>JARQOD010000001.1:984830211-984844960 GCA_033576555.1 Oophaga sylvatica | reverse complement strand
GGGGGGTCGTCGAGGGGAGAGAACACCGCGTCCCACAGCCGCCGCTGCATCTGGGTACGCCGGCGTCTCTCGATCTCCTCCTTGCCAGGTTGTTGCAAAACCATCTTCTTCAATCTGGCATTTTCCTCTTTAATCTCCAGCAATGCTTGCTGCAGGTGCAGGACCACAGATGGTTCTGGTTCTAGTGGCAGCTTGGCTGGGGAACGGGGCCTGCCTTCCTCCGCTTCCCTGCTCGGCTGCACACGTCCTGCTTCCATGATGTTCCAGAACAGTCTCCCTTCTTCTTTCAGAGCCGTCCGGTCTCTTCCGTGGAGGCGGGGTTTGCGTCTCCTCCTCTTCGCAGGGAAGGTGAAGAGGAGGCGGACCTCCTTTGCTGTAGGGCAGGATCGCATATTGTAATAGCACTTTGAGAGGGCAGGCATTCTCTTCGCGCCACAGGGGGCACACGCCCACGAATCCACGCCCACCTTCTTCTCCAGCGCCTGAGGGCGCGAATTTGGCGGCAAAATGGCGGATTTTAGCGCCAAAAATAGCAAACAGTCCTTTTTCACAAAAACACCTCCACAGGCACACAGGGCTCGCAATTTTGCGAGTTTCGCATCCTGTTCGTGACGCCAAGTTTGTCTCGACCACGCACCACAATTGTGGATTACCAGAGCAATGGGGTACTCAGAGCCGAGCCCATGGAAGTCTATGGGGTTGTCACAGGTAGCGGTGGCTCGGTCTGTGGCCCTGGCGGTCAGGCGTATGTTGGGGGGTATATTTACAGGGGATAGGTATATATACAGTTCGTGACGCCACCTGTAGTCTCTGGTAATTTGTACCAGCGCTGCTGTAGATCTCTGAGGGGATGGTGAGGCAGCTAGATGTCGGGTCCCCTACAGGTGGGACTCTTCCCTCAGGTCGATAGTTATGGTGGGGTTGTGCAGGGATGCAATTAAATAACTCAGTCTCACACCGTCAGCGTCTTTCCATACCTTTTACTTGTCAGATGGTAAGGCAGGTCCCAGGGAGGCTGGTCGGGTGGAGGATGTGCTTTGAGGCAACAGCTGAACAGGTTATGGGCCTCCTTGACTTTCAAAATTATGAGTTCAACCAGCATAAAGCGTAGTTCACTCCAGAATCTCCAGCTTCTCCAAGCTGTACTGCCCGGTCAGTTTTGTGGTCGGAGTCTTCCTTTGAGAGAGCTGGGTTCCTAATGTTGTCCTGCAGTGACTCCAAGTTCCCACTCTCCCTGACCCCAGTTACGTACCAACACTCCAAGGGCTGCTTTCTGCTACCTAAGGTCCAGTAAGCCTCTGTTTTTTCTATCACTATGCCTGGAGCTATAGTGATGCTTCGGTCCCCAGTGACCGGTGACAATGTGCAGGATAATCCAATCCTAAGGCACTTCTAAATTCCTTCCACTATGCCTTTCGCCCTGTCCGCGCTTGTAGCATAAGCACTCCACACTTCCAAAGGCTATGCAGATCAGTCCCTTCTTGCTTCTTTCCAGAGCTTGCTAACAGGTGCTCAGTAATCTTCTAGTTCAGGAGCACGTTGCTGAACTCCACTGTCCTTGGGACAGGAGACTGAAGGTCTGATGCTCACTCCTCTCTCTTCCTGAACAGATTTCACACAGTGTCTGCTCTGTCCGAGGACAGGAAACTGACTAGAGTGACTGGACCTCTTCCTCCCTCCACGTCCAGGCTAGACTGACTGACTGGCTGGCTGCCTGACTGAGCTTATATATCCTGTGGGTGTGTCTAAGTGTGTGATGGAGTGAATGTTTATTGAGCATTAAACTGTTACCTCTCCGCACATTCTCCAGGGTACTGCGTGTGCCTTCACACCAGGGCTACACACTTCATTTTCTGGAACAATTTCAAGGGTGCCAACTCTTTCGGGCTTGACTGTATATACCAGGATGGAGGACATACATAAAAGGGAGGAACCTAGGCTGGGTGGCATACATACAGTGGGGAAATTAAGTATTTGATACACTGACAATTTTGCAAGTTTTCCCACCTATAAAGAATGGAGAGGTATGTAATTTTTATCGTAGGTACACTTCAACTGCGAGAGGCAGAATCTAAAAAACCCCCCAGAAAATCACATTGTATGATTTTTCCATAATTAAATTGCATTTTATTGCATGAAATAAGTATTTGATCACCTACTAACCAGCAAGAATTCTGGCTCTCACAGACCTGTTAGTTTTTCTTTAAGAAGCCCTCATACTATGTACTCATTACCTGTATTAATTGCACCTGTTTGAACTCGTTACCTGTATAAAAGAGACCTGTCCATACACTCAATCAATCATACTCCAACCCCTCTACCATGGCCAAGACCAAAGAGCTGTATAAGGACACCAGGGACCAAATTGTAGACCTACACAAGGCTGGGATGGGATACAGGACAATAGGCAAGCAGCTTGGTGAGAAGGCAACAACTGTTGGCACGGTTATTAGAAAATGGAAGAAGCACAAAATGACTATCAATCTTCCTCGGTCTTGGGCTCCATGCAAGATCTCGCCTCGTGGGGTAAGGATAATTCTGAGAAAGATCAGGAATCATCCCAGAACTACACAGGAGAACCTGGTTTCATGAGTGTGTCATGTCTTCCTGGAGATCTGGGGTTAGAAAATCATTACATAGTGAGAATGTCAGGTCTTCCATTTAGCTTGTGTGTTTAGTGTCCCATATTTAACGGATTTTCATTTCCCTTGGTGCTGAAGAGGTTAACGACCCTATATATACTGGTTAGAAACATGCAGCTCCATCTCACAGCTGCTCCTCACCTGGTCATTTCCTCTATCTATAAAATCTGGCCAGACCTTCTCTTCCTGGGCAGTGAAAGTTTACTTCATGGTTCGCTGGAGTTGCTGAGCTGAAGTTGGAGATTGTTGTTGCTGCTGGAGATTGTTGTATGCTGTTTTTGGGTGTATTCTTTCTTCATTATCCTATTCCCGTTTGGTTTGTACATTCCTACTTTTCCCTATATTCCTCTCTACCTTCAGTGAGTGTTTTGTATGTACAGTAAGTTGCTTTTTGTTTGTCTTACTTGTTTATACACTAGCATTTCTGTCTCAGGCCTCCTGGGTTAGGGGGAGGACACAGCTTAAGATATAACAGGAGAACAGTAAAGCACGTAGCCCAAACCTCCGCACTATTATAGGTACCTTTGGGAGCAGGGATAGTTAGGGTACCAGCCCTAGGTACGGTGCAGGGCCCATTTCTCAAATCACATTCAGTCACAGCGTGACACCTGATCAATGACCTGAACAGAGCTGGGACCACAGTCTAAAACATTACCATTAGTAACACACTATGCCATCATGGATTAAAATCCTGCAGGGCATGCAATGTCCCCCTGCTCATGCCAGCACATGTCCAGGCCTCTTTGAAGTTCACTAAAGACCATCTGGATGATCCACAGGAGGCAAGGGAGAAGGTTATGTGGTCAGATGAGACCAAAATAGAACTTTTTGGTATCAACACCACTTGCTGTGTTGGGAGGAAGAAGAATGATGAGTACAACCCAAAGAACACAGTCCCAACCGTGAAGCATGGTGGGGGAATCATTATTCTTTGGGGGTACTTTTCTGCAAAGGGGACAGATCGACTGCACCATATTGAAGGCAGGATGGATGGGGTCATGCATCGCAAAATTTTGGCCTACAACCTCCTTACCTCAGTAAGAACATTGAAGATGGTTTGTGACTGGGTCTTCCAGCATGACAATGACCTGAAACACACAGCCAGGGCAACTAAGGAGTGGCTCTGTAAGAAGAATTTCAAGGTCCTGGAGTGGCCTAGTCAGCATCCAGACCTGAAGACAACAGAACATTTTTAGAAGAAACCTGAAAGATCTGGAGAGGATCTGTATGGAGAAGGGGGCCAAAATCCCTGCGCAAACTTGGTCAAGAACTACAGGAAACATCTGACCTACTTATTTCATGCAAATTAATTATGCAATGTGATTGTTTTGGATTTTTTTTTAGATTTTGTCTCTCACAGGTGAAGCGTACATACAATACAAATTACAGACCTCTCCATTATCTGTAGGTCTGAAAACTTGCAAAATTTTCAGTATATCAAATACGTATTTTCAGAATTGTACCAGGAAGGGGCCCAAAATGGAGGAAATATATACTAGGAAAGGGCCCAGGTTGGGAGATGTATATACCAGGATGGGGCTTATATATACCAGGAAGGGGCACATGATGGGGGACATTACTACATCATAGAGGGGAGGAAACATGTATGTCCTTATAGGATTTAGAACACTATAGGGGCCTATACTTCTGACCAACATGCAGGGGGTTTGGCGGGAGGCAGGTCCAAATTTTGCACCTGGGCCCATTGGACTTGCACCACTGAATAACAGGGCATTTAAAGCAGTTTAATAACTTGAGACCACCCCTTTAACAACTGGGATTTTTTTTAAATTTTCACCATTTGTGAAATATTTTTTGGGGACGTGGAAGCTCAGCTCTCATTCAATTTATCAGCAGTGCTGAAGAACAGGCCCAACATGGTGTACATCTGGCCGCAGCTGATCAATGGGAGAGTCAGGCATCGGGCCCCCATCAATCTACTATTAATGGTCTATACTGGGATAGGCCATCAATAGATAAGTCCTTGACAATCCCTTTAACAACAGTGGCTGACACCTACTATGATTAATGCGGTTTCAAAGCTGCAGATCTTTTGTTGATCTGGAATTCACTCATATTACATTTTGAATTAAGATGGGACAATCCCCATAAAATATATTGAGGTGGCAAAATACTATGTGCTGTACAAGAGACTACTCCGCTATAGCTTCAAATACTTGTTTTGCTAATAATAAAGATAGTAAGCTTTGCACTAGATGTGCAGTAAGAGTGAGGCCAGTACAGTCATGGCCAAAAGTTTTGAGAATGACACAAATATTAATTTTTACAAAGTCTACTGCTTCACTTTTTCTAATGGCAATTTGCATATACTCCAGAATGTTATAAAGAGTGATCAGCTTAACAGCAATTACTTGCAAAGTCAATATTTGGCTAGAAAATGAACTTTATCCCCCAAAACACATTTCAACATCATTGCAGCCCTGCCTTAAAAGGACCAGCTAACCTCTTTTCAGTGATTGCTCCATTAACACAGGTGTGGGTGTTGATGAGGACATGGCTGGAGATCAATCTGTCATGATTAAGTAAGAATGACACCACTGGACACTTTAAAAGGAGGCTGGTGCTTGGCATCATTGTTTCTCTTCTGTTAACCATGGTTATCTCTAAAGAAACACGTGCAGTCATCATTGCAATGCACAAAAATGGCCTAACAGGGAAGAGTATCGCAGCTAGAAAGATTGCACCTCAGTCAACAATCTATCGCATCATCAAGAACTTCAAGGAGAGAGGTTCCATTGTTGCCAAAAAGGCTTCAGGGCGCCCAAGAAAGACCAGCAAGCGCCAGGACCGTCTCTTAAAAGTGTTTCAGCTGCGGGATCAGGCTACCAGCAGTGCAGAGCTTGCTCAGGAATGGCAGCAGGCAGGTGTGAGTGCATCTGCACGCACTGTGAGGCGGAGACTCTTGGAGCAAGGCCTGGAGGGCAGCAAAGAAGCCACTTCTCTCCAGAAAAAACATCATGGACAAACTGATATTTTGCAAAAGGTACAGGCAGTGGACTGCTGAGGACTGGGGTAAAGTTATTTTCTCTGATGAATCCCCTTTTCGATTGTTTGGGACATCAGGAAAACGCCTCATTCGGAGAAGACAAGGTGAGTGCTACCACCAGTCTTGTCTCATGCCAACTGTTAAGCATCCTGAAACCATTCATGTGTGGAGTTGCTTCTCAGCCAAGGGAATCGGCTCTCTCACAGTCTTGCCTAAAAACACAGCCATGAATAAAGAATGGTACCAGAATATCCTCCAAGAGCAACTTCTCCCAACCCTCCAAGAGCAGTTTGGCGATCAACAATGCCTTTTCCAGCATGATGGAGCACCTTGCCATAAAGCAAAGGTGATAACTAAATGGCTCAGGGAACAAAACATAGAGATTTTAGGTCCATGGCCTGGAAACTCCCCAGATCTTAATCCCATTGAGAACTTGTGGTCAATCATCAAGAGACGGGTGGACAAACAAAAACCTAAAAATTCTGACAAAATGAAAGCATTGATTGTGCAAGAATGGACTGCTATCAGTCAAGATTTGGTCCAGAAGTTGATTGAGAGCATGCCAGGGAGAATTGCAGAGGTCCTGAAGAAGAAGGGTCAACACTGCAAATATTGACTTGCTGCATTAACTCATTCTAACTGTCAATATAAGCTTTTGTTACTCATATGTTTGCAATTATATTTCTGTCTGTGATAAAAACATCTGTCAAACACACATAAAAACCAGAGGGCAGCAGATCATGTGAAAATATAATATTTGTGTCATTCTCAAAACTTTTGGCCATGACTGTATGTAAGATGCCGGCCATCATAAGGCAATTCATAACAAGAATGGTCGGAGCAGTCTGGCTATTATATGTGTCACACTTTATACTTGCAATGGAAAACTACAGTGTATCACACATAAACTTGTTTTTCTCCTCTGTTTTCCCAATGACTTAATAACCACCACCACATAATCCTTTTAGACCCACCACAGAGAAGGAAAGCAAGGATTAACCTACTGGAAAAATGGCCAACTCAACAATAAAACCTGATTCAATATACACTGCTCAAAAAAATAAAGGGAACACTCAAATAACACATCCTAGATCTGAATGAATGAAATATTCTCATTGAATACTTTGTTCTGAACCAAGTTGAATGTGCTGACAACAAAATCACACAAAAATCATCAATGGAAATCAAATTTATTAACCAATGGAGGCCTGGATTTGGAGTCACACCCAAAATTAAAGTGGAATGTAATGTCCTTAAAACAAGTCAAAATGATGCTCAGCAGTGTGTGTGGCCTCCACGTGCCTGTATGACCTCCCTATGCCTGTATGACCTCTCTACAATGCCTTTGGCCTGCTCCTGATGAGGCAGCAGATGGTCTCCTGAGGGATCTCCTCCCAGACCTGGACTAAAGCATCCGCCAACTCCTGGACAGTTTGTGGTGCAATGTGACGTTGGTGGATGGAGAGAGACATGATGTCCCAGATGTGCTCAATGCAAGCAAACTGACAGCCCATTGCTGAATACCAACTTTTTACCTCTGTCCATGCCTGTTGGCTTCTGAGATTCTGTAACCATCAACCGTTGCCTTATGAGGGTGAGTTTCCACGATCAGGATTCCTTCAGGAAATGCTGCGTGTTTGGCGCTGTGCGTTGGAGCAGCTCCAAACACGCAGCGTCCAGATGTTACAGCATAGTGGAGGGGATTTCAAGAAATCCCGTCTCCACTATGCGTAACAACACGCAGGCGGAAGACCTGCGTTTACGGACATGCGGCGCGTCTTTTCAGACCGCAGCATGTCCTAGCGTATTGCGGCGACGCAACGGAATTTAACACAGGGCTATGTAGCCCTGCGTTCTTTCCGGAGGTGTTCCGGAGGTGTCCTGAACACCTCCGGAAAGAGCGCGCGTCAAAAAGGGGGCGGGACTTAGGACGGAGCGGAATTTCCGCTCCGTCAAATGCGCTGTGGTTCCGGACCGTGGAACCACAGCCTGAAAGTTCCTGTACTCATCAAGCATGTTGTGTTCCTGTGATTAAAGGTGTTGAAACTGTCATCTTAGTAAATGCGCATTTCATCTGCAATCACTAAGTGATGAAATGCTGTACTACCAGGGGTCATTGTATCTACTCTCTAAAAGGGTTTTGCCACCGTGTTATCTTTTATAAAAGTGTTGTACCCCTTTCCACCACAAAAAGGAAGACAACACTTTTTTTTACACATATACAGTTACTGTCGCATTAATTACATCCTCTGGATACATAGATTTAATATGTGAATATGGTAATATATTTAAATATAGTGTGTAGATGGGCTTAGTGCGTAGACATAGTCACATGATGACATTTACTATATAGATTTGATAACACAACAAAACTTATTGTATAGATATTGTACAACAATAAAGTCCACAGCACAAATATGATGCATGAAAAAAGCATACTACATAGATACAGTACTAGAACCAATCTTAGTACCAAAACAAAGCTTACTGAATGGTTACATCATAGCTAGCAACTTTAATGCATAGATAAAATAACAGAACCAAACTTACTGTATAGATATAGTAACAAAGCCGAGCATACTGCATAGACACAGCACCAGAACTAACCTTACAGCAAAGATTTAGGTCTAGAACCAAGCCTACTGTATAGACAGAGTTCTACAATCAAGCATACTAAATGAAATCAGAAAAAGTACGCGCACAGATACGGTATCAAATTCTAACTTATTATTTAGATAATGCACTGGAATAAAGTCTACAGAACATATCTGGTACCAGAATCAAGCTTAATGTAAAGATACAGTTCCAAAACCATGTTTATTGCACAGATACAGTGCCAGAATTTAGCTTACCGCATAAATACAGTAATAGCTCCAAGCTTATATGCATATATACAGCACCTTTTTGTACATATACGTTAATAGAACCAATGTAGTACCAGGATCACAGCTACTACCGTGTTTCCCCGATAGTAAGACAGTGTCTTACATTCTTTTTACCCCCAAAAGTACCAATATGTCTTACTTTCGGGGTATGTCTTATATTGGAAAATATTCCCCCCATAATGTCCTCAGATTCCCCCCATAATGTCCTCAGATTCCCCCCATAATGTCCTCAGATTCCCCCCATAATGTCCTCAGATTCCCCCCATAATGTCCTCAGATTCCCCCATAATGTCCTCAGATTCCCCCCATAATGTCCTCAGATTCCCCCCATAATGTCCTCAGATTTCCCTCATTATGTCCTTAGATTTTTCTGCCCCCCCCATAATTTTCTTAGATTTCTCCCCCCATGCATCCGTCTGGAGCACTTACCGTACCACCAACCGCAACGCTGCCTCACTGCCTGTGTCTCCTCTGTGATGTCTGCAGCGTGATCATGTGACCTGATCACGCTGCTGGCGCTTCATGGATGTGGAAGTGCTTGCAGCGGCGGCGGTCAGGGCACAGAGCAGAGGGGCTCCCGGTTTACAAGATGTGAGTGTGTAGCGTCTCTGACACCTGGCTGTAACCTGGAGTGAGACGCTAGCACACTGCACACCGAAGCGCAGCAGCACTTTCTCTAAGCCGGCTGTCAGTTTGACAGCCGGCTCAGAGAACGGGAGAGGGGGCGGCAGAATGCAGCCGACGAGGAGCCTCCTCCTTGGACCGCCGTATCCAACATACAGTTTACTACCGGTATGTCTTACTTTCGGGGTACGCCTTACATTAGCCGATCCCCCTAAAACACCACTACGTCTTACTATCGGGGGTGTCTTACTATCGGGGAAACACGGTATATAAATATTATAACAAACCCAAGGGCAGATCATAGAAACTGTAACCTAACCAAGCTTACTACATAGATACAACACGGTACGAAGATACGCATCTGTCCTATACATAGATACAGTAACAGTATCATGTTTGCTACATAGATACAGTACCAGGATCAAGCCTAGTACATAGATATTATAATAAACCCAAGTGCAGGTCATAGAAACGATAACACAATTAAATTACTTCATAAAGGTTGTAAATGAGCTACTAAAGTGACCTGGTACCAACTACATTATAATCTACATGATAACTATAGTAACAGACAAAACCAAGCATACTGCATACATATAGTAACAGAACCAAGTCTACAAAATAGATATGTTTATAGAACAAGAGCCTTTAACATATAAAACTTGTCTCTTTGAGTCCTTGGCACCAGCATTAAAAGAAACAAAAAACACACACAAATATTATGGCGTAGTTGGGCACATTAGGAATGCTTTTTAACCCCTTCACTCAGGGCAATTTTCCATTTTCATTTTTTCCTCCCCTTCCTCCAAGAGCTATAACATTTTATTTCTTCAATATAGCTGTAACAGGGGCGTCGATAGGTTGGATTTGTGATGCGCTTCCTGCTGACTTGTGTTAAAGGCCGCTGGCAGCATTTAACTGGTTAACAGCCGCGGGTGGATCTCAGCTGCTAGACACACTTGATAGCTGATTAAATCAGCCATCAATTGCGGGGAAAGATGCAGGCTCAGCGTTGGAGCCCATATCAAAGCTAGTGACAAGGCCGATGACGTAAATATACGTCATTGGTCATGAAAGGCTTAAACACCAATTATATTCAGAACATTGAGATTTTAGAGTCCACTATAGTGACTCCCATCGTATGGATGATGAGGATAACCTGCAAGATAATAATGAAGAAATAAATGCTATCATCCCCAGTGGGGTGAGTAGCAGTGAGGAAGAAAACAGAGCATGGTTGTGCCGCCATTTCCATAACTCCCATAGAAGTGAATAGGGACAGAAGAGCAGGCGTGGTGAAACCCTAGTCTTCTCCATGGAGGTGCAGAGGTGACACCATCTATCAAATATTTTTTGAATGTGAAGATTCCATCATTGTTTCAGTTGGGAACACTCAAAATATGTAAATGTTTATTTTTTTTAGCTCAGATTTATTTTTTAAACTTTCCTGATTTTTTTTTCAATAAAATGTACATCTTCCATTTCCAGGATTAATGATGTTGACCTCACGGCCCAGTGACTCACGCGCTTAAAATGAACAGGGGTCACTGTATCGTGGTCAACATACTCGTAAGTCTATTGTGTTCTATCAGCACAGAATGGTGAGAACGTTACGCTTCTAAGCTCCCAACGCCAAATCTGGAACTAAGATATGCAAGTTATGGCACCATGAAACCGATGAACACAAAACACGTTACTAAGGAGATGGACAAGGCTCCGAAAGGCTGAAAATGCCAAGGAACAAAGTGAATTGTTCAGGGCTGAAGTATATATAATTTTGTGTGAATAGTTTAATATCCTGAGGGTTTATTATTCTTTTTGGTCCTGTTTATATTTTGGTGTTCCTGCTTATTCCCCTTAATGACTTGGAGTAGCGAGTATTAAAACAATCACAATTAAGTAACCCCCTGCCAGCAATAATAAGATAAGCATCTCTCCAAGGGTTTTTCCACTTATATTGTGGGTTGTAGAGTGTCAGGGAAAAGTTCTAGTCTCCTCACATATAAACAAGCCTTTAAATTAAATAAATGAAAATGTCTAATCCATGCCGTAATTGGGTGAAAGGGTTATCTTCTATTATGGCTAAAATTTCTGCAGATATCATATATGTAATGGAAACTAAAGAACAAAAAAAAAATAATAATTTTTGTTTTTTAACCCCTAAGTGACAGATCCAATTTGGTACTTAATGACCAGGCCAATTTTTACAATTCTGACCACTGTCAGTTTATGAGGTTATAACTCTGGAACGCTTCAACGTATCCCACTGATTCTAAGATTATTTTTCGTGACATATTGTACTTCATGTTAGTGGTAAAAATTCTTCGATATAACTTGCATTTATTTGGGAAAAAAATGAAAATTTGGCAAAAATTTTGAAAATTTTTCAATTTTCAAACTTTAAATTTTTGTACCCTTAAATCAGAGAAATATATCACACAAAATAGTTAATAAATAACATTTACCATATGTCTACTTTACATCAGCACAATTTTGGAAACATAATTTTTTTTGTTAGGATGTTATAAGGGTTAAAAGTTGACCAGCGATTTCTCATTTTTCCAACAAAAGTTACAAAATCATTTTTTTAGGGACCACCTCACATTTGAAGTGAGTTTCGGGGGGTCAATATAACAGAAAATACCCAAAAGTGACACCATTCTAAAAACTGCACCACTCAAATTGGGCAAAAACATATTTAAGAAGTTTATTAACCCTTCAGGTGATTCACGAGAACTAAAGCAATGTGGAAGGAAAAAAATGAACATTTTACTTTTTTCACAAAAAATTTACTTTGGAACCAATTTTTTTATTTTCACATTGTATCAGGAGAAAATGGACCACAAAATTTGTTGTGCAGTTTCTCCTGAGTACGCCAATACCCCATATGTGGGGGAAAGCCACTGTTTGAGGGCAGAAGGGAGGGAGCACCGTTTGACTTTTTGAACGCAAAATTGGCTGGAATCAATGGTGGCGCCATGTCGCGTTTGGAGAGCCCCTGATGTACCTAAACAGTGGAAACCCCCCAATTCTAATGCCAACCCTAACCCCAACACACTCCTAGCCAATCACAACCTAACCATAACCCTACCAAAACTAACCCTAACCATCAAACACTAACACAAACCTAACCCTAACACACCCCTAACCATAATCCCAACCCTTACTATAATCCCAACCATAACCACAACCCTAACTTTAGTCCAACATTAATTTTAGCCCAGCCCTAACCCTAGCCCCAACCTTAACCCTAGCCCAATCCTAACCTCAGACCAACCCTAACTTTAGCCCAACCCTAACTTTATCCCAACTCTAACCCTAATGGAAAAATGGAAGTAAATACATTTTTTTTTATTTTATTATTTTTACCTAACTAAGGGAGTGATAAAGGTGGGTTTGATTCACTATATTTTTATTTTGATCACTGTGATAGGGTCTATCACAGTGATCAAAATGAACTAATAGGAAAAATTTCATATTGTTACCAGGTGCCGGCAGATCTCAGTGGGCGAACTTCGCATGCTCCCGCCATTTTCTTCCCGAAAGAAGACGCTGGTAGCAAGGGGACTTCAAGGGGTATGCAGGGACACCGGAGATACAAGGAGGGAATCGGGGGACCCCATTTCTCTCTCCTCTGATGTGCGTTCACATCAGAGGAGAGAAAAATTAAATCGGAAATTGGTCTTTTTTTTTGGGGTCGCCGTTATTCCGTTAATAACGGCGACCTCAACACTGGGATCGGTAAAAACTGACCCGAATCATGGTCTCTGGGGTCTCTGTAGCCGATACCCCGGAGAAATTCTGACGCTGGGGGCGCTATACACTTATTTCTCAGCGCTATTAAAAAGCGGCGCTGAGGAATAAGTACCCTTAGTTAACTCCTTTAAAAGGCATATTGGCGGTCGTTAAGGGGTTAAATAAAACAATTTAAAAACAAAAATTATGCTTCTTGATATTTATACAACTTCTTACCCCATTTCAGTGCTGAAGCATATGAAACAAAAAGTTTAGGGAAAGGGGCAGGAAGAAGGTGCGGTCCTCCAGGCAGGAAGAATGTGCAACTGTCATGGGTGTGTCAGAGGCTGCAGACCATCGCTCTGCATCTGACTGCAGAAGGTCTCAGCAGTTTGCTTTGCAGACTTCTTCCTGGGCCTTCTGACTTTAGGACCCACTGGCAACCTCCCCTGGCTCTGGTTGACACACCTGGTCTGGGATGTATATAACTCTCAGCTGGCTGCTGGAAGGTATGGTTGATATTTCTATTTCCAGTTCCCTGTTGCGGCTTGGAGCTACAGCAGTCATCTATCTTCCTCTCTGGTGTTTGGAGGATGTCTGTGTTTCTCTCTGAGTCTACTCAAGCTAAGTGTTCCCTCTTGTTTGCATATCCCATCTGTCTTTAGTGGTAGTGGGGATTGACTAGAGCACATCCTGTCCTTCCCTATGCAGTGCTTATAGCCAGGGTCAGACAGGTATTAGGTATCTTGCTCAACAATAGGTGTGAAACCTATATAGGAAAGATAGGGCAGACAGGGTGACGTTAGATCTGCCTAGGGGTCCCCACTACCCCCTTCCCTAGTGTTTGGTTCTGAGTCGCCCGCTTAAGGGCCTGTGGGGTACTTGGCACCGAGCCCGTTCTCTTCAATGGGGGATGTCACGGGTAGCACAGCTCGGTCCGTGGCCCTGGGGGCTCACCTCAATAAAAGGGGATATTTACAGGGGATTAAAGTATTTACAGTTTGTTCGTGACGCCACCTGTGGTACCTGGTCAGGGTGACCAGCGCTGCAGGGTAGATCCACTGAGGGGTTGTTACTGGGCAGCAAGGTGTTAAGTCTTCCACAGGCAAGACTGGGTCCCTTAGGGTATATGGCGGTATAGGGGTGCAGGATGGAGAAGGGGCTTTTCAGCCACAGGAGCAATAATGCAGACACACACACACGAAAGTCTCTTTCTGTACCTTTACTGATGGTAGTTGCAGGCACATTCCGGGATGCTGGCAGGGTGGAGGATGCATGTACAGTATTCCCACTGAGTAGGTGTAGGGCCTCCTTACTCCTGTTGTGTGAGTTTCTGACCTGTATGAAACGAAGTCTAACTCTGTCTTCACTTATACGCCCGGCTGACTTTGTGGTGAGGCCTTCTCTTGGATAGAACAGTGTCTCTAATGGTTAGCCGACCGGACTCCTGTCTTCCTGACCCCGATTACGTATCAACACTCTTGGGCCCCTGCGACCTGTAGTCCAGCAGGGTCTCCAGTATCTCCTACTAGTCGTGTAGATGCTAGCAAGCTCGGACCCGGTGTCCGGTATTCAGAGTAGAGGTAAGCTATCAATGCTGTTTCAACCTCCGTTACTCTCTTCTTCACTTCCACTCGCCTTTTGTTCTACTCCGACCGATAACAATAGCACACTAGCAGTAGATAGCTGATTCTTCTCTCTCTTCACCGCTCTCAAAGCGTCGGCACACTTGCTCACTGAAACTACACTCAGTTGACTCAGTTCTGACCAGGCTGAAGTGGCTATCTTCCTCCACTCTTACTAGCCTCCACTCTTTGAACTAAGATCAAGTTGCAGTCTTCAGGTTCTCTCACAAC
>JARQOD010000001.1:984686312-984830111 GCA_033576555.1 Oophaga sylvatica | reverse complement strand
GACTCCAATGCTGCAATGTTGGAAGTGCATAATGTGGGTTGAACTTTGACAACTGCTGCAGTGCGAAGGTTATACTTCAGTGTTCTTGCCTTTGAAATAAAAGCATACAAGTAAATATAATAATCCAATGTTGATTAAGGGACGTGATGTACACGTGTAATATTGTGCAAACAATGCATGTAGGAATAGTCCTCTTCAACATTACTTATATTTGTGTCATTTTAAAAAATACATATTTGATTAGAAAGTTAACAGCCCATATCATAAAGGTCCTTCATGTAAACATGATAATCGCTTACAAAAATCATGCATTACCTTGGTAAAGTCAATAGTGCATAGTCACAATAGCAAAATATATACCTGTAAGTGGTGCTGAAAGAACGACAACTGATAGAATACGTGAATGATATATATTTATCAGACTGAATAGCGACATCTGTACAATGTCGATATAATACTGTACCTTAACAAAACAGCTGTGTCACACCTCACACTCGTTTTTCTTGTAGCTTGTTATGTAATAGGGCACATGCGTGTATGTTTCATCATAGGTGCATGTTTACTGAGTAAAGCAGTCATGACAACGCCTTTGTGTTGTCGGTACGCTTGCGATGATGAACGATGCGCACCGTGAATGTTAGTCTGCGTCATAAGACGTACAGACGCTCCAATACCCAACGCGTCACAGCAGGAAGCCAGTCTGTGCGTCCAAACAGAGGCGCAACCATACATGCACGTAACCTTTTATAAAGCTAGATAAAAAAAAGGATGTAGTAGTAACGCACACTTTATTGAGGTACAGTATTACATCGCCATTCACCATCTGTGGCTATGCAGTCTCATCTATATATACCTTATCTATCCGTTGTCATGCTTGCAAGTCCACAGTCAGGCATAAATATCTGTTTTCACTCTGCACTATGCACTTTTTAAATTTTCGTTTTGTTAATATAAATGATTGGCACATATTATCAGTATTACATGATGGAAATTTTAGATATTTTTTAAAAAATTGTAGTTATATTATTCACCAAATGTAAAGTTTTATGAATGTCAAAGAAAACTTGTAATGCTGATTATGTTTTTAAGTCAGCCATTCATTGTCTACACAATAAAAATGGTGTACATACTGTTACTTACCCATCATTAATGGATTCTGATGTGTACTTGTATGCTTTTATTTTAAACCGTATAGCAGATTATTTAACCTATTTTAATTGTGGTTTGCATTGCTTTTCAACATGTTAATGTATGCGTTTATGTTGTAAATTTTAAATTTACATTATTTTTTTAAGTTAAATCATCATCTTATGGTACTAAAGTTTATATTTCTCTTGTTTGGAGTATAGACATTTTTAATTGACACGTAACAAGGAAAATACTTGATATAGTATTTAAACATCCTCCTTGACCCTGGGCTACAACACCGCCAGTTGTAGCTCGGAAGTGCTGTTAGCACAGTCTACACTTGCTCCTGTGTTACTGGGGTTCAGTAATGTCAGCTGTTCCCCTGCTGTGATAACGGCAAAAAGTCCTGCTGCCTCCACCCTGTTCTCTTCTCATCCCTGGGCTACACACTGCCAGTTGTAGCTCGGAAGTGCTGTTAGCACAGTCAACACTTGCTCCTGTGTTACTGGGGTTCAGTAATGTCAGCTGTTCCCCTGCTGTGATAACGGCAAAAGTCCTGCTGCCTCCACCCTGTTCTCTTCTCATCCCTGGGCTACAACACTGCCAGTTGTAGCTCGGAAGTGCTGTTAGCACAGTCTACACTTGCTCCTGTGTTACTGGGGTTCAGTAATGTCAGCTGTTCCCCTGCTGTGTGAATGGCAAAAAGTCCTGCTGCCTCCACCCTGTTCTCTTCTCATCCCTGGGCTACAACACCGCCAGTTGTAGCTCGGAAGTGCTGTTAGCACAGTCAACACTTGCTCCTGTGTTACTGGGTTCAGTAATGTCAGCTGTTCCCCTGCTGTGATAACGGCAAAAAGTCCTGCTGCTCCACCCTGTTCTCTTCTCATCCCTGGGCTACAACACCGCCAGTTGTAGCTCGGAAGTGCTGTTAGCACAGTCTACACTTGCTCCTGTGTTACTGGGGTTCAGTAATGTCAGCTGTTCCCCTGCTGTGTGAACGGCAAAAAGTCGTGCTGCCTCCACCCTGTTCTCTTCTCATCCCTGGGCTACAACACCGCCAGTTGTAGCTCGGAAGTGCTGTTAGCACAGTCTACACTTGCTCCTGTGTTACTGGGGTTCAGTAATGTCAGCTGTTCCCCTGCTGTGTGAACGGCAAAAAGTCCTGCTGCCTCCACCCTGTTCTCTTCTCATCCCTGGGCTACAACACCGCCAGTTGTTGCTCGGAAGTGCTGTTAGCACAGTCAACACTTGCTCCTGTGTTACTGGGGTTCAGTAATGTCAGCTGTTCCCCCGCTGTGATAACGGCAAAAAGTCCTGCTGCCTCCACCATGTTCTCTTCTCATTCCTGGGCTACAACACCGCCAGTTGTAGCTCGGAAGTGCTGTTAGCACAGTCTACACTTGCTCCTGTGTTACTGGGGTTCAGTAATGTCAGCTGTTCCCCTGCTGTGTGAACGGCAAAAAGTCCTGCTGCCTCCACCCTGTTCTCTTCTCATCCCTGGGCTACAACACCGCCAGTTGTAGCTCGGAAGTGCTGTTAGCACAGTCTACACTTGCTCCTGTGTTACTGGGGTTCAGTAATGTCAGCTGTTCCCCTGCTGTGTGAACGGCAAAAAGTCCTGCTGCCTCCACCCTGTTCTCTTCTCATCCCTGGGCTACAACACCGCCAGTTGTAGCTCGGAAGTGCTGTTAGCACAGTCTACACTTGCTCCTGTGTTACTGGGGTTCAGTAATGTCAGCTGTTCCCCTGCTGTGTGAACGGCAAAAAGTCCTGCTGCCTCCACCATGTTCTCTTCTCATCCCTGGGCTACAACACCGCCAGTTGTAGCTCGGAAGTGCTGTTAGCACAGTCTACACTTGCTCCTGTGTTACTGGGGTTCAGTAATGTCAGCTGTTCCCCTGCTGTGTGAACGGCAAAAAGTCCTGCTGCCTCCATCCTGTTCTCTTCTCATCCCTGGGCTACAACACCGCCAGTTTTAGCTCGGAAGTGCTGTTAGCACAGTCTACACTTGCTCCTGTGTTACTGGGGTTCAGTAATGTCAGCTGTTCCCCTGCTGTGATAACGGCAAAAAGTCCTGCTGCCTCCACCATGTTCTCTTCTCATCCCTGGGCTACAACACCGCCAGTTGTAGCTCGGAAGTGCTGTTAGCACAGTCTACACTTGCTCCTGTGTTACTGGGGTTCAGTAATGTCAGCTGTTCCCCTGCTGTGTGAACGGCAAAAAGTCCTGCTGCCTCCACCCTGTTCTCTTCTCATCCCTGGGCTACAACACCGCCAGTTGTAGCTCGGAAGTGCTGTTAGCACAGTCTACACTTGCTCCTGTGTTACTGGGGTTCAGTAATGTCAGCTGTTCCCCTGCTGTGTGAACGGCAAAAAGTCCTGCTGCCTCCACCATGTTCTCTTCTCATCCCTGGGCTACAACACCGCCAGTTGTAGCTCGGAAGTGCTGTTAGCACAGTCTACACTTGCTCCTGTGTTACTGGTGTTCAGTAATGTCAGCTGTTCCCCTGCTGTGTGAACGGCAAAAAGTCCTGCTGCCTCCACCCTGTTCTCTTCTCATCCCTGGGCTACAACACCGCCAGTTGTAGCTCGGAAGTGCTGTTAGCACAGTCTACACTTGCTCCTGTGTTACTGGGGTTCAGTAATGTCAGCTGTTCCCCTGCTGTGTGAACGGCAAAAAGTCCTGCTGCCTCCACCCTGTTTCTTCTCATCCCTGGGCTACAACACCGCCAGTTGTAGCTCGGAAGTGCTGTTAGCACAGTCTACACTTGCTCCTGTGTTACTGGGGTTCAGTAATGTCAGCTGTTCCCCTGCTGTGTGAACGGCAAAAAGTCCTGCTGCCTCCACCCTGTTCTCTTCTCATCCCTGGGCTACAACACCGCCAGTTGTAGCTCGGAAGTGCTGTTAGCACAGTCTACACTTGCTCCTGTGTTACTGGGGTTCAGTAATGTCAGCTGTTCCCCTGCTGTGTGAACGGCAAAAAGTCCTGCTGCCTCCACCATGTTCTCTTCTCATCCCTGGGCTTCAACACCGCCAGTTGTTGCTCGGAAGTGTCATTGGCACGGGTACTCACTCCTGCCCAGACTGGTTACAGCACGCCATCTGTTTCCTGTCAGTGTAAACGTCACTTAGCCTCCAATAAGTTGTCCTGTCGTGTTGCGGTCGGGTTAGCCGACTCTATGGTGCTTGGAGTTTAGGTGCTTCCTATGTGTGCTGCGGGATATGCAAATAAAGGCTGTTTCCGTTGTGACAATAGGACAATCATCCACTGTAGTACTGTGGGATTCGGTAACTGCGGCTGGCTCGCGGCCTGTCATCTTAATTTTCCATGGGTACCTTCTGCTACCCGTCCGGGTTCCAGTACCGTCAGCTGGTTCTCCGCAGTGCCTTTGGCCTAGGTGCCTCCATCTCGGTATCCGAGTTCCAGCAATGTCTGCTGGTCCTTGGTAGTGCTTTGGAGCACAGGTACCTCCTGCTTAGTAACCGTGTCCCAGTAACGTCAGCTGGTCCTCGGTTGTGCCATTGGCTCTTTTCCTTCTGCTGCCCCTCCGGGTTCCAGCACAGTCAGCTGGTCCTCGTTACTTGCATTGGCTCTTGTACCTTCTGCTACCCGTCCGGGTTCCAGTACCGTCAGCTGGTTCTCCGCAGTGCCTTTGGCCTAGGTGCCTCCATCTCGGTATCCGAGTTCCAGCAATGTCTGCTGGTCCTTGGTAGTGCTTTGGAGCACAGGTACCTCCTGCTTAGTAACCGTGTCCCAGTAACGTCAGCTGGTCCTCGGTTGTGCCATTGGCTCTTTTCCTTCTGCTGCCCCTCCGGGTTCCAGCACAGTCAGCTGGTCCTCGTTACTTGCATTGGCTCTTGTACCTTCTGCTACCCGTCCGGGTTCCAGTACCGTCAGCTGGTTCTCCGCAGTGCCTTTGGCCTAGGTGCCTCCATCTCGGTATCCGAGTTCCAGCAATGTCTGCTGGTCCTTGGTAGTGCTTTGGAGCACAGGTACCTCCTGCTTAGTAACCGTGTCCCAGTAACGTCAGCTGGTCCTCGGTTGTGCCATTGGCTCTTTTCCTTCTGCTGCCCCTCCGGGTTCCAGCACAGTCAGCTGGTCCTCGTTACTTGCATTGGCTCTTGTACCTTCTGCTACCCGTCCGGGTTCCAGTACCGTCAGCTGGTTCTCCGCAGTGCCTTTGGCCTAGGTGCCTCCATCTCGGTATCCGAGTTCCAGCAATGTCTGCTGGTCCTTGGTAGTGCTTTGGAGCACAGGTACCTCCTGCTTAGTAACCGTGTCCCAGTAACGTCAGCTGGTCCTCGGTTGTGCCATTGGCTCTTTTCCTTCTGCTGCCCCTCCGGGTTCCAGCACAGTCAGCTGGTCCTCGTTACTTCCATTGTCTCTTGCTCCATCTGATACCCGTCAGGGTTCCAGTAACGTCAGCTGGTTCTCGGAAATTAGACAACCTTAAAGACCACCCAGAAGAAGATGACGACAACAAGGACGACGAGCATGAAGCCAACCAGCCTAAACACCATCACAAAGAAGAAATAAAAGATTACCAAACAGGACTAAGAAGGTTAAGACAAACTACAAGATACAGAACAAGAGACTTAAGAACAATAAGCAGAAGATCAAAAAGCAGAAGAACATGAAGTATAAGACCAAAATGAAGAGCAAAATATATGCTCTAAATTCTAAGCAGAAGAAGACTAAGCAGTGTATGGGGGTGAGTCCGTTCCTCCTCGTGGTGCCCCTGGAAAATGCCTGCTGCTGCAGGCTAAACTGAACACGGACAAATACTGTTGTAATTTAAATCTTTTGTGACAGCAAGAACGGAAGGATGAAAAATTCATACTTTGACAGATTACAAGTACAGGATTCTCTGTCACAAATAAGAATATGATGAAGAAGATGAAGTACAATATGAATAAGAATAATAGTTTAATAAGAAGAATCTGAGTAATGTTAACAAAAAGATGAATAGCAAGAAGTTTAAGAAGAAGATAAAGAAGGTGAAGATGAAGAATAATTTGATGAAAAAGATGATGCTGCTGAAGATTATGAAGGAGAAAGTGTGTGAAAAGTTAAGAAGGTGAAGAGCATGGAAGTTGTGAAATATACATATTTGCCAAAATAGAAAAAACGTTAACAACATTGTCAATTTCTTCGTCAATCCGAACATCTTTAAAAAAAAAAATATTTATGCTATTTTATTTGATTGGGTTAAACATCTATGCCTTTAATGTCTCCTCAACCTTCCACAATACATTGTACATTACTCTTTGTTGTTTTCCTTCATGTACAATTAACCAACAAGGCAAGAATGTTTTTTTTTTAATTCCGATATTTTGTTCCCATAGACTTACATGGGACTTCCGGTATCGGTATCGGGTATCGCCGATATTTTCATGGTTATCGGCGATACCATTCCGATACTTTTGGATATCGGAAAGTATCGCTCAACCCTAGTTGTGATATATTACATTCTTTGTATCTTCCATGTTTAGTCTTCGGGTGTAATGTCTCTCCTTGTTGAGAGTGACATGCCTGACATGCTAAGTGATCCCTACAACCTCCTTGATGGCATGGTCAATAGCGCCAATGGCATTTAGGGGTTGACAAAAGGAAGGAGTTACCTATGTCACCCATTGTCCACTAGTGGGTTGGTCAGACAGCGGTGAACCTAGCTATGGCTCCACCTGATCTGTCACCTTAGAACATCTATTAGGCCCTACAAGAGATAAGGCCAAATAAGTAACCTGGCAATGCAGCATGAAAGTTTTGCAATCAAGTTCATACATGGATAGGTTCTGTAATAAGGATTAAAAAAATAAAATTTAAAAAACATTAAAAAAAAAATTAAAATACCCACAAATTCTTTTCTTTTTTACATTAAAAACGCTTTATTAATAAAGCTTGTTTAATCTTCTGGCTGCACGCCATTTAAAAAAATAAATGTCAAAATTGTTTGTTCATCCAAAAATGAATAAAAAGTAATAAAAAACGACCTCAAAATAGTAATAATGAAAACGTCAACTTGTTCCAAAAAAAATCAAACTCTCATTCAGCCCAGATGATGCAAAATAATAGAGTAATGACTCTCAGAAAGTGGCGATCAAAAAATAAAAATAAAATAATAAACATTGCATCAAAGTGGCCAAAAGCTTCTGTGTTAAGGGGTTAAATAAAACATTTCTATGCAGGTCCTTTTTTTTTTAATCTCATAGTGTTTGTGAAGCAAATTAACCTTTTTCAGTCTGGATTTGGAGAGAATCACTCACCGGAGAGGTTTTTGTATTGCATTAGGTTGTATTGAGCCTCCTGTCAAGTCCTATGAGCAGCTTGTAAAATACTACATTGATTTTCCTTCTAAGAGCAGATGGACTAATCTGAGATCTGTCAGAACGTGATAGGGAATGTTCTTTGGAGATGATTACATGTCAATGTCGCCCAGAACGCTGTTCGCAGGGCTGAAGACTTTGTTTAGATACTAATACATAAGATATAAGAACTGGAGAGTATCAGACTGGAGTTCTGGTACGGTGGGAAATGGCACCATGTACATGGTAAGCCACGGAAAATAAAAACATGTCTCGTGCTGATATTAGAAGGTACAGAAATTGACCAGCAGTCGTATGTTTCTGTGAATGATCCTCCACAGTGGCATGAGGTCGCCCAGGAGTCCTGGTAAAGTTGTGACATGCACAACCTCAAGTTTCCATAACAATTGCTTCCAGGTTGGTGTCCTTCAGATTATTGCAAGTTGTTGCCGCTTTCTTCCTTCTAGAAGACATTGAGAGCATTTATGAGTTGCAATAATGCTGTGAATTTACCTACTGGTAGTCGACTTTGTGTCATAGTGGAGCCCAAATCCACTTGCATATACAGAAATGCGGGTGTTCTATAGAAAAGATCAAAATAAGACCCTTGGTTACTTCTCCTGGCTCCCTGGTTGAGTGATGCATCCTTAGCACATCATGTTGCTCTCTACTTGTAGGCCACTTTTTGTCATAGTTGAGCCCAAGTCCACTTGCATATACAGAAGTGAGGGGGATTTATAGAAAAGATAAAAATAAGATCCTTTGTTACTTCTGGCTCGATGGTTGGGTGATGCATCCTTAGCACATCATGTTGCTCTCTACTTGTAGACCACTTTGTGCCATAGTGGAGCCCAAATCCACTTGCATATACAGACGTAAGGGTGTTCTGTAGAGGGAATCAAAATAAGACCCTTGGTTACTTCTCCTGGCTCCCTGGTTGGGTGATGCATCCTTAGCACATCATGTTGCTCTCTACTTGTAGGCCACTTTGTGCCATAGTGGAGCCTAAGTCCACTTGCATATACAGATGTGAGGGTGTTCTATAGAAAAGATCAAAATAAGACCCTTGTTCGCTTCTCCTGGCTCCATGGTTGGGTGATGCATCCTCAGCACATCATGTTGCTCTCTCGTCAGGGCACTCTCTTGGTCAATATAGACTTGGCTCAAGCAGCAGGAAGCCACCTGAGTATTCAGGTATTTGACATTTATGACACTATCTTGACTTCTCTGTTGTTCTCCTGTGTCAGCTCTTCAATATTAGACTTTGTTCTGAATCCACGTTGCTACACTGGCTCCTAGTAGATTCCTTGTGGATTACAATTCCCTTACGACTGATTCCTTAGCTTCAATTCTACTTCAATGGTTTCAAAGGTTTCAGATCTGCTCCTTCAGTTGCCACCATGCCACATCTGCCTCCATTGTGCAGGATCACTCTGATGTACCAATACCATCTGCCCAGACTGCATAACAGTTTCTCCTGGACCAAGAAGTTTGAGGATCCAACTCTCCAATGGAGACATTAACATCACCGTTTCAATGCAGGGCTTTCATTCCTTGGTAGAAGGACTTTGTGTTTTTCCCTCCTCCATACACTTTTTATGTCCCTTAGGCCAATTCTCCAACCATTTGGTGCTAACATTGCAGTTCCTCTGGGTTGGTGAATCCAGCACAGACTCTTGATACCCTACAGAAAGGTGATAGGACCAGTCGGGACTTGACGCCCTCTACCTGCTGCATGGTCTGCCTCTTTTGCCCAAGCCTAAACAAAGAGATTATATTTGCACCCAAAAGTCTATTTGAAATTTGCAACAGGCAGCAAGAACAAACCAATAAAAGCTCCCAGTGTCAATGTAGCTCTATAAAGATATGGAAAAATTAATTACTCAAACTAGTCATTTATGGCTTATGTTAGGAATTTCTTTGCTAAAGAAAGTTTATATAGGACATTACGCAGCTGACAGCTGTCACTGCCATTGTCCGCCTGGTATTATGTCCAGCAGAAGTTTCTGTAAATTCTCAAGGAAAGCTGTGGCTGCCAATAATTATATAGACTTTATATTTCTAAATGGACCATTGTTCTAGTGGAAACGTTTATATTTGGTTTTTATTGAAGATCTTTAGTCCTTTTCAAGCTGAAGAAAACCTGTCCTGCTACTGATGTGCACTGATTAATGCATCTATAGTTATATTAGGGCAATCTCTTCATGAAGAGAAGAGGAGACCATAGTATAATAAACAATGTTACAAAATGCAATATAAAACAACAAAAACAATTCATGAATGTGAGTCGCACGTAATAGGGCTATGGGGTACTCGGCACCGAGCCCGTTCACTTCACTGGGGATGTCACGGGTAGCGCAGCTCGGTCCGTTGCCCTGGGCGCTCACTAAAGGGGGATATTTACAGGGGATGATAGAAATGTTCGTGACGCCACCTGTGGTTTCTGATCAGGGTGACCAGCGCTGCAAGGTGAATCCTCTGAGGGGTTGTTACTGGGCAGCAAGGTGTTAAGTCTCCCACAGGTAAGACTGATCCCTCGAGGTATATGGCGGTGTAGGGGTGAAGGAGCAATAATGCAGACACACACACAAGACAGTCTCTTTCTGTACCTTTACTGGTGATGAAGTTGCAGGCACGCCCCGGGAGGCCGTTAGGGTGGAGGATGCATGTCCAATAATCCACTGAGTAGGTGTAAAGCCTCCTTACGTCCTTATGTGTGTGAGTTTCTAACTTGCATAAAACAGAGTTTAACTCCTTCTCTTTGCTACGCCCGGCTGATCTTGTGATGGGGTCTTTTTGTGGACAGAACAGTGTCTCTATGGCGGTACCTGCCAGACCCCGTCTTCCTAACCTCAGTTACGTATCAGCACTGCTGGGCCCCTGCGACTTGAAGTCCAGGGTCTCCGGTTTTTCCCACTAGCCGTGAAGGTACTAGCAAGCTCGGACCCGGTGTCCGGTGGTGCAGAGTGGAGGTAAGCTATCAATGCTGGTTGACCTCTGTCACTCTCTCTTTTCCCTTTTCCACTTGCCTGTCGTCCTACTCGCACATTTAACATAAGCACAGGCAGCAGTAGATGTCAGCTTCTCGCTCAGACTTCCTCAGCCCTCAGGCTAATCTGACAGGAGTCTCTCTCCGGTGTTCTGAGGAGATCTTATCTCTCCCTCACAGCTCGTCTGAGGTAACTGCCGTTCTGAGTGTTCTGCTGTTCTGAGGTAACACCAACAACTCACTAACTCGCAGCTAGACTGCCTTCATCTCACTACTGTCTCAAGGGCTCCCTCTGGTGGAACCAGGAAAAATGTGAAGTGTTGTGTGCTTATCAGGTGATTGTGAATTACCTTTCATGCATCCTCCTGGGTACATGTGGCACCAAGCGCAGCTGGGCTACACATCCCCCCCTAGTTGATATTAGCACTCCGGGGCTGAAAAAGAAAACAATTTTTATAACATCAACAAATAACATAACTCATCCCTTGCGGGAGGTAAGGACACTTCAAACGTTACAATGTGTACAAATGGCAGATAGAAAATATCAAATACTTTCACACAATAAGTACAGGATTCTTGTGGAGGACCCGCACCAAACCTCCCACGGGGGTCCTGGGTGGGCTGCAGGACTTCTTTGCTGCAAACCTCACTCAAGGCCACACCATACGGGTTTTTCTTCTGAGGTAGAATGGTTTACGTAAAACCAAGATGGGGCACTGAGTGCCAACTATTTACAACACAGTTTTTGGGCTGGCAAAGTCCTCAGCCACGCAGTCCTTTAAAAGAGCATTTCACATATCACATTACCCAACTGGGGTATACTACTTCAGCATGTAAACATTATCATCATATAACATTCTCAATAAAGTGCAATTCTCTTCATAACTTTGTACAGTTCAGTAAACTCTGTCTGGGTCCTACTGGATTAATTTGCTAGGACTACTCTTGGTACCTAACAGGTAACCTGCCTTTTGTCGTGCGTACTGACCTACGTGGTGTTGCTTCAGGTATAGTAGCATCTGGCCTATCTGTCCTGCGTGCTGGCAAACTGTAATACTGCCTTAACCTCTCTAGGGATCTGGCAAGCATACTTGTGGCTGGGCGATGCGGTTCTGTTTCGCCAGGGGATTCTTCTGGTAGTTCCACGTCTTGAGGTTCCATTTCTTGAGACTCTACTTCTGGAGGTGCTACAGGAGCAGGTTCCTCTTGAACTATTTCTTCTGCTGCGGCAACTGGCTCAACTGGACATTGAAGCGCTTCTTGTGGTTGGTAAAATTGAAGTACTGGAATAATCACAGCGTCCCGATACAAGGCCAATCTGCAGGAAAATCTCCTAAGTCCGTGTGTATGACTTCACCTGGTTTCTCTTTTTCCATAACAAGTTCTTCCTCGGGAAGTTTTAACATGTCTGGACACAGTTTTAGGTGGTCTCTTGATACCGTGGTGGTTGTCTTTCCTCCATCTTTGCTAATGGTACAGGTTTTCCTGTTGTCAAACTTGGAATTTTGCACGACATATGGCTCTTTTTCCCACTGATCATCCAATTTGTGCATTCTTCTTTTTCTTTTTAGCACAATTTCTCCAGGCATAAAAGGTTTAGCTGGCGCACTTTTGTTGTAGTTCTCCTCTTGCTTTTCCCTTACTTTATTGAGACTATCTTCCACGCAGGCTTGTACTCTCCTGTACTGTTCCTGTCGGTTCGTGTCCCAATCTTCAGTGGTAACATCAGCTTCTGGTTCTACAACACCAAGTTCCAAATCCATGGGCAGCTTTCCTGGTCTTGCTCGCATAAGGTAGGCTGGAGTACAGTTGGTGGAACTCACCGGTATGTGATTGTACAGATCTACCAGGTCAGGTAGTAGGTCTGGCCACCGATTCCTCTCCTCAAGTGGTACCGTCTTCAGCAGATCAATGACTATGTGATTCATCTTTTCACAAGACCATTTGTTTGGGGGTGGTACAGTGTGGTTCTTATTTTCTTACACCGTACAATTGACAGAACTCTTTAAACAATTCGGCTTCAAAGGCAGGACCCTGATCAGTTAACACTTGCTCTGGATATCCATGGGGTCTGCAGAAATATGCTTGAAACATCTTTGCTGCTGTTTCAGCTGTCAGATCTTTGACAGGGGCGACCACCAGGAACCTGGAGTAGTGATCAACCATCGTCAGGGCATACGAGTATCCTGACCGGCTGGGTGACAACTTGACATGGTCCAATGCCACGATCTCCAAGGGACGAGTCGTCTTGATGGGCTGCAGGGGTGCTTTCTGGCTACTGTAGTCTTTTCTTCGGAGGCTACAGGACGCACAGTTCTTACACCATTTCTCGATGGAATTGCGCATTCCCACCCAGTAGAAACGACACTTCAGCAGGGTTTCCAGCTTCTTCCAGCCAAAGTGCCCCGCTCGATCGTGGTAGGCTTCCAACACCATCTGGATGTCTGTTCTTAGGACTACTATCTGCCATACCATCTCATGGGTTCTGGGGTTGACGTACCTTCGGCACAGCTTCTCTCGGTAGATAAACAGCCGGCTTCTCTCGTTCCACAGCTGCTTTGCTTGTTGAGACGCATCCTTCTCCAAGGAGGAACCTTCCTGAGTTATCAGCTCCTTGATGCAGCTGACAACCGGGTCACTGTTCTGGGTCTCCTTCCAGCTGTGGTGAGGTAAAGGGTTTAACGTCTTACCACGCTGCCTCCTGTAGGCTCGTTGCTCGTGGATCATCCCATTTCTGTGGAATGCAGGTAGCTCAATCTCTTCTAGATCTTCCAATTCCTCTTCCGTGTCGGACTCATGCGGCATTCTGGACAAGGCGTCAGCGTTGGCGTTCTTATGGCCCGCCCTGTACTTGATGGTAAATTGATAGTTCGACAGCCGAGCCATCCAACGTTGCTCCATGGCTCCCAGCTTGGCTGTTTCAAGATGTGTCAAGGGGTTATTATCAGTGTAAGCAGTGAACTTGCTGGAGGCTAGGTAATGCTTGAATCTTTCTGTAATGGCCCAGACCAGCGCCAGGAACTCCAACTTGAAGCTACTATAGTTCTCTGGGTTTCTCTCGGTCGGCCGGAGCTTCCTGCTTGCATATGCGATGACTTTCTCCAGGCCATTTTGCTTCTGACTGAGGACAGCTCCCAATCCTTCGTTGCTGGCATCAGTATACAGCAGGAACGGCTGGCTGTAGTCAGGATAGGCTAAGATCTCATCGCCTGTCAGGATCTCCTTCATCTCCTTGAATGCCTCAGCTTGTTCTTTACCCCAGTGGAATGGAGGATTTCTGCTCTTGAGGGGCTGTCCTACCAGAAAGTCCTGCAGAGGCGCTGCTTTCTTGGTGTAGTCCTTTACAAACCTCCGGTAGTAACCTGTCAGTCCCAGGAACTGGCGCACCTCCTTGAGATACCTCGGTTCTGGCCATTTCTGGATGGCAGTGACCTTCTCGGGGTCTGGCGCTACTCCTTCTGAGCTGACAATATGTCCCAAGTACTGTACCTTTTGTTTGAGCAGATGGCACTTTGAAGGCTTCAGTTTCATCCCGTATTTGGACAGTGACTCGAATACCTCTGCCAGGTGCTTCAGATGATCCTCATAGTCTTGGAGTACACAATTACGTCGTCCAGTTACAGCAACACGGTTTCAAAGTTGAGATGTCCCAGGCAACTCTCCATCACTCTCTGGAACGTTCCCGGGGCACTGCTGAGTCCAAACGGCATTCTGTCAAACTCACAGAGTCCCATCGGGGTGGTGAAAGCCGTCTTCTCCCGATCCTCCTCAGCCACAGCTACTTGCCAGTACCCACTAGTGAGGTCGAGGGTGGAAAAGTAGTTAGCAGTTTTTAAGGCAGCTAAGGATTCCTCAATGCGTGGTAAAGGGTATGCATCTTTATGTGTAATGCGATTTACTTGTCTGTAATCTACACACATTCTCATGCTTCCATCCTTTTTCCTAACTAGGACTAGAGGTGCTGCCAGGGACTACAACTATCCCTTATCACCCCTTCTTCCTTCATGTCACGCAACATTTCCTTAGCTTTCTGGTAGTGTGCTGGAGGTATAGGCCTGTACCGCTCTTTGATGGGAGGATGGCTGCCTGTAGGGATATGATGTTGTACTCCCTTAATAGTCCCAAAGTCAAGTGGATGTTTGCTAAATACCTGTGTGTACTCCTGTACCACCCGTAGTACTCCCTGTTTCTGGTGGGCTGGAATGGTGTCTGTCCCGACATGGAGCTGCTGACACCAATCCTCCACCTGGGTTGCTGGGTCATTATCCTCCGCTGGTTGGCGGGAGGCTAAGGACTCTGTCGTGAGAATGGAGTTGTTATCTACGGTATGTAATTTAGCAACAGTGGCATATCGTGGTAAATTGACTTCATCTTCTCCCCAGTTGAGAA
This sequence comes from Oophaga sylvatica, assembly GCA_033576555.1. NCBI lineage: Eukaryota > Metazoa > Chordata > Amphibia > Anura > Dendrobatidae > Oophaga > Oophaga sylvatica. The sequence continues at coordinate 984,815,300 of JARQOD010000001.1, read as the reverse complement.
GACGTACAGGTACTCTCCCATTTCGTACTTCCACTATCCCTCTAGCAGTCAAGAGTGTAGGTCTGTGCTCTGAACAATGGGGCTCTACTACTGCTTGGTAGTTCTGTCCTCTCAGACCTATTGCTGCTCTACACCATATTAGCATTTCACTCATTGGGGGTATCACAATGGGGTTTGGGTCTGTCACCCGTACATTACCAATTTCACCATCTGTCAGCTTCGCTTGCTGCTGGCACATCAGGGCCCGGATTCTCCTCTGGATCACTCCCTTTTGCTTTGGCCTGGCAACTTCGGCGAGCTGTTGGAGCAAAAACACAACTTCTCCCAGACAGTTACTAATAATGTTTGTACCTAAAACCACATTTAAGCCATTTTCCTCATTTACAGTCTTTACTACTAAAAGTCCCTGGTCCTTCAGCTCCACTCTGCCCACCTTTACGTCCACGTTTTTGGCTCCGAGTATATCAACAGGGAGACCATTAGAGGCATACACAGCAAAGTCAGGGCTCGGGGGCTGGAGACTGTCCATGGACCAAAACTTATTATACAGGACATCAGGTATGATGGTCACCTGAGATCCAGTGTCCGGCAGGGCAGGGATTGCGATCCCGTCCAGGATGATGGACAGGTAGGGTCTTCCTCCCACAAACCTGCGGTTCCAGTCTGAGGGGCCTGATGAGTCTATTCCTGGGTGTTGGCCCTCGGACCCAGGATCTGCTCGTTTAAAGGACACTGTCGGGCTTGATGACCTTCTCTGTTGCAACGGTAGCAGATGATCTCTCAGCGAGGATGGTGCTGATCAGGGGTCGCTCCTGGGGGTGGCATTGTCCTCCTCCGGTGGGGCGACGTCCTTCTTTTCCTCCGGTTCATCCAAGGGACATCCTCTGGGCAGTCGGCTAGCAGGATCTTTCCTCCTTCTTCCTTCCGCAGTTTCAGGGCACTCATTACAGCGGTCAGGTTTTTAGTCAGCTGGCGCACTTCTGAGCGCAGACAGTCCAACTCAGTAGGGGGCGCCACCTGCGTTTTGGCTTCCGCCACCAGAGGGGAAAAGGTGGATGCTGCTGGCTTTAGAGTGGCCTCACCCGGGTGACACTGGGTTGCCACCTCAGGCTTCTCCAGGGGTCGCAGTCCTTTTATAGCCATATCTTTGAGGGCATCAAAGGTAGCGTCAGGATGATCCAAGGACCACCAGTGCACAGTTCTGCTTTCAGCTTGGGACCTCAGTCCCCGTACAAATTGTTCCTTCAACATTTTGCTTTCATTAATGGCACTTATAGGGTTGACCTGTTTGAGAGCTCGCAGGGCCCCCTGTAGTCGGCAGGCGTAGTCCCTAATACTGTCATCTGGTCTCTGGGAGCATTGGTAAAACATCATCCGGAGATCTGTTTCAGTGCGGTCCTCAAAAATAGTCTGTAGCTTTAAGAAAATTGAAAGCACTGATTCCTGGTCTGCAGCTGTCCAAGTCTCTACTTCCCTCTCTGCAGCACCAGTCAATTGTCCCAATACCACTGTAGCTCTTTGTTTCTCTGTCATAGGGTACATGTCCATTATGGTGCATATTTTGCGTTTAAACCCTGACAGGGTATCTGGCTTACCGCTGTACTGAGGGAGCCACTTCGCTCCAGGCAGGTATGGGAGCGTCAGCGGTACTATCGGGGCCACAGGACCGGATGAGGGCCAGCGTTTCCATCCTGCGTGGCAGTGCCGGCGGGTAAGTCACCGGAGCGGTCGCCCTGGGCCGCGCTGTCAGCTTGCGGCTGCAACATGTCTGCGCCCCCCTAGTTAAGCGTGGCCTACCTTCTCCTGAAGGCTGCAGCTCTCCGGGCCTAGCGATGTGGAAGGACCTGCCGCCGCGTCAGCGTTGGGGGCGTGTCCGGGACTCCGCGCGCTTTCTGCAGGTTCGCCCCTTCTCCTTGCGCTGTAGCGCTGTACTTTGGCGGGCAATGGCGGACAATTGCCGCCAAAAATCTCAAAAACACCAACACAGTCTATAGCACAAAAACAGTCCAATTCAGGCACACAGGACTCACATATAGTGAGCTTCTTATCCTGTTCGTGACGCCAAATTAGATGAGTCGCACGTAACAGGGCTATGGGGTACTCGGCACCGAGCCCGTTCACTTCACTGGGGATGTCACGGGTAGCGCAGCTCGGTCCGTTGCCCTGGGCGCTCACTAAAGGGGGATATTTACAGGGGATGATAGAAATGTTCGTGACGCCACCTGTGGTTTCTGATCAGGGTGACCAGCGCTGCAAGGTGAATCCTCTGAGGGGTTGTTACTGGGCAGCAAGGTGTTAAGTCTCCCACAGGTAAGACTGATCCCTCGAGGTATATGGCGTGTAGGGGTGAAGGAGCAATAATGCAGACACACACACAAGACAGTCTCTTTCTGTACCTTTACTGGTGATGAAGTTGCAGGCACGTCCCGGGAGGCCGTCAGGGTGGAGGATGCACGTCCAATAATCCACTGAGTAGGTGTAAAGCCTCCTTACGTCCTTATGTGTGTGAGTTTCTAACTTGCATAAAACAGAGTTTAACTCCTTCTCTTTGCTACACCCGGCTGATCTTGTGATGGGGTCTTTTTGTGGACAGAACAGTGTCTCTATGGCGGTACCTGCCAGACCCCGTCTTCCTAACCTCAGTTACGTATCAGCACTGCTGGGCCCCTGCGACTTGAAGTCCAGGGTCTCCGGTTTTTCCCACTAGCCGTGAAGGTACTAGCAAGCTCGGACCCGGTGTCCGGTGGTGCAGAGTGGAGGTAAGCTATCAATGCTGGTTGACCTCTGTCACTCTCTCTTTTCCCTTTTCCACTTGCCTGTCGTCCTACTCGCACATTTAACATAAGCACAGGCAGCAGTAGATGTCAGCTTCTCGCTCAGACTTCCTCAGCCCTGGCTAATCTGACAGGAGTCTCTCTCCGGTGTTCTAAGGAGATCTTATCTCTCCCTCTCAGCTCCTCTGAGGTAACTGCCGTTCTGAGGTGTTCTGCTGTTCTGAGGTAACACCAACAACTCACTAACTCGCAGCTAGACTGCCTTCATCTCACTACTGTCTCAAGGGCTCCCTCTGGTGGAACCAGGAAAAATTTGAAGTGTTGTGTGCTTATCAGGTGATTGTGAATTACCTTTCATGCATCCTCCTGGGTACATGTGGCACCAAGCGCAGCTGGGCTACACAAATGCATTTGTGGATTTGGTATTTTTCACTTTTTTTTCATTTACGCCTAATTCTTTTTTTTTAATTTGTACCTTTTTTAATGTCTATTTTACATGTTTTATTTCATGTTCACCATTGTGGGCAAGGATTGGGCTTTTTAGCTGATTAATAATTTGTGTCTTTTTGAATAGTCACTAAATTATTGCGCAAATGCACACCAGTTCCCTCTGGAGTGATTTTATGTAAGGTTGAATTTTTTTTACTTATAATGTGGTCGTCCCCGACCCTAATAACACCCTGTGACTCAGAGGTGTAACATGTAATCTTGGGACACTTTAATATTACTTGGAATGGGGTCTTTCTCCACAATTGATAACTTTGACAATAAATTCAAAGCATGAAAAATGTATGATTATTTTGGTCTCTACCTTGTGCTATGTGTCTTCCGTAATGCACAGGGTAATGTTATAGTAAAAGGTTTCAATAACTAATCACATGAATCATATGTATGCTGATGGAATGCTAATGTTATCATGTGTACAGTCATAATAATAATACAGGTACAGTAAACACAATAATGTCACAGTACAGGGATAATATACATAGTCATGTCACAGTACAGGGATAATAAACACAACAGTGTCACAGCACAGAGATCAGAGTAATGTCACAGTACAGGGATAATACATAGTGATGTCACAGTACAGGGATAATAAACACAATAGTGTCACAGCACAGAGATAATCCCCAGGTAATGTTACAGTACAGGGATAATATACATAGTCATGTCACAGTACAGGGATAATAAACACAATAGTGTCACAGCACAGAGATAATACACAGAGTAATGTCACAGTACAGGGATAATATACACAACAGTGTCACAGCACAGAGATAATACACAGAGTAATGTCACAGTACAGGGATAATATACACAACAGTGTCACAGTACAGGGATAATACATAGTGATGTCACAGTACAGGGATAATCCACACAGTGATGTCACCGTACAGGGATAATACACACAGTGGTGTCACAGTACAGGGATAATACACACAGTGATGTCACAGTACAGGGATAATACACACAATGATGTCACAGTACAGGGATAATACACACAGTGATGTCACAGTACAGGGATAATACACACAGTGATGTCACAGTACAGGGATAATATACACAACAGTGTCACAGTACAGGGATAATACATAGTGATGTCACAGTACAGGGATAATCCACACAGTGATGTCACCGTACAGGGATAATACACACAGTGGTGTCACAGTACAGGGATAATACACACAGTGATGTCACAGTACAGGGATAATACACACAGTGATGTCACAGTACAGAGATAACACACACAGTGATGTCACAGTACAGGGATAATACACACAGTGATGTCACAGTACATGGATAATACACACAGTGATGTCACAGTACAGGGATAATACACACAGTGATGTCACAGTACAGGGATAATACCCACAGTGATTTCACAGTACAGGGATAATACCCACAGTGATTTCACAGTACAGGGATAATACACACAGTGATGTCACAGTACAGGGATAATACACACAGTGATGTCACAGTACAGGGATAATACATACAGTGATGTCACAGTACAGAGATAATAAACACAGTGTGTCACAGTACAGGGATAATACACACAGTGATGTCAAGTACAGAGATAATACACACAGTGATGTTACAGTACAGAGATAATAAACACAGTGGTGTCACAGTACAGGGATAATACACACAGTGATGGCACAGTACAGGGATAATACACACAGTAATGTCACAGTACAGGGATAATACACACAGTGATGTCACAGTACATGGATAATACACACAGTGATGTCACAGTACAGGGATAATACCCACAGTGATTTCACAGTACAGGGATAATACCCACAGTGATTTTACAGTACAGGGAGGCTACCCACAGTGATGTCACAGTACAGGGATAATACACACAGTGATGTCACAGTACAGGGATAATACCTACAGTGATTTCACAGTACAGGGATAATACCCACAGTGATTTCACAGTACAGAGATAATACACACAGCAATGTCACAGTACAGGGATAATACACACAGTGATGTCACAGTACAGGGATAATACCCACAGTGATTTCACAGTACAGGGATAATACACACAGTGATGTCACAGTACAGAGATAATACACACAGTGATGTTACAGTACAGGGATAATACACACAGTGATGTCACAGTACAGAGATAATACACACAGTGATGTCACAGTACAGAGATAATACACACAGTGATGTCACAGTACAGGGATAATACACACAGTGATGTCACAGTACAGGGATAATACACACAGTGATGTTACAGTACAGGGATAATACACACAGTGATGTCACAGTACAGAGATAATACACACAGTGATGTTACAGTACAGGGATAATACACACAGTAATGTCACAGTACAGGGATAATACACACAGTGATGTCACAGTACAGGGATAATACCCACAGTGATTTCACAGTACAGGGAGAATACCCACAGTGATGTCACAGTACAGGGATAACACACACAGTGATGTCACAGTACAGGGATAATACCTACAGTGATTTCACAGTACAGGGATAATACCCACAGTGATGTCACAGTACAGGGATAACACACACAGTGATGTCACAGTACAGGGATAATACACACAGTGATGTCACAGTACAGGGATAATACACACAGTGATGTCACAGTACAGGGATAATACACACAGTGATGTCACAGTACAGAGATAATACACACAGTGATGTCACAGTACAGGGATAATACACACAGTGATTTCACAGTACAGGGATAATACCCACAGTGATTTCACAGTACAGGGATAATACCCACAGTGATGTCACAGTACAGGGATAACACACACAGTGATGTCACAGTACAGGGATAATACACACAGTGATGTCACAGTACAGGGATAATACACACAGTGATGTCACAGTACAGAGATAATACACACAGTGATGTCACAGTACAGGGATAATACACACAGTGATTTCACAGTACAGGGATAATACCCACAGTGATGTCACAGTACAGGGATAATACACACAGTGATGTCACAGTACAGGGATAATACACACAGTGATGTCACAGTACAGAGATAATACACACAGTGATGTCACAGTACAGAGATAATAAACACAGTGATGTTACCGTACAGGGAAAATACACAAGTGATGTCAAAGTACAGGGATTATAAACAGTGATGTCACTACACAGAGATATAACAACATAGTGATGTCAAAGTACCGAGATTATGAACACAATCGTGTCACAACATAGACATAATAAACACAATCGTGTCACAGTACAGAGATAAAGAAAGCAGAGTACAGAAAACATAGTGATGTTAGTACAAGGATATATCATACAATGATTTCTCATTATACGGCTGATCTACTAGTGTAAATTATAGCAGGAATTATGCACACAGTGATGTCACTGAACAGAGGTAATCCACACAATGATATTATAGGAAAGGAAACTAATGTGATGTCACAGAAAGAGGGTAATCCACTCAGTGGTGCAAAGCACGTGGTCAATGCGAGTATTGCTGTGATGTCACAACTTGTGGAAAAATATTAATGATGTCACAGTGCAGGCAAAATGTGTATAGCGATGTGTGCTAGAGGGTTAATGAAGGCAGTGGGCGTATATCAAGTAACAGTGGGGCTTTACTGCCAAACTTGGAATGAACCCCAAATCAATGTTCTCCCCTTCCTCTATTATCCAGTGATCACTATCAGCACCTTACACTTGGGGCCCCCGCAGCTATTGGGTCCCATCGCAGTATTGTGCTTGGTCCCATCATAGTTGTCCCATGCTATCGTGCCATGACATGGCGAATGATTTCCTTCTGGATTTGTCGGTTGACTGTTATCTAGGCCACCATGTTGAGGAGGCTGTTCACCCCGGGTTTTGGGTCCTGAGACTCTTTCCTTGTGGACTTTCTCAGAAACGTAGAATTAAGTAGCGGTTAATGAGGATGGATAGTCCACAATTTCCTGAAGAAACAGCTGTGCATATTTATTTAGCTGTTTTCAGCTTTATTATTATTAATTATAAGGCTTTTATGAATCCTTCTTAATGTTCCGGATTCCGAAGTGAACACTGAATTTCTGGATCCGGTAATATCCACTTTTCACATTACGAACAGCAGCATGCCTTATCTCAGCACGAACCAAAAAAATGAAATCTGTTTATAGGATGTCAGCCGATCTCATAGGTTGATGACCTTCATCCAAGAAAAACAAAAACTCGACATAACACACAATAAGAAAGAAACACATCTCAACCTGACAGCATGAAACTTTTTTTCCATAGACATCATAAAAACTGCAAGCAATCCATCAAGAGGAATCACGTCCATTGGGACGGTTCAGTAAAAATATATACTCAGTTGAATTCTAAAAATTCATTATTTGTTTTAGACCTGTTCCTGGGAAGAGGTTTTTTAATCCAAAAAAGTGTACCCAGTGATGCCTTTTCTTCTTCGTTGAGCTCTTTTCTTCTCCATCCTGCCCAGATCCCCATAATGACGACTGCACGCCTTTCTGCACAGACACCTCTGGCCCCAGCCTTTTGCAGCCATCCTCACCCTTTATAGCAACACAAATAAATTCAGAACCCAGATCAAAACATGACATAAATTTATACAAATGTATATACAAACTATACCTAACTCCTTTATTCAAAACCCAGTCCAAATCCCTAAATTCAGACTACAGAATAAATATTCACTAGGAGAGGAGACCATGTAATATGTATATATTTCATGGTCTCCTCTCCTAGTGAACATTACCATCCCTTATTACACAGTGCCCTCTCTTGTTATGTACAGCACCATACTTTATATCGGATTTTCTTGTTATTTATGGCATCCTGTCTTTACTTCTGTTAGATATGGAATGACGGTTGATGGAGCATAGGAAAGCATCTTTTCTGATGGAGGAGCTGATGAACTGGTCTTAAGGTCACTGGATGCTCCATCAGCCAGGGCCGGCATCAGCACCCGGGTAAGTGCTGGGGCCCTCAGCAGGCGGGGGGGCCCACTCACAGTCGGGGACACCGGAATGCTCTGGGGGCCCGGTGCCTGTGCCAGTACCGGGGGCCAGTGCCTCGAGCAGAGCAGCGGCCAGTGAGGAGAGGTGAGTATTTCATTTTTTTATTTTTTTTTTATGTTTGGCGCAAAATATGGAGACCATCATATGAGGCCCATCATAGACTGGAGTATCATATATGGGGCCATCATACACTGGAGCATCATATATGGGGCCCATCATACACTGGAGCATCATATATGGGGCCCTTCATACACTGGAGCATCATATATGGAGCATTACATGAGGCCCATTATATATGGAGCATTATATGGGGCCAATCATACACTGGAGCATTATATATGGGGCCCATTATATATGGAGCATTATATGGGGCCAATCATACACTGGGGCATCATATATGGGGCTCATTATATATGGAGCATTATTTGGGGCCCATAATATACTGAGCATCATATATATGTCCATTATATATGAAGCATTATATTGGGCCCATCATATACTGGAGCATCATATGGGGCCCATTATATATGGAACATCATATGGGGCCCCATTATATATGGAATATCATATGGGGCCCATTATATATGGAGCATCATTTGGGGCCTATTATATATGGAGCATCATTTGGGGTTCATTATTATTTATGAAGCTCTATGTGGTGGCCATAATACTGTATGGAGCAATACAATATTTACAATAGATATCACTCATGTAATGTATGAAGCAAGTGAAATCTTTGGCATAGTACTATACCTATATTTCTCTGCCGTATCTGTGTATTATGAATCGTGGTCTGTGTTAAAGGGGCCCATTGAGACTCTTTCGCCCGGGGCCCATGAAAAGCTGGAGCCGGCCCTGCCATCAGCAGTCACTTTATATTTAACAAGAGAGGACTATGTAATAAAGAGAGAGTGCTGTGACTAACAATAATGAGAATACGCTATGTAATACATAACATGACATAATACTTTGTAATAATGGGATGGGGCTGTACATAACAAGAGATGATACTGTGCAATAATGGGTCGTCACTGGACATAACAACAGAGGATGCTACGTAATAAGGGACCGCCCTAGAGAGGATGGTACGTAATAAGAGATGGTGTTATATATAATATACTAAGGGATGGTGCTATACATAATAAGGCTACATTCCTGTATCCGTGCGGTGTCGACATGCTGCCTGATTATTTTTTATTCGGACAGCGCACATGTGTCGACCCGCCACCACAATTGTGGGTTACCAGGGCAATGGGGTACTCAGAGCCGAGCCCATGGAAGTCTATGGGGGTTTTGTCACAGGTAGCTGTGGCTCGGTCTGTGGCCCGGGCGGTCTGGCGTATGTTGGGGATATATTTACAGGGGATTGATTTATGTACAGTTCGTGACGCCACCTGTAGTATTCTGGTAATTAGTACCAGCGCTGCTGTAGATCTCTGAGGGGATGGTGAGGCAGCTAGATGTCGGGTCCCCTACAGGTGGGACTGGTCCCTCAAAGTCTATGGGATTTGTGAAGTCGAGTGCAGATAAAGAACACAGTCTCACACGGTCAGCGTCTTTCCATACCTTTACTTGTAAGATGTTCAAGCAGGTCCCAGGGAGGCTGATCCAAGGAGAGTGTATCTTGAGACAGCAGCTGGACAAGTTAGGGGCCTCCTTTAACTCCAATAAAACGAGTACAACCAGCCTGAAGCGTAGTTCCCTCAATTCTCCAGCTAATCTTTAGCTGTACCTGCCCAGTCAGCTTAGTGTTAGGGGCCTTCCTGTGAAGGAGCTGAATTCTTATTTTGTCCTGCAGAACTCCAAAGTCTTCACTCCCCCTGACCCCAGTTACGTACTGACTATAAGGGGCTTGTCTGCCGCGACCTAGGGTCCGGTAGATTCCTGGTTTTCTTATCACTGTGCTTGAAACAACAGTGACCCTTCGGTCCCCAGTGACCGGGTGCAATGTGCTGGACTTCTTCAATCCGTAAGCACTAATCCTATAAATCCACTTGCCTTTCGCCTTGTCCACGCTGGTAACATAAGCACTCAAACTAGCCAAGGGTCGAGCAGTCACTTCTTTCTTTTCCTTTCTACGAAGTTAGCCACAGATGCTCAGTTATCACAGGCAGGAGCACGTCTCTGAACCTGATACCGTCCTTTAGACAGGGATGCTGAAGACTTTCTGTACTAAAACTTCTTCTTTCTTTCAGTGTATGCTGATGAGGTGATACAGCTCTGACTAGACTAAGGTGTATTCCAAACACCTATACCAGACTCCACGATATGAACTAGTGATAAAGCAGGCTAGACTCCTTCCTCCCTCCAAACGTCTTCTCTCACAGAAGTCTAGACACTCACTCCACACGTCCTCACTGTCCGAAGACAGGAACTAGACTGACTAAAAATCACCTCAACACCTACTACCTTGACCACTCCCTCTAGAGTATCCTCCACTACCCTAGGGGTGTGTCTAGTGTGTGTTGAGTGAATGGATATTTAGCATTAAACTGCTGTCTCGCCATACACTCTCCAGGGTACTGCGTGTGCCTACCACCAGGGCTACACATTCCCCCATGGTAAACGACAGCACTCCCGGGCTGTAAAATACAAAAGACATTTTGTTTATGCAATAAACATTGAACAATAACATCTTCCCATCCGGGAGGTGAGAATATCTTGAACGTTGCAAACATTATAGAAAATACAAATATTAAATAGCATTTAATAAATATACGATATACTTGTGAAGGACCCGCACCAAACCTTCAACGTGGGTCCTGGGTGGGCTGCAGGACATCCAATTGCAGACCTCACTCAGTGCCACACCACACGGGTTTTGTTTTCAGAGGTAGTTGTAGTGGTTTATGTAAAACCAAGAGAAAGCACCGAAGCGCAACTATTTACAAGTAAGTTCTGGGTTAGCATAGTCCTTAACCTCCAAGTCCAATGTAAAACCTAAGACATATTATATCAAAGTGCATAAACTTTTTCTGGTTACTATTTACCATTTATCATTTACCAATTACCCAGCCGGGCATTCTACAGTATATATATTTACTATATAAATTGTACTAAACTTTACAAACATTTCAAACTTTTTACTATATTACTGATGGTAGACCCGATATGGATCTCACCAACTCTTTACTTATTTATTCATTTTCATCACACTTTTCCAATACATTTTCCACCCCGGGGGCTGGAACAACGCAATGGGCCCTTGATCCCAGGACCAGCAAATCATGTGCTGCGATCAGGGTCTGGGTCGCCACAGTTCTGGTGCGAACCTCTAGGGGCGCAACGGGTACAGTCTCTCCACATGACACCGATTGCGTCTCAATTACGGTTAGCGATATGGACCGCGTTAGGGATTGCGATCGAGACTGTGTCGCATGTTGCGATGAAGAGGTGACTTTAAGTCGTGATGAACTCTGGGTCGCTAGTTGCGATGACTTTGCAGGGGGCGATGCTGGGGCACGGCCGGATGCTGCTTGAGCTGGAAACGGGGACGCTGCGGTAATGGTGACGGTACCTGCGTCTGGGACGGGGTCGCGGACGATGGTGACATTCAGGGCATACCACCCCTTCATTCCCCAATGCCGCGTATAGGTGACTATATCTCCGTTTGCTAAGTCCCTCCCGGGATGACCTTGCGGCAGGTGGGATTCTACGTCACGCCTGCTGACAAAGACCGCTGGGTAGAGGCCCGGTTCACGGATAAAGCCCCAGCCCTTCCGGAGCTGGAACTCAGTCACACACCCCTGCCGCCGCGGTTCCCTCAGAGTACCTTTATCTCTCCGGACGGTCTCTTTGTCCGCGATCAGCTCGGCAAATTGTCGCTGACGGTTCCTCTGAGTTTCCCGCTCTTCCTCCTGCTGACGCCTTTTCTTCTCCTCACGACTCTGCCATTCTTGTTCCCACTGGGCGGTGTAGGCGACGTCATCCAGGCGCGCCATTTCGTCCCAGTCCACATCTGGTAGTGACGGACAGGACCCCTCCGGTGTCCCTGCCGGGGACCGATAATCTGCTGCGGCCTCTTGGCCGGGCGGGCGTTCCGGGATTGGCTGTACCTCCTCAACCTCCTCCGCCTCCACCGCTTCACCAGTGGGATCGGGAACGGTACTTTCGGGGGCAGCCTCCGGTTGCTCCTTCGCCTTGGGCAGCAGACTCTTCGGTATTTGGAATCGTGGGGGTTCATTGAGGGGAGAGGACGCCGTGTTCGTTAGTTGCCACTGCAGCAGGTTACATCGGCGTCTCTCAATCTCCTCCAGTCCAGGTTGGACCATCTTCTTTAGGCGTGCGTTCTCCTCCTGAATCTCTAGCAACGCCTGTTGCAGGTGCAGGATCGCATAAGACTCTGATGCCGATGGCAGCTTGGCGGGGGCACGGGGCCTGCCTTCCTCCGCTGCCCCGCTCGGCTGCACACGTCCTGCCTCCATCATGTCCCAGAAGATTCTCTCTTCTTCCTGCGGAGACATCCGGTCTCTTTCGTGGAGGTGGGGTTTGCGTCTCCTCCTCCTCGCAGGGAAGGTGAAGAGGAGGCGGACCTCCTTCGCTGTAGGGCAGGACCGCACGTTGCAATAGCACTTTGAGAGGGCAGACATTTTCTTCGCGCCACTGGGGGGTAGACGCCCACGAAGGCACGCCCACCTTCTTCTCCAGCGCCTGAGGGCGCGAATATGGCGACAAAAATGGCGATTTTGGCGCCAAAAGTGCAAACAGTCCTTTTCACAAAAACAAGTCCTTAGGCACACAGGGCTCGCAATTTCGCGAGTTTCGCATCCTGTTCGTGACGCCAAAGTTTTTTGTGTCGACCCGCCACCACAATTGTGGGTTACCAGGGCAATGGGGTACCCAGAGCCGAGCCCATGGAAGTCTATGGGGGTTTTGTCACAGGTAGCTGTGGCTCGGTCTGTGGCCCGGGCGGTCTGGCGTATGTTGGGGATATATTTACAGGGGATTGATTTATGTACAGTTCGTGACGCCACCTGTAGTATTCTGGTAATTAGTACCAGCGCTGCTGTAGATCTCTGAGGGGATGGTGAGGCAGCTAGATGTCGGGTCCCCTACAGGTGGGACTGGTCCCTCAAAGTCTATGGGATTTGTGAAGTCGAGTGCAGATAAAGAACACAGTCTCACACGGTCAGCGTCTTTCCATACCTTTACTTGTAAGATGTTCAAGCAGGTCCCAGGGAGGCTGATCCAAGGAGAGTGTATCTTGAGACAGCAGCTGGACAAGTTAGGGGCCTCCTTTAACTCCAATAAAACGAGTACAACCAGCCTGAAGCGTAGTTCCCTCAATTCTCCAGCTAATCTTTAGCTGTACCTGCCCAGTCAGCTTAGTGTTAGGGGCCTTCCTGTGAAGGAGCTGAATTCTTATTTTGTCCTGCAGAACTCCAAAGTCTTCACTCCCCCTGACCCCAGTTACCTACTGACTATAAGGGGCTTGTCTGCCGCGACCTAGGGTCCGGTAGATTCCTGGTTTTCTTATCACTGTGCTTGAAACAACAGTGACCCTTCGGTCCCCAGTGACCGGGTGCAATGTGCTGGACTTCTTCAATCCGTAAGCACTAATCCTATAAATCCACTTGCCTTTCGCCTTGTCCACGCTGGTAACATAAGCACTCAAACTAGCCAAGGGTCGAGCAGTCACTTCTTTCTTTTCCTTTCTACGAAGTTAGCCACAGATGCTCAGTTATCACAGGCAGGAGCACGTCTCTGAACCTGATACCGTCCTTTAGACAGGGATGCTGAAGACTTTCTGTACTAAAACTTCTTCTTTCTTTCAGTGTATGCTGATGAGGTGATACAGCTCTGACTAGACTAAGGTGTATTCCAAACACCTATACCAGACTCCACGATATGAACTAGTGATAAAGCAGGCTAGACTCCTTCCTCCCTCCAAACGTCTTCTCTCACAGAAGTCTAGACACTCACTCCACACGTCCTCACTGTCCGAAGACAGGAACTAGACTGACTAAAAATCACCTCAACACCTACTACCTTGACCACTCCCTCTAGAGTATCCTCCACTACCCTAGGGGTGTGTCTAGTGTGTGTTGAGTGAATGGATATTTAGCATTAAACTGCTGTCTCGCCATACACTCTCCAGGGTACTGCGTGTGCCTACCACCAGGGCTACACACACAGACCCATTGAATATGTTCTATTCATCCCCAAACTCGGATCAGATATAGACATGCTTTGAGTCTCGCAGATCTCATTCTTGGATCCATGATTTCCACTCACATGTTAATGGATCTACGAAACTCTACGAGCCCCTGTGTGGTCCAATAAAAAGATCTGGCAGCAGACGGACATTTCACATGAATGTGAGAATGTGGCCTAAGGGAGGTCGTTTCACAAATAACAGAATTACTCCAAGTCACACAATATAAAGAATAAATAATTTCATCCAGGTACTTACCGCTGACGTCTCATCATGATTGCAGTAGTTTTCTGCTGTTTCTTCTCCATCTGGTCAGACCTTCATGTTGACATCTCCCAGCCACGACTCGTCTTGTCATGATGATCACTGCAGCCCTAAAAATAAGGTCACATATATTGTACACATATGTTTGTGTCCTGAGTAAGAAATCCCCGCACTGCACCCCTGACTTAAACCCCTCTCTGCCATTTGACGTACTATTCCGTCCATGTGCCCTGGGACTTAATACCCATGTACGAATAGTACGTCATACGCAATCAGCTGAATATCACAGCTGACACCCCGCACTAAGTGCTAGGAGAGGTCACGGACCGCTCCCGGCACATTAACCCCGGCACACTGCGATCAAACATGATCACAGCATTCCGGTGGCATACAGAAGCATCATACAGAGAGGGGGCTCCCTGCGTTCTTCCCTCAGAACAATATGATGTGATCTTCTGAGGATCTCCATGGAGACCCCTGGCTCCTAGATGGCCGCGGGGTCCTTCCGGGTCAAACAGTGAGGTGGCTTGTCAGAGCAGAGCACCGGCAAGCCTGCTTCACTGCCTGTCAGATCGCTGATCTGACACAGTGCTGTGTCAGACCCATCCTGGGACAATGTAATAAAGTAAAAAAAAAAATAACGTGAAAAAATATTTTTTGAAAAATTCCTACATAAAGAAAAAAAAAATATTTCCCCAATAAATACATTTCTTTATGTAAATAAAAACCAAATAAAAGTACACATATTCAGTATTGCCGTGTCCGTAACGACCCAACCTATAAAACTGTCCCACTAGTTAACCCCTTTAGTGAACCCCATAAAAAAAACAAGGCAAAAAATCAATGCTTTATCATCATACCGCCGAACAAAAAGCGGAATAACACGCGATCAAAAAGACGGATATAAGTAAACGCGGTACCGCTGAAAACGTCATCTTTTCCCGCAGAAAATCGAGCCACCATACAGAGTCATCAGTGAAAAAATAAAAAAGTTATAGCTCTCAGAATAAAGCGATGCAAAAATAATTATTTTTTATATAAAATAGTTTTTATTGTATAAAAGCGCCAAAACATAAAAAAAATATATAAATGAGGTATCTCTGTAATCGTACTGACCCAACGAATAAAACTGCCTCATCAATTTTACCACACGTGGAATGGTATAAATGCTACCCCCAAAAGAAATTCATGAATTGCTGCTTTTTGTTCATTCTGCCTCCAAAAATTTTTAATAAAAAGCAATCAAAAAATGTCATGTGCCCAAAAATGGTACCAATAAAACATCAACTTGTCCAGCAAAAAACAAGACCTCACATGACTCTGTGAGCCAAAATATGAAAAAATTATAGCTCTCAAAATGTGGTGATGCAAAAACTATTTTTTGCAATAAAAAGCGTCTTTTAGCGTGCGACAGCTGCCAAACATAAAAACCCACTATAAAAACCCACTATAAATAGTAAATAAAACCCCCCTTTATCATCCCCTTTATTTAGGGAACAATAATAAAATTAAAAAATGTATTTATTTCCATTTTCCCATTAGGACTAGGGCTAAAGTTAGGGTTGGGGCTAAAGTTAGGGTTAAGGTTGGGGCTAAAGTTAGGGTTAGGGTTGGGGCTAAAATTAGGGTTAGAGTTGGGGCTAAAGTTAGGGTTAGGGTTGGGGCTAAAGTTAGGGTTAGGGTTGGGGCTAAAGTTAGGGTTAGGGTTTGGATTAGTGTTGGGGTTGGGATTAGGGTTGGGATTAGGGTTTGGATTAGGGTTAAGGGTGTGTTAGGGTTAGGTTTGTGGTTAAGGTTATGGCTAGGGCTGGGATTAGGGGTAGGGGTGTGTTGGGGTTAGGGTTGGAGTTAGAATTGGGGGGTTTCTACTGTTTAGGCACATCAGGGGCTCTCCAAACGAGACATGGCATCCGATCTCAATTCCAGCCAATTCTGCGCTGAAAAAGTCAAACGGTGCTCCTTCCCTTCCGAGCTCTGCTGTGCGCCCAAACAGTGATTTAACTCCACATATAGGGTATCGGCGTACTCAGGACAAATTGGACAACTTTTGGGGTCCAATTTTTCCTGTTACCCTTGTGAAAATAAGATATTGGGGGCGAAAAGATCATTTTTGTAAAAAAATATGATTTTTTATTTTTACGGCTGTACATTATAAACTTCTGTGAAGCACTTGGGGTTCAAAGTGCTCAACACACATCTAGATAAGTTCCTTAGGGGTTCCAGTTTCCAAAATGATGTCACTTGTGGGGGTTTCCACTGTTTAGGCACATCAGGGGCTCTCCAAAAGCAACATGGCGTCCAATCTCAGTTCCAGCCAATTTTGCTCAAAAGGTTGTGCAACAAAATATTAAGTTGTTAAGGGTACCATCATTTCTGTCCAGGCCTATTTCATGAGTTTTATTATTTCAAAAATTCTGTGGAAGCATGGTTGAAAGGCAATGTCTGACTTTCATTTGTTCCGATTCGTAAATTTTTAATTTATTATTACTTTTGTCAGATTCAAGTTATTTCTGTGACCATTGTGTGTTTTTCTATAATTAAACGAGGGGTTCCAACAATTTTGACCGTGTGTATGAGACCTCAGAGAGTTACATACATCTTTCCAGGACAATTTAAGTCTTTGCAGTATTGTGATTCGCATTCAATAAATTATTGCAAATGCATTTTTTAATTTATTGAACGTGGCGAATTTGAATTTCAAAAGATTTGATCATCTCTTCTAGTCAGTTCTCTCCCCTTTTCTGTACCGATGGTGGAGAAGACTAATGCAGGACTACCCTCTGCAGAAAAATTGCTAAATAAGTAACCACAGCTTGCAAGCAGTTCATTCCTGCTCAAAAAAAGCACAGAGAAGCACTTACCTTAAAGGAATTGTCCAGTGAAAAAAAGTTAGGAATTGTGGGTAAACTGATTAAATTTGCTGATGACAGAAAGCTAGGAGGGATAGCCAATACTAGAGAAGACAAAAAGAGGATTAAAAAAAAAATAAACAAAATGGAACTGTGGGCAGCAATTAACAATGATTTTTAACTGGGAGAAATGCAAAGTCCTACATCTGGAAAAAAAATTAAAAAAACATATATAGAATGGGAGTAATAGAACTAAGCAACAGCTCGTGTGAAAAAGACTTGGGTATACTAATAGATCACAGACTGCACATGAGTCAACAGTGTGATGCAGCAGCAAAAAAGGCAAACACAGTTCTAGGATGTATTAGGAGTAGCATAGAGTCTAGATCACGTGAAGTAATTATCCCCCTCTACTCCTCCTTGGATAGGCCTCATCTGGAATACTGTGTCCAGTTCTGGGCACCACATTTTACAAAACACATTGAAAAACTGGAGCAAGTTCAGAGAAGAGCGACCAGGATGATGAGCGGACTGCAAAGTATGTCCTACGAGGAAGGGTTAAAGGATCTGAGAATAGTTAACTTGCAAAAAAGAAGGCTAAGAGAAGTCTTAATAGCTGTCTACAAATATCTGAAGTGATGTCACAGTGTAGAGGGATCATCCTTATTCTCATTTACACATGAAAACATGAGAAGCAATGGAATGAAACTTGAAGGGAGAAGATATAGATTAGATATTAGAAAAAACTTTTTGGCAGTGAGGGTGATCAATGAGTGGAACAGGCTGCCACGAGAGATAGTGAGATCTCCTTCAATGGAAGTCTTCAAACCGAGGCTGGACAGACATCTGTCTCAGATGGTTTAGTGAATCCTGTATTGAGCAGGGGATTGGACAGGATGACCCTGGAGGTCCCTTCCAACTCTAACAATCTAGGATTCTATGATCCAGAGGATAGATAATAACTTATGGATCAGTGGGCATCTGACTGCTGGCATGTTAGAATGGAGCATGTTGGTATGCTGAGCAGCTTTTTCAGGCAGCTCCATACGGAATGAATAGAGCAGCTATCGAACATTTAACTTGCCATTTTGTAAATGAGGATAAAAGCTACCCATCAGGAACCGATAGGTGTGGGTCCCAGCACTCTGCCACTGAGCGATTATCAACTTATTAGGTGATAACATGCTTTAACTGAACAACCCCTTTAAGTGATTCATATTGGGAAATGCTCCATAATAACTTTCTGTATTTTTAAAGGTAAACTTACAATTTAACATTTTATTTCTTGCAGCTGACATTGTCTTGAAACTGCTGGAGGATTTGTAAGGTGAAGACACCTTTTTGGTGAAGACAGCTTTGTGAGGAGACTCCTTTGTGGTGGAGACACCTTTGTGGTGGAGATGCCTTTGTGGTGGAGACTCCTTTGTGGTGGAGATGCCTTTGTGGTGGAGACTCCTTTGTGGTGGAGAGTGGAGACGCCATTGTGGTGGAGACACCTTTGTGGTGGAGACGCCTTTGTGGTGGAGATGCCTTTGTGGTGGAGACTCCTTTGTGGTGGAGCCGCCTTTGTGGTGGAGACACCTTTTCGGTGTAGACAGCTTTATTGTGGAGACGCCTAGGTTATTAAGATTCTTGTTCATTTTCACCCTTTACCCTTCCAGCATTGAGAAGTATATAATTCTATTTAATTCTCTTATATCACACAGGTTTATATTAATCTTCTGTCATCTTAGGCACAATGAACAATCAATTGACTTCTGGCCTCCATCATAAGTCCACAAATATAACCACCAAGTGTAAAAGAAAAAGCAAGGGGTCCAGAGTTTTGAATAAGACAATAATTTTAATTATTAATAAATAGATAAACACAATGATATGTAATTATACAGAGTAACCACAGACAAAGCAGGTAAATAGAGGGTAGGAAAATTCTAGGTCACCAGGTAAGTTAAAGTTGCACAGTATTAATTGTCCATACTAATATAGCAATCAATAGAAAATTTATTATAGTTCACAATTTTTCAAAACAAATATATAAATACTACAGAGCAATTAAGCTATGATAAAATCGAATATATAAGTAGTATAGTTGGTCAATGCCAAGACAAATAATTGTCCAAAACAAAGTATACAAAAATTGGCTATAATTAAAATTAAACAAAAGTGCTTCAATGCAGCTGAGCTGCAAAAAATTCCAAGGACATGAGTAGTGTGTCAGGTCGGTGCCATAGTATGATTAAGTATATATCCCATAAGGAATTAAGGTGCACATGTGCTGACAGCCCAGTGTAGAGCAAAGTATCAGCTGTGCATCATAAGTTATATGGCAAAATTAGGTGTAAGTGCATTTAAGAGATAACTTACATGCGTCTGACTAAGAACGGCGAAACGCGCGTTGAGGCGGCAGGCTGGGGCTAGGATCTTATCCCACATGTAAGTTATCTCTTAAATGCACTTACACCTAATTTTGCCATATAACTTATGATGCACCGTCGATACTTTGCTCTACACTGGGCTGTCAGCACATATGCACCTTAATTCCTTATGGGATAAATACTTAATCATACTATGGCACTGACCTGACACACTACTCATGTCCTTGGAATTTTTTGCAGCTCAGCTGCATTGAAGCACTTTTGTTTAATCCTAATTATAGCCAATTTTTGTATACTTTGTTTTGGACAATTATTTGTCTTGGCACTGACCAAATATACTACCTATATCTTTGATTTTATCATAGCTTAATTGCTTTGTAGTATTTATATATTTGTTTTGAAAAATTGTGAACTATAATAAATTTTCTATTGATTGCTAAATTAGTATGGACAATTAATACTGTGCAACTTTAACTTACTTGGTGGCCTAGAAATTTCCTACCCCCTATTTACCTGCTTGGTCTGTGGTTACTCTGTATAATTACATGTCATTGTGTTTATCTATTTATTAATTATTAAAATTATTGTCTTATTCAAAACTCTGGACCCCTTGCTTTTTCTTTTGCACTTGGTGGTTATATTTGTGGTCTATTGTGTATACAGAGTTATTTAATACTATTCCTGATTGGGATTTTTTGTATTTTCCATCATATGTGTTTTTTGTTTTTTTCAAAGACTTTTTCAAAGACTGGGGTTAAAGATAACCACCATGTCATCACACCCAGAGAGATAAGAGCTGGTAGCAAGTGCGGAGGAGGAAGCCCGGTTTCCTGGTGGCCATTCTCAGCACTGTTTCTGTGATGTTTACTTCCTATGTTGATACCTACAGCAACAAGAAACTTGGTTTCCGAGTCTTGCTCGAGTTTTTTTCTTTGTTTCAGGAAGCAATTGTGAATAACTAAGATTCCAATACAAAGACTCAAAAAAAAAAAAGATATTCTCAGCAAACGTAGTAGGTGGGTAATGGTGAGATTTACTTCTATGGGTTTATTTTCGTAAGGAAACAAATGAACAAACAAAGAAAAGGCCTATGTTGGCCCCTGAGGACAATTTTTAATTTTTCCCTCAATGCATAAAAAATTGGTCATTCCAGCCGTATAGGCTTTTGAGCTGTTTTTTTTTTTAACCAGGTGACATTATTTTATCCATTTGCATTGGTGTTTAATATTTGTTATTTTTTTTCACGAACCTTTTTTTAAAAGCACTAATGAAGCTCTAAATTTATTGCACTGGCAATCGCATTTGCGAGGATATCAAATAAGTGAATATTATTTAATATTTTCCGAACAGTATATTTAATAAAGTTTTGTTTATTGTAATATGCACAACTGTATATTTTTATTTACTTTTTTTTATGATTATTTCTATTTATTTATTTTTACCCTTTTTTAAAAAAAATCCCATAGAGGCGTTTTTATTTGGGATTTTTATTTTTTTTTTTACCTGTAATGTATTGGAACATTTCTATGTTTTGGTAGAAAATGCTCATTATAATTTTTATTAATTATTATCTCTTTTTTTAAATACTTTTTTACAGTATAAATTACTACAATTACGGTACATAGATACCTACCTATCCTGTATTTCTACATGTATGGAGAGAGGGGGGTGAACCATCGTTCTATCATTTCCTGAAGCTTTTTTTTAATTAATGAACCACTTTCCATTTTGTTTTTTGATGTCCTTGGAAATAAGTACGGTAATACTTTTTTTAGTATAGAAACAGAAAACATTTGTGTGAGATTGTCCAACTCACCACTCTGCAGATTATTTCATTGATGGGAATAGCATTGCTTCTATGGAAGAGATGGTTTTCACCTAGGATCATGACTGATATCTGTATACAAAGGAAATCTCCATTTTATGGGGCACAGCCTGTATTGCTCGGGATGCGGTGCCGCTGCTTTGTGCCATTTTCTATACATGAAGAACTTAAACATGACCAGAAAAGTCATAAACATCCCGTTATCTACACGTACATGAGCACTAATAAGTCAGAGAACCCAAATAGCTTGGATGTAGCTTAATGCTGAACACACAGTCAGGGGTGAACCTCACGGGTTGGACCCACAAAGCTGAGACATGAGGAGTTCGCAGAAAAGAAGGCATGACTTAAAAGACTTAAAATGCAACCATTTGCGCAAATTGTGCCAAAATCTGTAAATTTACCCGTCAATTCTACAGCTTAGTACAGTCATGGCCAAAAGTTTTGAGAATGACACAAATATTATATTTTCACATGATCTGCTGCCCTCTGTTTTTTATGTGTGTTTGACAGATGTTTTTATCACAGACAGAAATATAATAATTGCAAACATATGAGTAACAAAAGCTTATATTGACAGTTAGAATGAGTTAATGCAGCAAGTCAATATTTGCAGTGTTGACCCTTCTTCTTCAGGACCTCTGCAATTCTCCCTGGCATGCTCTCAATCAACTTCTGGACCAAATCCTGACTGATACAGTCCATTCTTGCACAATCAATGCTTTCATTTTGTCAGAATTTTTAGGTTTTTGTTTGTCCACCCGTCTCTTGATGATTGACCACAAGTTCTCAATGGGATTAAGATCTGGGGAGTTTTCAGGCCATGGACCCAAAATCTCTATGTTTTGTTCCCTGAGCCATTTAGTTATCACCTTTGCTTTATGGCAAGGTGCTCCATCATGCTGGAAAAGGCATTGTGGATCGCCAAACTGCTCTTGGAGGGTTGGGAGAAGTTGCTCTTGGAGGACATTCTGGTACCATTCTTTATTCATGGCTGTGTTTTTAGGCAAACTGTGAGAGAGCCGATTCCCTTGGCTGAGAAGCAACCCCAGACATGAATGGTTTCAGGATGCTTAACAGTTGGCATGAGACAAGACTGGTGGTAGCACTCACCTTGTCTTCTCCGAATGAGGCGTTTTCCTGATGTCAAAACAATCGAAAAGGGGATTCATCAGAGAAAATAACTTTATCCCAGTCCTCAGCAGTCCACTGCCTGTACCTTTTGCAGAATATCAGTCTGTCCATGATGTTTTTTCTGGAGAGAAGTGGCTTCTTTGCTGCCCTCCTTGAGACCAGGCCTTGCTCCAAGAGTCTCCGCCTCACAGTGCATGCAGATGCACTCACACCTGCCTGCTGCCATTCCTGAGCAAGCTCTGCACTGCTGGTAGCCCGATCCCGCAGCTGAAACACTTTTAAGAGACGGTCCTGGCGCTTGCTGGTCTTTCTTGGGCGCCCTGGAGCCTTTTTGGCAACAATGGAACCTCTCTCCTTGAAGTTCTTGATGATGCGATAGATTGTTGACTGAGTGCAATCTTTCTAGCTGCGATACTCTTCCCTGTTAGGCCATTTTTGTGCATTGCAATGATGACTGCACGTGTTTCTTTAGAGATAACCATGGTTGACAGAAGAGAAACAATGATGCCAAGCACCAGCCTCCTTTTAAAGTGTCCAGTGGTCTCATTCTTACTTAACCCCTCTCTGACATTAGACGTACTATCCCGTCCATAAAACCCGTGCCATTCTGCCCATGGACGGGATAGTACGTCATAGGCGATCAGCTGCGCTCCTGAGGGGAGCGCAGCTAATCGCCGCCGGGTGTCAGCTGATTATCACAGCTGACACCCGTGACTGTGTGTCAGGAGCGGTCACGGACCGCTCCCGGCACATTAACCCCTAGCACACCGCGATCAAACATGATCGCGGTGTACTGGGGGTACAGGGGATGATCGCGCAGGGTGGGGGCTCCCTGCGCGCCCCCCTGAGACCCTCAGACCAGCGTGATGTGATCGCGCTGTTCTGAGGGCTTCCTCCCTCCCAGGACCCGGATCCAAGATGGCGCCGGGGTCCTGGAGGGAGGCGGCTTCCTCAGTGCCTGCTGAGAGCAGGCACTGAGAAGCCTGCTGCACTGCCTGAGCGATCGCTGGTGTGACAGTGTGCTGTGCAGCGATTTGATAAAATACAGTGATGTCCCACCCTGGGACAAAGTAAAAAAGTTAAAAAAATAAAAATAAACATGTTATAAAAAAAATCCAAAATAAATTAAAAAAAAAAAAATATTCCCCAATAAATTCATTTCTTCCTGTAAATAAAAAAACCAAAACAATAAAAGTACACATATTTGGTATCGCCACGTCCGTAACGACCCCCCCTATAAAACTGTCCCCCTTTAGTGAACCCCTTAAAAAAAAAAAAAAAAAACGAAGCAAAAAATCAATGCTTTATCATCATACTGCAGAACAAAAAGTGGAATAACGCGCGATCAAAAAGACCGATATAAATAAACATGGTACCGCTGAAAACGTCATACAGCATCATCAGCGAAAAAATAAAAAAGTTATAGCTCGCAGAATAAAGCGATGCAAAAATAATTATTTTTTATATAAAATTGTTTTTATTCTATAAAAGTGCCAAAACATAAAAAAATGATATAAATGAGGTATCGCCATAATCGTACTGACCTGAAGAATAAAACTGCTTTATCAATTTTACCACACGTGGAACAATAAAAACGCCTCCCCCAAAAGAAATTCATGAATTGCTGATTTTTGTTCATTCTAACCTACCAAAAATCGAAATAAAAAGCGATCAAAAAATGTCACCTGCTCAAAAATGGTACAAATAAAAACGTCAACTCGTACCGCAAAAAATAAGACCTCACATGACTCTGTGGGCCAAAATATGCAAAAATTATGGCTCTCAAAATGTGGCGATGCAAAAAACTATTTTTGCAATAAAAAGCGTCTTTTAGCGTGACAGCTGCCAATCATAAAAACTCGCTATAAATAGTAAATCAAACCCCCCTTTATCACCCCCTTAGTTAGGGAAAAATAATAAAATTAAAAAAATGTATTTATTTCCATTTTCCCATTAGGTTAGGGTTAGGGTTGCGGCTAAAGTTAGGGTTAGGGTTGGCACTAAAGTTAGGATTAGGGTTAGGGTTGGGATTAGGGGTGTGTTAGGGTTAGGTTTGTGGTTAGGGTTGGGACTAGGGTTAGGGGTGTGTTGGGGTTAGGGTTGGAGTTAGAATTGGGGGGTTTCCGCTGTTTAGGCACATCAGGGGCTCTCCAAATGTGACATGGCGTCTGATCTCAATTCCAGCCAATTCTGCGTTGAAAAAGTCAAACGGTGCTCCTTCACTTCTGAGCTCTGCCATGCGTCCAAACAGTAGTTTATCCCCACATATGGGGTATCAGCGTACTCTGGACCCCAAGAGTTATTGTGCAATTTGTCCTATTTCTTCTGTTACCCTTGGGAAAATAAAAAACTGGGGGCGAAAATATAATTTTTGTACAAAAAAAAATATTTTTTTGTTTTTACGGCTGTACATTATAAACTTCTGTGAAGCACTTGGGGCTTCATAGCACTCACCACACACCTAGATAAGTTCCTTGTGGGGTCTATTTTCCAAAATGGGGTCACTTGTTGGGGATTTCCACTGTTTAGGCGCATCAGGGGCTCTCCAAATGCGACATGACGCCCCCAGACCATTCCATCAAAGTCTGCAATCCAAAACGTCACTACTTCCCTTCCGAGCCCCAACGTGTACCCATACAGTAGTTTTCTCCCACATATTGGGTATCAGCGTACTCAGGACAAATTGGGCAACAACTTTTGGGGTCCAATTTCTCCTGTTACCCTTGTAAAAATAAAATATTGGGGCGAAAAAATCATTTTTGCAAAAAAAAAAAAAAGATTTTTTATTTTTACGGCTGTGCGTTATAAACTTCTGTGAAGCACTTCGGGGTTCAAAGTGCTCACCACACATCTAGATAAGTTCCTTGTGGGGTCTATTTTCCAAAATGGGGTCACTTGTGGGGGGTTTCCACTGTTTAGGCGCATCAGGGGCTCTCCAAATGCGACATGACGCACCCAGACCATTCCATCAAAGTCTGCAATCCAAAACGTCACTACTTCCCTTCCGAGCCCTGACGTGCGCCCATACAGTAGTTTTCTCCCACATATTGGGTATCAGCGTACTCAGGACAAATTGGACAACAACTTTTGGGGTCCAATTTCTCCTGTTACCCTTGTGAAAATAAAATATTGGGGGCGAAAAAATCATTTTTGTAAAAAAAAAAAGATTTTTTATTTTTACGGCTGTGCGTTATAAACTTCTGTGAAGCACTTCGGGTTCAAAGTGCTCACCACACATCTAGATAAGTTCCTTGTGGGGTCTATTTGCCAAAATGGGGTCACTTGTGGGGGGTTTCCACTGTTTAGGTGCATCAGGGGCTCTCCAAATGTGACATGACGCCCCCAGACCATTCCATCAAAGTCTGCAATCCAAAACGTCACTACTTCCCTTCCGAGCCCCGACGTGTGCCCATACAGTAGTTTTCGCCCACATATTGGGTATCAGTGTACTCAGGACAAATTGGACAACAACTTTTGGGTTCCAATTTCTTCTGTTACCCTTGTGAAAATAAAATATTGGGGGCGAAAAAATCATTTTTGTAAAAAAAAAAAAAGATTTTTTATTTTACGGCTGTACGTTATAAACTTTAGTGAAACACCTGGGGGTTCAAAGTTCTCACCACACATCTAGATAAGTTCCTTGAGGGGTCTAGTTTCCAAAATGGTGTCATTTATGGGGTTTCCACTGTTTAGGCAGATCAGGAGCTCTCCAAACACGACATGGCGTCCAGCCAATTCTGCGTTGAAAAAGTCAGACGGCGCTCCTTCCCTTCCAAACTCAGCCATGCACCCAAACAGTGGTTTACCCCCACATATGGGGTATCAGCGCACTCAGGACAAATTGCACAATAACTTTTGGAGTCTTGTTACCCTTGGAAAAATAAAAATTGGGGTGAAAAGATCATTTTTGTGGAAAAAATATGATTTTTAAATTTTACGGCTCTACGTTATAAACTTGTGTGAAGCACTTGGGGGTTCAAATTGCTCATCAAAAATCTAGATAAGTTCCTTAGGGGTCTAGTTTCCCAAATGGGGTCATTTGTGGGGGTTTCCACTGTTTAGGCACAGGGGCTCTCCAAATGCAACATGGCATCCAAACTCAATTCCAGCCAATTTTGGTTGGAAAAAGTCAAATGGTGCTCCTTCCATTCCAAGCTCTGCCGTGCGCCCAAACAGTGGTTCCCCCCCACATATGGGGTATCAGCGTACTCAGGACAAATTGTACAACAACTTATGTGGTCCAATTTCTCCTGTTACCCTTGGGAAAATAAAAAATTAGTGACTAAAAGATAATTTTTGTGGGAAAAAAATAGGATTTTTTATTTTCATGCCCGGGCATTATAAACTTGTGTGAAGCACTTGGGGGTTCAAAGTGCTCACCAAAGATCTAGATAAGTTCCTTAGGGGGTCTAGTTTCCAAAATGGGGTCACTTGTGGGGGTTTCCACTGTTTAGGCTCATCTGGGGCACTGCAAACGGAACATGACCCCCATTAACGTCTGCATTCCAAAACGTTACTACTTCCTTTCCAAGCCCTGCCGTGCGCCCAAACAGTTTCCCCCCCCCCACATATGGGGTATCAGCATACTCAGGACAAATTGGACAACAACTTTTGGGGTCCAATTTCCTTGGGAAAATTCAAAAATTTGGGACTAAAAAATCATTTTTGTGGAAAATTGATTTTTTTTTTTCACACCCAGGCTTTATAAACTTTTGTGAAACACTTGAGGGTTCAAAGTGCTCACAACAGATCTAGATAAGTACATTAGGGGGTCTAGTTTCCAAAATGGTGTCACTTGTGGGGGGTTTCCACTGTTTAGGCGCATCAGGGGCTCTCCAAACGCGACATGGCATCCAATCTAAATTCCAGCCAATTTTAGTTTGAAAAAGTCAAACGTCGCTCCTTCCCTTACGAGCTCTGCCGTGTGCCCAAACAGTGGTTTTCCCCCACATATGGGGTATTGGCGTACTCAGGAGAAATTGCATAACAACCTTATCTGTCCATTTTCTCCTTTTACCCTTGTGAAAATAAAAAAAAAGTTTGTAAAAGATAATTTTTGTGGCTAAAAAGTAAAATATTCATTTTTTCCTTCCACGTTGCTTTAGTTACTGTGAAGCACTTGAAGGGTTAATAAACTTCTTGAATGTGGTTTTGAGTACCTTGAGTGGTGCAGTTTTTAGAATGGTGTCACTTTTGGGTATTTTCTGCCATATAGACCCCTCAAAGTGACTTCAAATGTGAGGTGGTCCCTAAAAAAAATGGTTTTGTACATTTTGCTGTAAAAATGAGAAATCGCTGGTCAACTTTTAACCCTTATAACTTCCTAACAAAAAAAATTTTGGTTCCAAAATTGTGCTGATGTAAAGTAGACATGTGGGAAATGTTATTTCTTAACTATTTTGTGTGATATATTTCTCTGTTTTAAGGGAATAAAAATTCAAAGTTTGAAAATTGCAAAATTTTAAAAATTTTCGCCATATTTGCGTTTTTTTCAAAAATAAACGCAAGTTATATCGAAGAAATTTTACCACTAACATGAAGTACAATATGTCACGAGAAAACAATCTCAGAATTGCGAAGATCCGTTGAAGCGTTCCAGAGTTATAACCTCATAAAGAGACAGTGGTCAGAATTGTAAAAATTGGCCCGGTCATTAACGTGCAAACCACCCTTGGGGGTGAAGGGGTTAATCATGACAGATTGATCTCCAGCCATGTCCTCATCAACACCCACACCTGTGTTAATGGAGCAATCACTGAAAAGAGGTTAGCTGGTCCTTTTAATGCAGGGCTGCAATGATGTTGAAATGTGTTTTGGGGGATAAAGTTCATTTTCTAGCCAAATATTGACTTTGCAAGTAATTGCTGTTAAGCTGATCACTCTTTATAACATTCTGGAGTATATGCAAATTGCCATTAGAAAAAGTGAAGCAGTAGACTTTGTAAAAATTAATATTTGTGTCAGTCTCAAAACTTTTGGCCATGACTGTAGCCTTAAAATGCTTCATCTCTAGCACATAACTGTATTTCAGCCATATCCTACACATTTGCCGTTTGCACTTATGACTTTATAAAGCTGTTTCGCCTGGGCGTATAGTCTTTGTTGCTACTGCATGCAATAAATTTATATTACTGATGCTTTCTCATGTGATAGAAGGACACTTGGTTCCCCTGAAGATGTCAGGGCTTGGGCGAAACTATTACTTTTGCATCCATGCATCCCTTAAAGGTACAGAACTGTATGTACTTATAGATTGTGGATATTTCAATGCTTTGGATACTTTAATATACAACAGTGAACTACACAGTGTTCAAGGGCGATTCTGGGGTTGTTTTTCTTTGGGTAGGTGCTGTAGGTTTGGAGCAGATGTAGGACAACTGGCTGAGCAATTTGACAGACCCTTTGTAAACGCAACTGAAACTGCTAAACAATGGCGGGTCTTATCTGGTATTGCTTACCATCACTTTTCTAAAATGTTTAGTAAATTTGACGCCTTTCATGAGGCCGAATATGACTTCATGCCTCTCATTGTCCTTTTATAAAGTGGGGGCCTATTGGACCACCTTAGAGTAGGATTCTGGTTAGTGCTTCCATCTTTGCACCCCCTATGGCTATGCCATTGGCCCCATATTCAGGAGATGAGCTTTTTATGCAGATGCGCCCTATAGCTTCTTTATGAGGTCATTTTATATGGTAATATGTCAGCTTCAATGAAGTGAAAGATTAAAGAGCCTTAAACAAACCCTGCGTAGAAGACCTGACCGCTGCCCTGTTCGGAGACTGTAAACCACAGCTGTGCGTCCAGCACACTTATATGTGGAGCCCATATTTGCACAGCTGTTTAACCCCTAACATACAGCCGCTTACAGATGAAAATGCGAAAAATATCAGGCAATGACGTTTAACGAGTCTCCGTGGAACCCGATCGACGTTCTGCTGGTTACCTGCCGTCTAACATCAACCATAAAACAAACCATGGGGAAACCAATAAATAAAGTAAAAAGTAAAAGCAACAGACTGTAAAACAACAAAGCAAAAGGTCTCATTAACCCTGAAGATTTGGGTTCTGTTCATACAGTCCGCCTGGCCAACAGCCAATATAGCTGCCGTCACCAACTCAATGCATTGAAGAAAACATGAAGGACAGTTGTTGGATCTGAGAAATCTACCATATTGATTACAGACAACCCCAACAGTAAAGGGATGAAGAATTTTCTTAGGGTGTGGCAGGATTTCAGATATCCAGCAGCAATTTTTGCCCAATTTACCATTTCACACGGAGTATTCTCACAGCTCGTAGAACCCAATTCATCGTTTACGACAGCATTATACCGCCGCTTGGTACTAGTTCTCAATTTGACATATGTATGACTGATGGACTTTGGGATATGTGATATCAGAATTGGAGTTATGCCCATTAGTCAGTGTTTAAGAATCCTGAGGTACTGCTAGCATAGGGCAAGCAATCTGTACTGGGATTACAAGTGAAGCAGCAGAGTCATGGGTAAGCCTAGCCAATGTCCTGATGCTCCCAGTGGCATCTCACAGGGACCAAAAGTTCGAACCTTACTCACAGTAAAAGTTAGACTCACAGACGACGCAGACCAGTGATAGGTTGTGTTGGAGAAACACCATCACCATTAGCAAGCTAGCCATGGAGGTAAGTAGTCGCTAGGGCCAAGAAAAGCTGAAAGAACATAGAGTCTTAACCATGACTGTAAAAAGTGCACCCTCTGAAAGAGCGAGGAGATAAGTACTTGTAAGGAGTAGCCACCCCAGAGGAGTCTGGAAGCTGAAGCTTGAGTATGAAAAAGTGTGCCACACTTGGTGCTTGTCTATCAGGTACTATGCAGAAACTAAAAAGTGGTGTTGGTTGCAAGAGTGTGCAAAGCAAAGACACGCTACTGCAAGAGATTGCTGCCAAAGAGAGGGATAAATATGAGCGGAGTTGTGGCCATCACTGAGAAAATGTATGTTGTGCTGCACACAGAGATGGAGGTGCTGCTGAGGAAAGTGCTAGCAGACTGTTACACAAGTGTCCCCATTGTCAGCTTTCAATCTCCATCCAAGCTAAAGTGTTGCTAATACACAAGGAGATAAGCACTTGTGAGGAGTAGCCACACCAAAGGAGTCTGGAAGCTGATGTCTGAGTTTGAAGAAGTGTGCCACACTTGATGCTTGTCTATGAGGTACTGCAATGCAGAAACTAAAAAGAGGTGTTGGCTGCAAGAGTGTGCAAAGAAAAGACACACTACTGCAAGAGATTGCTGCCAAACATGGGGATGAATGTGAGAGGGGTTGTGGCCATCACTGAGAAAATGTATGTGTCATGTGTGCATCGCCACGAAGATCATCGCAGTTGCACATTCTGACTTCTCACAGCTAAGTTGCTGTTTCTTTGTGTTTGGCAGTTAGGGAGTTAATTCTGTCTGTGCTCAGTTCTGGGACTGGGTGCAGTTTCTCCCGGCTGCAATTAATTATTTGTTGATTGGTTTCCTTTAAATCTCTGGTTGTCTGTGTTGGGAGTTGCCAGTGAAATTCTTCATGCAGACCACAGATAGGATTGTATCTGTATAGACTTAAGTTAAAGAGCTCCTTAGTTGTTTTAAGCTCACCTTGCTTAGAGTTTAATATCCCAGATCATTTATGTTCCTTCTGTGTTTGAGTGTGTATGCAAGTCTGTGTTTTCTCCAGTCTGTCTTATATGTCTAATCTGTGTATTTAGCAGAGATCAGCCCATATCCCTTTGGTGGTAATCAGAATCCTTCTTAGGACTGATTACAGGGTTCAGGGACTGATAGGAGACAGGGTTAGGCTGGAGACTTGGACCTCTGAACCATTATCAGTACCTCCAAGGTGAGGGATTAGTTAGGACCCCAGTTTAGGGTCAGGTTAGACCCCCGGTCCTCCTCTTTCCTGTGACAGTGTATCAAGTCCTCAAGATTAACCCTGAGTTCAACGGATATCGTGTCAGGTAAATCTATTCTATATTTACATGCTGATGTTGCTAATCTATATGTTGTATAGAGTGTTGTTCTTTTAAGAATAGTTTACTGACATCGTACACATATCATAAGACCGCGTGACATTTTCACTGGCCCATAAAATTATTCCCAGTTGCCATGGATCCAGTAGCCCAGCTGGCTCTGCAGTTGCAGGGATTATCCATGGAGCTGACGGACATTAAGTCCAAAGTTTTGTCTCCCTCGGAGCAAACCAGATTTGAACCTAAAGTAGCTCTCCCGGACAGGTTCACTGGTGGGCGAGACAAATTTTTTACCTTCAGGGAAGCATGTAAATTGTATTTTCGGCTTCGGCCTCGATCATCAGGGAGTGAAGAGCAGAGAGTGGGAATTGTTATCTCGCTCCTACAAGGGGACCCTCAATCCTGGGCCTTCTCCCTTCCTCCGGGATCCCCGGCTCTACAGTCAGTAGATCGATTTTTTACTGCCCTGGGTTTGGTATATGATGACCCAGATCGGGTCTCTCTTGCTGAGACAAAATTACGTAAGATACAGCAGGGAGATCGTCCGGCGGAGGAATTTGCTTCTGAGTTCCGTAGATGGGCCACAGATACTCAGTGGAATGACCCAGCTCTTAGAAGCCAGTTTTGTCATGGGCTTTCTGACAAATTAAAGGACGTTTTGGCTCAGTATGATTCTCCTCCATCACTGGAGGCTGCTATGGCCCTAGCTATCCGTACTGATAGACGGCTCCGGGAGAGGTGCGAGGTAACTCCGCCCCCTGTTGTTACTCCACCTACTACTAAAGTCCCTTATGTTGAGGTTCCCCTTGTCTGTTCGGAGGAGCCTATGCAGTTGGGAGGGACATCATTTCGTAGGAGGGGATTGGCGGTACGCCGCAGGACTAGAAGGTGTTTCTTCTGCGGAAAGAGGGACATTTTGTTGGGGGATGTCCATCCCGTGCCTTGTTGAGCAAAGAGTCGCCGGAAAACTGTTAATCCCAGGTTGTGTGGTGGACGACAACCTGGGAGTATGTATTTCGTCCGCTAGTTCTTCTCAGTTCCTTGTACCAGTGGAGGTGGTGGTTGGTACGAGAGTGGAGAGATTTTCTGTTCTTCTTGATAGTGGGTCCGGGGCTAATCTGGTTGACGCTCAGTTTGCTCAGGCTCAAGGTATGCATCTGAGTGTATTGGTCAAACCGATCCCTATATTCTCCATTGACGCCAGGCCTCTCGGCCAAGGTAGCTTTGTT
Source organism: Oophaga sylvatica (assembly GCA_033576555.1). Taxonomy (NCBI): domain Eukaryota; kingdom Metazoa; phylum Chordata; class Amphibia; order Anura; family Dendrobatidae; genus Oophaga; species Oophaga sylvatica. The sequence goes on along the minus strand of JARQOD010000001.1, from coordinate 984,782,213 downwards.
CATGAGGTTCATAACATTGACCTTCGGGTAGGGGCAATACATAGGGAACTATTATCTTGTTATGTGTTGGAGGGTCTACCTACTCCTATTGTGTTGGGACTTCCTTGGTTGGTTAAACATAACCCTGTGATTAATTGGCAGTCCAGAGATATAAGCCAATGGGGGGAGTTTTGCAAAAGTAACTGCATGAACACAGTCATCAGTGCGGTCGTGCCTAGTACTTTGCCTCCTTTTTTGGAGGACTTTGGGGATGTGTTCTCTGAGGAGGGGTGTCAGGAGTTGCCTCCTCATCGCGTGTATGACTGCTCTATTAATTTACTTCCTGATGCTAAGTTACCTAAAGCTAGGTTATATAACCTTTCTGGTCCTGAGAGGCAGGCTATGAAAGATTATATTTCGGAAAGTCTGGCCAAAGGGCATATTAGACCTTCATCTTCCCCAGTGGCCGCGGGGTTCTTCTTTGTGAAGAAAAAAGATGGAGGCCTACGCCCTTGCTTGGATTTCCGCGAACTTAATCGGATTACTGTTCGAGATCCGTATCCACTCCCTCTGATTCCTGATCTCTTCAATCAAATTGTTGGCGCCAAATGGTTCTCTAAATTGGATCTCAGGGGGGCGTATAATCTGATTAGGATAAAAGAGGGGGATGAGTGGAAAACGGCGTTTAACACACCGGAGGGACATTATGAGAACCTTGTCATGCCTTTTGGTCTGACTACTGCACCAGCAGTATTCCAACATTTTGTTAATGACATTTTTCGTCATCTGGTGGGGCTGTTTGTGGTCGTATATTTGGATGACATTTTAATTTACTCACCAGATCTTGTGTCTCACCAGGAGCATGTGAGACAGGTGTTGCAGATCTTGCGAGACAATAAACTATACGCCAAACTGGAAAAGTGTGTATTCGCCGTACAGGAACTTCAGTTTTTGGGTTTCTTGGTGTCAGCCTCCGGTTTCCGTATGGACCCTGAAAAGGTGAGAGCAGTTCTTGAATGGGATCAGCCAGAGGATCTTAAGGCTCTGCAGCGTTTTCTGGGGTTTGCTAACTACTACCGGAAATTTATTTGTAATTTCTCATCTGTTGTCAAACCTCTCACTGACATGACAAGAAAAGGGACGGATTTTTCTAATGGTCGGACAAAGCTTGCCAAGCTTTTTCCTCTTTGAAAAAATGTTTTGCTTCGGCACCCGTTCTCATCCAACCAGATGCATCACAGCCGTTCGTTGTGGAGGTGGACGCGTATGACGTAGGGGTGGGTGCAATATTGTCCCAGGGTCCGTCCCCTGGTAAATGGCATCCGTGCGCTTTCTTTTCTAAAAAATTGTCGTCCGCCGAAAGGAATTATGATATCGGCAATAGGGAACTTTTGGCCATTAAGTTGGCTTTTGAAGAATGGCGTCACTTTTTGGAGGGGGCAGTCCACCCGGTCACCGTCATTACTGATCACAAGAACCTGCTGTATTTGGAATCTGCTAAGCGTCTGAATTCCAGACAAGCTCGATGGTCGTTGTTTTTTACCAGGTTTAATTTTGTTGTCACTTATCGCCCTGGATCTAAGTATGTTAAGGCGGATGCCTTGTCTCGCAGTTTCCCAGGGGCCGGGAAAATGGATGACCCGATTCCTATCCTTCAGGAGGGGGTGGTAGTGTCGGCTGTATGTTCTGAGCTTGAGGAGGAGGTGTTAGAGGCTCAGGGGGACGCCCCTGCAGGACCTCCAGGGAGACTGTTTGTCCCAAATCAGTTGAGACAAAAGGTTATTGAGGCACATCATAATTCTGCTTTAGCAGGACATCCAGGGAGTAAGGCTACTTTAGATCTCCTTTCTCGCCGGTTTTGGTGGCCTAACGTTAATAAAGATGTTTTAACTTTTGTCGCGTCCTGTGGGGTTTGTGCTCGCTCTAAGACCCCTCATACCCGTCCGTCTGGGACCCTCTTACCCTTGAAACTTCCGGAGCGTCCATGGACTCATTTGTCTATGGACTTCATCACGGACCTTCCTCAGTCGTCAGGGAAGACTGTCATACTGGTGGTTGTTGACAGGTTCAGTAAGATGGCACATTTCATTGCTCTTCCTGCCCTCCCTAATGCTAAAACTCTGGCACAGGTGTTCATTGGGGAGATTGTGAGACTTCATGGGTTGCCTTCTGATGTGGTGTCAGATAGGGGGTCTCAGTTTGTGTCCAAGTTTTGGAGGGCATTTTGTTTACATCGGGGGATGCAATTGTCATTTTCCTCGGCTTTTCATCCGCAGACCAATGGTCAGACAGAGCGTCTGAATCAAAGCCTAGAGACTTATCTTCGGTGTTTTGTCTCAGAGAACCAGGAGGACTGGTCTTCTTTCTTGCCTCTGGCAGAGTTCGCTCTTAACAACAGGCGGAGCGAGTCCACTGGTAAGTCCCCGTTTTTTGGGGCATATGGTTTTCATCCCCAGTTTTGTACATTCAATGGGGGGGGCCCTTCTGGGGTTCCTGAGGAGGAGCGTTTCTCGTCGTCACTTGCTTCAGTGTGGAGAGGTGTATTGAATAATCTGAGTGCTATGGGGAACCGTTATAAACGTATGGCTGATAGGAGGAGAGTTTCTGGTCCAGATCTTAATGTGAACGATCTGGTATGGTTGTCTACCAGGAATATAAAACTTAAAGTTCCCTCCTGGAAGCTGGGCCCCAGATTCATCGGGCCGTACAGGATCAGTTCCATAATTAATCCTGTGGCATTTCGTCTGGACCTCCCTCCTACGTTTAAAATCCACAATGTGTTCCACAAGTCATTACTTAAGAGGTACGTGGCACCAGTCATACCATCACCTCTACCTCCTCCTCCAGTGGTGGTCAATGGTAACTTGGAGTTTCAAGTGTCAAAGATCATTGACTCACGTCTGAATCGCCGGTCCCTTCAGTACTTGGTGCATTGGAAGGGGTATGGTCCAGAGGAGAGGACGTGGGTTCCTGCGTCTGACATTAACGCAGATCGTTTGGTGCGGACCTTCCACAGAACTCACCCGGGCAAACCTGGCCCTGAGGGTCCGGAGACCCCTCGTAGAAGGGGGGTACTGTCATGTTGGGATCGCCACGAAGATCGTCGCGGTTGCACATTCTGACTTCTCACAGCTGAGTTGCTGTTTCTTTGTGTTTGGCAGTTAGGGAGTTAATTCTGTCTGTGCTCAGTTCTGGGACTGGGTGCAGTTTCTCCCGGGTGCAATTAATTATTTGTTGATTGGTTTCCTTTAAATCTCTGGTTGTCTGTGTTGGGAGTTGCCAGTGAAATTCTTCATGCAGACCACAGATAGGATTGTATCTGTATAGACTTAAGTTAAAGAGCTCCTTAGTTGTTTTAAGCTCACCTTGCTTAGAGTTTAATATCCCAGATCATTTATGTTCCTTCTGTGTTTGAGTGTGTATGCAAGTCTGTGTTTTCTCCAGTCTGTCTTATATGTCTAATCTGTGTATTTAGCAGAGATCAGCCCATATCCCTTTGGTGGTAATCAGAATCCTTCTTAGGACTGATTACAGGGTTCAGGGACTGATAGGAGACAGGGTTAGGCTGGAGACTTGGACCTCTGAACCATTATCAGTACCTCCAAGGTGAGGGATTAGTTAGGACCCCAGTTTAGGGTCAGGTTAGACCCCCGGTCCTCCTCTTTCCTGTGACAGTGTATCAAGTCCTCAAGATTAACCCTGAGTTCAACGGATATCGTGTCAGGTAAATCTATTCTATATTTACATGCTGATGTTGCTAATCTATATGTTGTATAGAGTGTTGTTCTTTTAAGAATAGTTTACTGACATCGTACACATATCATAAGACCGCGTGACAGTATGTTGTGCTGCACACAGAGATGGAGGTGCTGCTGAGGAACGTGCTAGCAGACTGTTACAAGTGTCCCCATTGTCAGCTTTCAATCTCCATCCAAGATAAAGTGTTTTGCTAATACACTGAAATATTCTCTAAGTTGAAAAGTGACTTATCAGGTAATGGACAGAAGTCTTCAATAATGAGATGCACTTAAATCCTAGAAACCTCAGGCCCATAAGGATGACTGAATACAGACGTGAGGCTTTCCTTCTCAGGATGATTTTTTTTAGCTCAGGATAAGAAAAGGGAAATGAATTAGGCTCAGTATCACTGACACATAGAATATACAGAAATACTACATTAAGGATATAAAACCACCTGGACACACTGTATATAATGGGTATATGAGAATGTTCTTTTTTTGACTTGTTGCCCTCAATTAAATTTTTATTTTGCACTGATATAATGCGTTGGTAAGCCATCTCTCTGTCACTAGAATTGATCTGATTTTTTTATACTGCCAATGATAAAAAGTTCCTCGGGGGCAGGGCTAGCATTTTAAATATCTGGGTATGGTCATTTTAAATCATCAGCGCCCCTAAATCTCAATATCACATCACATTTACTCCAATTCGTACCTCTTTTATAAACCCCACAAATACAGTATGTACTGTACTGTATATATATAAATTACAAACTCGGTGTGTCCCTCTGGGGAGGGAATAAAAAAAATAATAATGTCAAATGCATATACTTATTCAACAAATTTGGTGGGTCCTGGGGAGGAGGAAGGAGATTGTGAAATCAACATTTTTTTTGCACATCACTGTGTGAATAATAGTTAGTGCCTACAGGTTTGTTGGAGGAAGACATTTTTATCTCTTCACCAAAGTCATTATCTAGGCCACTTACTATTACCTGTACTGCCCTTGATAGGGGCCTTTTTTGGTGTGTTGAGTTTATTCCCTCCTTAACGGAGATACAAGATTGCAGGTTTGGATACCTTTTTTGGTAATTCGGAGAATTTTGGTTGAATTTTGGAATTTCAGACCATTGGGAGATATAATAAAGAACAAAAGATAAGAGGATGAAGGGTAACTTTCCGATCATTTTGTACATTTTGTTGAATGCCAGAATTTCAGACCATTGGGAGATGGAATAAAGGACTTCAGCCAGATATATTTTTCGGCGATGCAACACTTTCGGCATGAAATCCTAAAATGGTCTCCTAGTCTTGACTATGACAGGTGTAAAGAAAGTCGGTTCTTCTACTTTCAGCCACTGTTATTTATATTATTATTTAAAAAAAGTTTCCATAGTTTTACCGTCATTGCAGAAAACCGTCAGTGAGCTGTAAGATTTATAGAGTGCTTGCATTGATTTAGTTTTGTTAGACCAACAGCTGTCTTCCCGGCATGTTCACCCTCACCAACGTCATCATGCTCGTCACTGGCTTGAAAGGAATGGTGGAGACAACAGGCTTCAAGTATCCCATTCCTAAGGATGAGTATGTACATAGGACCACATCCAGTGCAAACCATAACTTTCTCTATGCAGATGAATGTGCCATTCATTTCTGGTCAAAGTGTTGTCAAGACGAAGGGAACAGAAAGTATTCGAGGGAAACATGGACTCTGCAAACTTTTCTCTTAGCAAAATAATCAATTTAGACTTCTTAAAACAACATATTTTGCTGTAATTTACAAGAATAAGCCGAGAAATTTGTTTTTGTTGATCAGCCCGCGAAAATACGACATGCTCAGAACCCGTGTGGTCTGTGCAAAAGCACGAGAATCTCAGTCTGGGACATAAAAATCTGAATTAAAGATTACAAATTATTTACGATGAAATTCCTGAAAGTTAATGTTTCATTTTTTTTTTTGGACATTTACAAAATTTGATCTAACTGACCTAATGGTTACTACAGTGCTATTAGCATATGCCACCCATTTTTCCTTAGGCATCTAAGTACGCAAATCAGGACCACCCTACTACCTATCTATGAGTAATACATATTACTATTCTTGTTTCATAGCAAAAAAAGTCAAAAACATCAATAAGCTTTTTATATCTTACACATTTATTTGCAAATAATTTAATTATCACTTTTATAGGTAGGTGGTCACATGAAACACTATTGGCTGTATAAAAGCCTGGTATACTCATTACATGAATGTTGGCTAATCTCACTCATTTTTGTGAGACTAGATGATCCTAATGCAGATGGTAGTGTCCTTACTCTTGTCAAATATTGGAAAAAACTATGGTTGGACACGTTTATTTCACCATGTCCGATCTTTTTGTTTTAAGGGTAATAGAAGGTGTCAGGCAATGGCTTGCTGACTTCTGCTCCACACAATCACGTTTGACTGAACCCCGCATTAGGGATTCTCAAAAGAACACTCATTTGGCCAATAACTGCCAAAAATTTGTTTTAAAACGCATCTTCTAAAACTGTTACCAAACATCTCCGCGTACTTCTAGGTGAGCATGGTAAACCTTAGTCAAGTCATGACAAGGGTAAAACTTTCCTCGTACCACGTCTAATGTAGACATACTGTGTACAGATGCTTTAATGCTCACCTTCTGCTTCGTAATATCAGTAGTGGTGGGAGTTTTCTGCAGCTGACCTCCCTTCATCCCTGCAGCTGACCTCCCTCCATCTCTGCAACTTACCTCCCTTCATCCCTGCAGTTGACCTCCCTCCATCTCTGCAACTTACCTCCCTCCATCTCTGCAACTTACCTCCCTTCATCCCTGCAGCTGACCTCCCGTCATTCCTGCAGTTGACCTCCCTCCATCTCTGCAACTTACCTCCCTTCATTCCTGCAACTTACCTCCCTTCATCCCTGCAGCTGACTTCCCTCCATGTCTGCAACTTACCTCCCTTCATCCCTGCAGCTGACCTCCCTTCATCCCTGCAGCTGACTTCCCTCCATGTCTGCAACTTACCTCCTTTCATCCCTGCAGTTGACCTCCCTCATCTCTGCAGCTGCCCTCCCTTCATCCCTGCAGCTGACATCCCTTCATCCCTGAAGCTGACCTCCCTTCATCCCTGCAGCTGACATCCCTTCATTTCAGCATCTGACCTCCCTTCATCTCTGCAGCTGACCTCCCTTCATCCCTGCAGCTGACCTCCCTTCATCTGTGCATCTGACCTCTCTCCATCTCTGCAACTTACCTCCTTTCATCCCTGCAGCTGACCTACCTTCATCTCTGCAGCTGACCTCCCTTCATCCCTGCAGCTGACCTACCTTCATCCCTGCAGCTGACATCCCTTCATTTCAGCATCTGACCTCCCTTCATCCCTGCAGCTGACATCCCTTCATTTCAGCATCTGACCTCCCTTCATTTCAGCATCTGACCTCCCTTCATTTCAGCATCTGACCTACCTTCATCTGTGCAGCTGACCTCCCTTCATCTCTGCAGCTGATCTCCCTTCATCTCTGCAGCTGACCTACCTTCATCTGTGCATCTGACCTCCCTCCATCTCTGCAACTTACCTCCTTTCATCCCTGCAGCTGACCTCCCTTCATCTCTGCAGCTGACATCCCTTCATTTCAGCATCTGACCTCCTTTCATCCCTGCAGCTGACATCCCTTCATTTCAGCATCTGACCTCCCTTCATCCCTGCAGCTGACATCCCTTCATTTCAGCATCTGACCTCCCTTCATTTCAGCATCTGACCTACCTTCATCTGTGCAGCTGACCTCCCTTCATCTCTGCAGCTGAACTCGTTTCATCCCTGCAGCTGACCTCCCTTCATTTCAGCATCTGACCTCCCTTCATCCCTGCAGCTGACATCCCTTCATTTCAGCATCTGAGCTCCCTTCATCCCTGCAGCTGACATCCCTTCATTTCAGCATCTGACCTCCCTTCATTTCAGCATCTGACCTACCTTCATCTGTGCAGCTGACCCCCCTCCATCTCTGCAGCTGAACTTGTTTCATCCCTGTAGCTGACCTCCCTTAACCACTGCAGCTGACCTCTCTTCCTCTGTGCTGCTGACCTCCCTTCATCCCTGCAGCTGACCTACCTTCATCTCTGCAGCTGACCTCCCTTCATCCCTGCAGCTGACCTCCCTTCATTTCAGCATCTGACCTCCCTTCATCTCTGCAGCTGACCTCCCTTCATCTCTGCAGCTGACCTCCCTTAATCACTGCAGTCGACCTCCCTTCATCTCTACAACTGACCTCCCTTCATCTATGCAGCTGACCTCCCTTAATCACTGCAGTCGACCTCCCTTCATCTCTACAACTGACCTCCCTTCATCTCTACAACTGACCTCCCTTCATATCTGCAGCTGACCTTCCTTCATCCCTGCAGCTGACCTCCCTTCATCCCTGCAGCTGACCTCCCTTAAGCACTGCAGTCGACCTCCCTTCATCTCTACAACTGACCTCCCTTCATCTCTGCAGCTGACCTCCCTTAATCACTGCAGTCGACCTCCCTTCATCTCTACAACTGACTTCTCTTCATCTATGCAGCTGACCTCCCAGCATCTCTGCAGTCGACCTCCCTTCATCTCTGCACTGACCTTTCTCGGTTCGGCAGTTGCCGTTCTTCTCAAGGTTACCCTTCATGCCTACAGAAACTCTTTACAGACATAGTGTTTTTGAGGCTTAAAGAACCAGGGGCTCAAAAATATTGGATTAGTAACTTCATCAATATCTTGATTCTCCCTTTAATTTTTGAAGGTATTCCCTTCTCTTGAATACAGATTGACTATTCAGCCTTAGACTCTGCCGGTTTCAATGTTGACGCCAACTTGATTATTGACCTCTTGAAAGCCTTCTTGACCCAAGTCTATGTGGCCAAGTAAACTTAGTTAATAAAACTTCATTTGCTCATGAGTGGTTGCCAATATGGACCCACTGCGTGGGTTGAAGCCTGAACAATCTGATAGGGAAAATCCTTAAAGTATTTGCTCAAAAATGTTAGGTTAAAGAACAAAAACTTAACTTAGACCATATTAAGACTTGGAGGGAACCAAATCCTGGTAAATTGCAAATAGCTCTCCTATTCTAACTTTCCAAGGAATTAAACTGTGGTTTCAAAGAGTACTGCACTTTCCATGGTCTTCTTTGACTTTGATAAAACACAATAATCGGGCCTTTCACCGTTGTTCTCTCCTGGCAATCCAATATGGCGGTTTTTGAAAAATATTAAAGGGGGAAAAAAATGATTTGACCTTTCTGTCTTCTGGGTCTCTACACTGGATACATTGATGGAGCATTAAAACAAAAATATTTATTTCATTGCACGTTAAAAGGTGATAGAACATTTTTCCAAGCTTGACGTGACTTTGATAAATCTTCCATCACGGCTGTAGGAAAAGTCTCTGGCTACACCGAGTTTTGCACCACTAGGAATAACAGTGATGCAAAAATGTTTTAAGCCTGTTAATATGAGCTACTGTACGTTAGACAACTTCATGTTATTATGTCCTCAAAACTTCCAACCCTTTACATATGTTTACTTGTTCCATAATCAAGAAAGGAAAAAAAAAGGTCTTGTATTCTTCCCACTGGAAATCAAATATTATCTTTTATGCTATTATTTTTGTTAAAGATTTGTTTTTTGCAAATGTTTAACTACTACATATGGTAATAATATAACACATCAATCACGGCAAGAACATTTTAACCGTACGGAGCAGGACATTTTTGTCAGCAAATTTTTATAAATGTTAAAATTACTTTCTAAGTTCCAAAGTAAATGCAGCGGGATTAGACGTAAGAGTTAAATAGTGAAACTTTTTAAATGTGTTTTTATAGTTGGTCGGTTTGGGATTTAGAAGGTCATTAATCTTAGGTGAGATTAACAGAGATCGCATTTAGAATTCATTCAATGTATATGATGCGGAGAGAGGTTTTTTTTTAATATCTGGCTAATGTAAAAATGTAAAAAAATATTTTAGACTTTTCTTTTTTTTTTTTTTATGCAGAAAGACAGAAGCAGAAAGCTCCAAAATGTTAAATTCCGCCTGGTAAAATACTTTAACATTTACACATGGGACCATAACATTAGGGATAAAATTATATTTTTATGATTCACTTTTTTTTACATTTTTTGGTTTAGCAGTTATTATTAATGAAACAGACTTATTACTACAAAATGGGCAAGTCTGTAAGTCTGTATGCAAAATGTCAATGAGACATAGATAAAAAAATTAAGTTATATATATAATGTGTATAATATATAAAATATGGTATTTAATTAAAATTGTATTTTATTTTTAGACTATATATATTTATTATTTTATATTATATAGTTATACATAGTCTGAAAGTAAAAAAAATATGCTTTGTCTCATATATATGATATATATATATATGAAATAAATATAAATATAAATATACAGTACAGACCAAAAGTTTGGACACACCTTCTCATTTAAAGATTTTTCTGTATTTTCATGGCTATGAAAATTGTACATTCACACTGAAGGCATCAAAACTATGAATTAACACATGTGGAATTATATACTTAACAAAAAAGTGTGAAACAACTGAAAATATGTCTTATATTTTAGGTTCTTCAAAGTAGCCACCTTTTGCTTTGATGACTGCTTTGCACACTCTTGGCATTCTCTTGATGAGCTTCAAGAGGTAATCACCGGGAATGGTTCTCACTTCACAAGTGTGCCCTGTCAGGTTAATAAATGGGATTTCTTGCCTTATAAATGGGGTTGGGACCAAAGATCTCAAATTTGGACTCATCAGACCAAAGCACAGATTTCCACTGGTCTAATGTCCATTGCTTGTGTTCTTTAGCCCAAACAAGTCTCTTCTGCTTGTTGCCTGTCCTTAGCAGTGGTTTCCTAGCAGCTATTTTACCATGAAGGCCTGCTGCACAAAGTCTCCTCTTAACAGTTGTTGTAGAGATGTGTCTGCTGCTAGAACTCTGTGTGGCATTGACCTGGTCTCTAATCTGAGCTGCTGTAAACCTGCGATTTCTGAGGCTGGTGACTCGGATAAACTTATCCTCAGAAGCAGAGGTGACTCTTGGTCTTCCTTTCCTGGGGCGGTCCTCATGTGAGCCAGTTTCTTTGTAGCGCTTGATGGTTTTTGCAACTGCACTTGGGGACACTTTCAAAGTTTTCCCAATTTTTCGGACTGACTAACCTTCATTTCTTAAAGTAATGATGGCCACTCGTGTTTCTTTAATTAGAATGTGTATTATGGCAAGAAAAAAGCAGCTAACAGTCTATTCAGTAGGATTATCGGCTGTGTATACACCAGACTTCTGCACAACACAACTGATGGTCCCAACCCCATTTATAAGGCCAGAAATCCCACTTATTAAACCTGACAGGGCACACCTATGAAGTGAAAACCATTTCCGGTGACTACCTCTTGAAGCTCATCAAGAGAATGCCAAGAGTGTGCAAAGCAGTCATCAAAGCAAAAGGTGGCTACTTTGAAGAACCTAGAATATAAGACATATTTTCAGTTGTTTCACACTTTTTTGTAAAGTGTAATGTATAATTTTTACATGTGTTAATTCATAGTTTTGATGCCTTCAGTGTGAATTTACAATTTTCATAGTCCTGAAAATACAGAAAAATCTTTAAATGAGAAGGTGTGTCCAAACTTTTGGTCTGTACTGTATAAGTTTTCTTTTTTAGATTTCATTCTGGTAGTAAACTACAGAATTATGCAAAACTTACATAGGACATGAATAATATAAAACTTTTTTTTTCTGGAGTGACAGAGACTGAGGGATTTCCAGCGGCAGAAGTGAGTACTTGGTTATACCCAACTCTCCATGTGCTAGGTGCCGGGGTGCTCACCGACTGTTACTTAATGGACTCGCCCACGACTACCACCCCGTGCCACCTTGTTGCATGTACACTATGAGGGTTCTCTCTCTGGTGTGGGTGCAGGGCTCATGACTGCAAGTATGTGACTGGCATACATGTGGTCATGTCCCAACTAGACTTTACGCAGCTATATTGAGTGAGTCCAGATACAGTCTAGTTGGAATGTGGCTGGAAGTATGCAAATTGAATACTTATGGTCACATGACCTCTGACACCGGAGAATCCTCAAGGCACATAGTGCACGCGATGTCAGGATTCACAAGTCTGCTGTCACAGAGTGATGGCAGACTTGTAGCAAAAGGCAAGACAACTCGCTTAAAACTGACATGCTCTTCCCCAAATGATTTCTGAGTGAAAAAATGGTGCAAAAACGTTGAGAGAATTGACACGCCTATTATACTTTATTACATTGCGTGCTTTCATCATCCCTGCCATGTCATCTTTTTGTCTATTGTGGTTCTGTTTTTAAACTTCCCATTTTTATTTATATTTAATTATGTCGTTCCTCTAATAAAATACATATTTTTTTTTACTTGTGCGCTTTTGAACTCAGGTCTTTATAGATTTATACCCTTTTAAGATATACAGTCATAGCAGAAAGTGTTGGCACCCTTGAAATTGTTCCAGAAAAGTATTTATCTCAGAAAATTATTGAATTACACACTTTTTGTTATACACGTTTATTTCCTTTATTTGTATTGGAACAACACAATAAAACAGAAAAAAAGGCAAGTTGGACATAACGTCACACTAAACCACAAAAATTGCCACCCTCAACTTAATATTTGGTTGCACTACCTTTGGAACAAATAACTGCAATCAGTCGCTTCCTATAACCATCCACAAGCTTCTTACACCTCTCAGCTGGCATTTTGGACCACTCTTTGCAAACAGCTCCCGGTCTCTCATATTTGAAGGCGCCTTCTCCCAACAGCAATTATATGATCTCTCTACAGATGATCAATGGGATTTAGATCCGGACTCATTGCTGCCACTTCAGAACTCTCCAGCGCTTTGTTTGCATCCATTTCTGGGTGGTTCTTGAAGTATGTTTCGGGTCATTGTCCTGCTGCAAGACCCATGACCTAGGACAAAAGCCTATCTTTCTGACACTGGGCACTACATTGCTACCCAAAATTCTTTGGTAATCTTCAGATTTTATGATTTTATGATGCCTTGCACACAGTCAGAGCACCCAGTGCTGGAGGCAGTAAAAAAAAAAAAAAAATCTTTGAACTTCCATCATATTTGACTGTAGGTACTGTGTTCATTTCTTTGTGGGCCTCATTCCATTTTAAGTAAACAGTTAGAATGATGTGCTTTACTAAAAAGCTCTATCTTGGTCTCATCTGTCCACAAGATGCTTTCCCAGAAGGATTTTTGCATACTCTTGTACATTTCGGCAAACTGCAGTGTGGCTTTTTATGTCAGCAGTGGGGTACTCCTGGGTCTTCTGCCATAGTGTTTTGTTTCATTCAACTGTTGATGGATAGTTTGGCCAGACACTGATGCACCTGGAGCCTGTAGAACAGCTTGAATTTCTTTGTAACTTGACTGGGGCTGCTTATCCACCAGCTGGACTATCCTGCGTTGAAACCTTTTGTATTGCGGCACGGGGCGATAGCAGCATGCGAGGCACTCATCTCTTTCTTTTACGCCCCGATGTGCTACATGAAAGTGTAGGTCCTGGCTGGGTGTTCATGTTATTGCTGTGAGAGCCTTACATCCGTGCAGGCTGCCTGTAGCTGGTGGTGTTCGCTGGCTAGGACCATATGTTCCACAGTTCAATAATGGAGACTCCCATGCTAAAACATAGTTTTTACTGAATGGTTACTTGATAAGGGTTATGTACAAGTGGTAGTGGGTACAAAGTCTTATAAACCCTTTCTCTTCACAGTATAATGCATTTTCTTACACAAAGTATCCTTCCGCTGTGGTCTACACCAGGGCCGGTGAAGCACACTGTTTCGCCTTACTTCGTCAGAGCCTAGCTTGTCGCCACATTCATGATCAGCAAGTCTCTCTACTTGTGCAGTGGTTTCTTCCAATACTGGTGCCCTGGATCTACCGCTCAGGACCCTGACTAGTCCCACCAACTCAGTCCTGTTTAGGTCTGTTACCTTTGGTGTTTTGCACGCCCAGGGTTTCTCGTGACACATTGTCCTATCCAAGGATCCCTTTTCTGTAAGGCCACTCTGTCTCGTCAGTCACTTCAGTATCTTGCTATTCCCTTGTCCCTTAGTCTCCTTTTCTTGTAGTACACCCCCAAATGGCAGCCCTGCTCACAGACATCTACTTGTACTTGAACTCGACCCTATCTATATATCTTCAGGAAACAATCACTTGCTCTAACATTAAGTCTATCCCACTATGGGCTAGTCCTGGACATTAACACTATCTTACCCTAATGTCACTACCTAACTACAGTTAACTATCTTATACTAGCTACCTTATGTACTAAGCCTTACTAAACCATACGTCCCTATATAATCACATCCTATGCTGTACACTACTAACATTATTACATTACACAGGAACATATCACTTGACACAATATAAATATACACATATAAAAGAGGCAGGACATTATACACACAACGCGATTGATATTTTGAGGGTTAGGAACACAACACTCCGGTCCACCACCCTTACATTTTCGTCAATTTTTTTCTGCCATCCACGTCCATGGAGATTAGCTACAGTGCCATGGGTTGTAAACTTCTTGAATATGTTGCACACAGTGGACAAAGGAGCACCAAGATCTCTGGAGATGGACTTTTAACCTTGAGATTGTTGATATTGTTCAACAATTTTGGTTCTCAAGTCCTCAGACAGTTCTCTTCTCCTCTTTCTGTTCTCCATGCTTAATGTGGCACACACAGACACACAATGCAAAGATGAAGTCAACTTCTCCCTTTTTATCTGGTTTCAGGTGTGATTTTCATATTGCCCACACCTGTTATTTGCCACAGGTGAATTTGAACAAGCATCACATGTTTGAAACAAAGTTGTTTACCCACAATTTTGGAAAGGCGCCAACAATTTTGTCCTGCCCAATTTCGGGGTTTTGTGTGAAATGATGTCCAATTTGCATTTTTTGCCTCAGGAAATAAACAATACATGTGTAATTGCAATAATTTTCCGGGAGAAATACAAACAACAATTTCAAGGGTGCCAACACTTTTGGCCATGACTGTAGCCTAAAAGAGAACGTGTTATAAGATTCATGCTACCTGAATGACGGACATCATGAATCATTATTTCAGACATTTATGTTTTACTATTACTCTGCGGCATTTCAGAGAAAACATACTTTGAAAAGCCAACTGGAGACTATGCATCTCAGATTCAGTCAGATCCCCGGCTTCTTCTTCCTGCCCCACTGACCACGACTGACAGGTCTCTCCCATGTGTGTGTATAGGGAAAGAACTGGCTGGTGTTCTGAAATGCCTGTGGTTCAACAGGTTCCCTCAAAAATACATTACTCACCATCATCCTGTGATTACTTTGCAGGAGAAGCAATGGGATGACAGAGGAAGACTCTCATTCAGCACTAACATTTAAGGCTTAAATCTCCATTGATCATGCCAGATTCACTTCTACAAACATCTGTTGTGAAGATCAGACTTTGATTAATCCTTGTCCTTTAAATAAAACAGGTTGCCCACTCACTCCTGATTGTCACCCCATTGATTGAATTTAAAAAATGATAAAGTAATACTTTTAACTAATTTGTTTTATTTAGTACTTTTTGTCTGCTTTGAGAAAAATATAATGGAGTGATAAAAAACCTAAAATGGAGGGATAAAAACAGTTGGGGATGTACATGCAGTATGAGTTCATGTTGGTGACCCTACTGCCCAAAATTTCAACCAACAGTATATATGGAAAGTTCAAGAGAAAAGTATTTGAATTTATGTATATGATGATGCAAAATAACATAGGGAGAATATAAAGGGTGGGTCTGGTCTGGGGTATTTATACTGGGTGAGATCTGTATACAGGGTAGATCTGACTTGGGGTCTGTATATAAGGGTTCTTATCTGGAGTTTGTATATGTCATGGATTTGGCCTGGGGTCTTTTTACAAGGTCATTCAGGTCTTGTGTTTGTACACTGGGAGTTCTGGTCTGGTTTTGGTCTGGGGTCTGTATACAGGGGTGTGGAGACACGAAGGGTCAGCGAGTGCTCTAGATCACTAGCCAAAACCACATGGATCAGGGCTCATCCCACTGAACCCCCGCTCTCCTTTTAATACTACTCAGACACTGGGTGAGGGTTAAAACAGTGTTGAAATACTTTATTGAACCACAAAACAGGCAAATAACAAATAGAACAGTTCCAGCAAAATACCCAAGATGATGCAAAATTACAGAGACTCACCATTCTGCTGACTTGCTGGGATAAGAGCTGCTGTGACTTCAGAGCTTCCACGACTGACTACCCCAACTGTGGCAAGCACAGAGAAGAGGTAATGACAAGGTTAGGAAGCTGACAGTCCATTGAGGTACAAGGCTAGGTGACAGGCGGGTCACAACCTGGATACTCTGCACATCTCCATTGAGCCAGGTGACCAGTGAGTCCAAATCCTGGCTTTCCCAAACATATCCATGGGTTCAGTGATGGCCAATGGAGCAGATCTGTATTCTTTCAGCCAGGGCCGTGGTCCCCTAAACTGGCATCCTGTAGAATGTCAAATCTGAGTCCCTCGTGATGGAGCCATGATCTGTAGAGTGTTCCTGGCTGTGGTTTTAAGAGTCTCTGGTTCATTGGATCTCTGGATCTTTGGATGTCTTGTTAAAGGGGCATATCCCTTTTTATAGTTCACACCTGTCCTTCAATCCATCATTCTTAGGTCATGGGAAAGGGGCAATGAGATTAACTTGCATTGTTTGAGAATTTATTCAATTTTCATTTTTGCACATTTTTTTCTCCTCTGTTTTGCAAGTCAACAAGCCACTGGACCCACACAATAGTCATTCAACATATTAAGCAAACATTCATTGATCAGTTACCTTGCCTCCTTGTTTTGCAAAGAAAACAGCACAATAAACTGAAATAGCTGATATAAGAGGTAAATAGCAACCATTCATCAATTTACAAATATCATTTCAACCTACAAGAAGAGTCAACATAAAGATAATAGTCTATGTCTCCTGGCTTACTGAAAATAGATGTCTGGATAATTAAGATTAAATGCTTTGTTGTCAGAAGGGGGTACTGGACTGGATGTCTGTATACATGGGGTTCTGGTCTGGGTTCTGTATACAGGGTGGGTCTAGTGTGGTGTCAATATACAGGCTGGGCTAGGCTTAAATTCTGAGGGATGCTGAGGAGTATATATATATACTTTTGTGATATAATTACTGTAGGTTGATTGGTTTTCTCATATTGATGGGTTCATTTAAAGCCCAGTTACCTGTGCTGCCTTCTTACAGAAATACGAAAGTTAAAGGGGTTGACCAGCAATAAAAAAAAACCTGTTTAGTAATAATAATAATAATAATAATAATCTTTATTTATATAGCGCCATCATATTCCGCAGCGCTTTACAGTTTAACAGTTTCAAAACACAAGTCATAAGTCACAACGTTAACAATACAGTAATTAAAGCAAAATAAGACGGCCCTGCTCGTGAGAGCTTACAATCTACAATGAGGTGGGGGAGATACAAAATACAGGTGTGTATATACAATGGTGCATTTACAATGATGGTCCAGCCATCTTAAGGGAGTGAGGGATGGATGGAGATAGTGAATGGGCTACACACACAACACACTTACACATAGAATGACTTTGATTAGTGAATGTGATAGGCCGCTCTGAACAGATGTGTTTTGAGGGAGCGCCTGAAACCATGCAAATTGTGGATAGTCCTAATTTCTTGGGGTAGAGCATTCCAGAGGATTGGCGCAGCGCGGGAGAAGTCTTGGAGTCGGGAGTGGGAGGTACGGATTAGTGCAGAGGTTAGTCGAAAGTCGTTTGCAGAGCGCAGCAGTCGGTTAGGCCGATAGATAAAAATGAGGGAGGAGATGTAGGGGGGTGCTGCAGTATGGAGAGCTTTGTGGGTGAGAACAAGTACTTTGAATTGGATCCTATAATGAATGGGCAGCCAGTGTAAGGACTGGCGAAGAGCGACGCGTCCGAGTACCGATTAGCCAGATGGATAACCCTGGCTGCTGCATTAAGGATGGACTGGAGAGGGGATAGTCGAGTAATGGGGAGGCCAAGTAATAGAGCGTTACAGTAGTCCAGGCGGGAGTGGATCAATGCTACAGTGAGGGTTTTTGTTGTTTCCATGGTGAGAAAAGGGCGGATTCTAGAGATGTTCTTTAGGTGTAGGCGGCAAGAGCGGGCAAGAGATTGTATATGGGAGGTAAAGGAGAGATTGGTATCAAACATAACACCCAGACAGTGAGCCTGCTGCCGGGGTGTTATTATGGTGCCGCCCACTGAGAGGGAAATGTCAGATTTAGGGAGGTTAGTAGACGGCGGGAGCAGAAGAAGTTCAGTTTTGGAGAGGTTGAGTTTCAGATAGAGAGCAGACATGATGTTGGAGACTGCGGACAGACAGTCGGTGGCGTTCTGTAGTACAGCGGGGGTAAGGTCGGGGGATGACGTGTATAATTGTGTGTCATCAGCATAAAGATGGTACTGAAAGCCAAATCTGCTGATGGTCTGTCCAATTGGGGCGGTGTAGAGAGAGAAGAGAAGGGGGCCAAGGACTGAGCCCTGGGGTACACCGACAGTGAGAGGGAGAGGAGATGAAGTGGAGCCAGAGAACGAAACACTGAAGGAGCGGTCAGAAAGATAGGAGGAGAACCAGGAGAGAACAGTGTCCTTAATACTAGAGAGTGGAGCCTGGACAGTAGGAGACGGTGGTCAACCGTGTCGAAAGCTGCAGAAAGGTCGAGTAGAATGAGCAGAGAGTGGTCGCCGTTACGTTTTGCTGTCAGAAGGTCATTGGTCACTTTGATGAGTGCAGTTTCAGTCGAATGTAGGGGTCGGAAGCCGGACTGTGAAGGGTCTAGGAGGGAGTGAGTGGAGAGGTAACGGGTGAGGTGGGAGTAGACTAGGCGCTCCAAAAGTTTGGAGATGAAGGGGAGATTGGAGACCGGTCTGTAGTTATTTGTGCAGGAAGGGTCAAGAGCGGGTTTCTTTAGTAGTGGAGTAATGATGGAGTGTTTGAAGGAGGATGGGAAAATGCCAGAGGAGAGTGAGAGATTGAAGATTGTAGTTAGGTGAGTTGTGACAACAGGAGAAAGAGACTGGAGGAGATGTGAGGGGATGGGGTCGGTAGTGCATGTAGTCGGACGAGAGGAAGAGAGGAGTCTGGAGACTTCTTCTTCTGTGATGGGATCAAATGTGGAAATTGAGCCAGGGGAAATGCAGGGTGGGATGGGAGTCACAGCACTTGGTGGTTGAGAGCAGATTTCCTGACGGATAGTATCTATTTTTTCTATAAAGTGGGAGGCCAGGTCATCAGCACAAATGTCTGTGATAGGGGCTTGTGCTTTTGGCCTGAGGAGGGAGTGAAAAGTGTCAAAAAGTTTCTTGGGGTTGTTGGCTAGTGAGGAGATCAGTGTGGTGAAGTAGGTCTGTTTGGCGAGGTGAAGGGCAGCATTATAAGTTCTTAACATGAATTTAAAGTGGATGAAGTCTTCTGGTGTGCGGGTTTTTCTCCATAGGCGTTCAGCACTCCTAGAGCATCGCTGGAGAAGGTGAGTTTGCGATGTGAGCCAGGGCTGTTTTACTGTGTGTTTGGAAGTTCTGAGGGTGAGCGGTGCTACTTGGTCAAGGGTGCTTCTAAGAGTGTCATTGTAGTGCTGAACAGCCAGATTAGGACAAGAAAAAGAGGAGATTGGGGACAGCGAAGAGTGTAGGGAGTCTGAAAGTGTCTGAGGGTTAATGGCTTGCAGATTTCTGAATGTGCGGTAGGTAGGAGTTCGCTGGGGTGGTGGAGGATTTGTGAGCATGAAGGAGAGAATGTTGTGGTCAGATAGTGGAAGCGGTGAGTTATTTAGGTGGGAAATTGAACAGAGGCGGACAAAGACCAGGTCAAGGGTGTTGCCATCCTTGTGTGTCTCAGAGGTTGAAAGCTGTGAGAGGCCTAGAGAAGTGGTTAGTGATAGAAGCTGAGATGCAGATGTGGAAGTAGGACTGTTAATGGGGATGTTGAAGTCTCCAAGGATAAGGGTTGGTAGTTCTGAGGACATGAAGTGCGGCAGCCAGGCTGAGAAGTGGTCAAGGAACTGGGTGGATGAGCCTGGGGTCCGATATATGACCGCTATTCTGAGGGAGAGGGGATGGAAGAGCCTGATGGTGTGGACCTCAAAAGAAGGGAATGAGAGTGATGGAATTGGGGGGATGACCTGGAAAGTGCATTGTGGGGACAGGAGTATGCCAACTCCACCACCATGTCTGTTTGTGGGTCTCGGGGAATGGGAGAACTGTAAGCCACCATAGGAAATGGCAGCAGGGGAGACCGTGTCAGAATCCTGAATCCAGGTTTCAGTGAGGGCCAACAGATGAAGAGAGTTGTTCAGAAAGTAGTTGTGCAGGAAAGATAGTTTATTGCATGCAGACCTTGGATTCCAGAGGGCACAGTTGAAAGAAGGAGATGAGGGAGTGCAAGTAATATTAACAAGATTATTATGGTTTCGAAATGAGGTAGGGTAGGGATTGAGGTTGGGGGATGGACCAGGGTTGGGGGAGATGTCCCCTGAAATCAGTAGGAGTAGGAAGATAAAGAGCAGGTAGTTGTTGGATTTATAAATAGGTTTTTTGTGAGATATGTTTGGGCAAGATGGGCTGAGTTTTCTTAGGAAGGTGAGGAGTGCATGGGAACTGTACATGGGAGAGGGAAGTATGGAGGGGCTGATGTATATGAGTCGTGATGGAGGGGGGATGGGGCAGTGAATGTGGATGGCAAGGGAACACAGGAGGATAGAGATAAAGAACATAATTTAAAAGAAAGCAAAGTGTGGGCTACCTGATTCCTGCCCTGATTAACTGCCATGGATAACTGCCTTTTACTCGATGCTTGTCTTTCGTGATGCTTTGCTTTCTGTGATGCGTGCGCCCCCCTTACTGCGTGCGCCCCTTAGACTACTCCTAAATATACAGTCATGGCCAAAAGTTTTGAGAATGACACAAATGTTAATTTTTACAAAGTCTACTGCTTCACTTTTTCTAATGGCAATTTGTATATACTCCAGAATGTTATAAAGAGTGATCAGCTTAACAGCAATTACTTGCAAAGTCAATATTTGGCTAGAAAATGAACTTTATCCCCCAAAACACATTTCAACATCATTGCAGCCCTGCCTTAAAAGGAACAGCTAACCTCTTTTCAGTGATTGCTCCATTAACACAGGTGTGGGTGTTGATGAGGACATGGCTGGAGATCAATCTGTCATGATTAAGTAAGAATGACACCACTGGACACTTTAAAAGGAGGCTGGTGTTTGGCATCATTGTTTCTCTTCTGTTAACCATGGTTATCTCTAAAGAAACACGTGCAGTCATCATTGCAATGCACAAAAATTGCCTAACAGGGAAGAGTATCGCAGCTAGAAAGATTGCACCTCAGTCAACAATCTATCGCATCATCAAGAACTTCAAGGAGAGAGGTTCCATTGTTGCCAAAAAGACTCCAGGGCGCCCAAGAAAGACCAGCAAGCGCCAGGACCGTCTCTTAAAAGTGTTTCAGCTGCGGGATCGGGCTACCAGCAGTGCAGAGCTTGCTCAGGAATGGCAGCAGGCAGGTGTGAGTGCATCTGCACACACTGTGAGGCGGAGACTCTTGGAGCAAGGCCTGGTCTCAAGGAGGGCAGCAAAGAAGCCAATTCTCTCCAGAAAAAACATCATGGACAGACTGATATTCTGCAAAAGGTACAGGCAGTGGACTGCTGAGGACTGGGGTAAAGTTATCTTCTCTGATGAATCACCTTTTCGATTGTTTGGGACATCAGGAAAACGCCTCATTCGGAGAAGACAAGGTGAGTGCTACCACCAGTCTTGTCTCATGCCAACTGTTAAGCATCCTGAAACCATTCATGTGTGGGGTTGCTTCTCAGCCAAGGGAATCGGCTCTCTCACAGTCTTGCCTAAAAACACAGCCATGAATAAAGAATGGTACCAGAATGTCCTCCAAGAGCAACTTCTCCCAACCCTCCAAGAGCAGTTTGGCGATCAACAATGCCTTTTCCAGCATGATGGAGCACCTTGCCATAAAGCAAAGGTGATAACTAAATGGCTCAGGAACAAAACATAGAGATTTTGGGTCCATGGCCTGGAAACTCCCCAGATCTTAATCCCATTGAGAACTTGTGGTCAATCATCAAGAGACGGTGTGACAAACAAAAACCTAAAAATTCTGACAAAATGAAAGCATTGATTGTGGAAGAATGGACTGCTATCAGTCAGGATTTGGTCCAGAAGTTGATTGGGAGCATGCCAGGGAGAATTGCAGAGGTCCTGAAGAAGAAGGGTCAACACTGCAAATATTGACTTGCTGCATTAACTCATTCTAACTGTCAATATAAGCTTTTGTTACTCATATGTTTGCAATTATTATATTTCTGTCTGTGATAAAAACATCTGTCAAACACACATAAAAACCAGAGGGCAGCAGATCATGTGAAAATATAATATTTGTGTCATTCTCAAAACTTTTGGCCATGACTGTATAGTCCACACTACAGGGTCAGGAAAGTGGGATTGTGGGGGCTGTTTTGGGATAATTTGCCAGCTGGGGCCAGCACACCAGGGGTGGTTAGATCATCAAAGACTACCTGGCAACATCTATATGCTTTAGCACTTTCAACCTGATAGCATCTAGAGAGGCCCCAGTCACCGGGATATAAAGCAGTAAGTATTTTAAACACAGTGCAAAAATGAATTATTCCAAAGCCTTATTAACAGGCACAATAAACTATGTTGCAAGATGGTAAAGCAGTGCTTGGCAGCAAGTAGAGGTATGGAGTGCACACCATTAATATATAGTGCAGCATTCAACACAGATAGCAGAGGTGGGGATTCTATTCAGCTGTTTGCTTCCACTGAATGCAGTTTATACCATTAATATATAGTGCAGCATTCAACACAGATAGCAGAGGTGGGGATTCTATTCAGCTGTTTGCTTCCACTGAATGCAGTTCATACCATTAATATATAGTGCAGCATTCAACACAGATAGCAGAGGTGGGGATTCTATTCAGCTGTTTGCTTCCACTGAATGCAGTTCATACCATTAATATATAGTGCAGCATTCAACACAGATAGCAGAGGTGGGGATTCTATTCAGCTGTTTGCTTCCACTGAATGCAGTTCATACCATTAATATATAGTGCAGCATTCAACACAGATAGCAGAGGTGGGGATTCTATTCAGCTGTTTGCTTCCACTGAATGCAGTTCATACCATTAATATATAGTGCAGCATTCAACACACATAGCAGAGGTGGGGATTCTATTCAGCTGTTTGCTTCCACTGAATGCAGTTCATACCATTAATATATAGTGCAGCATTCAACACACATAGCAGAGGTGGGGATTCTATTCAGCTGTTTGCTTCCACTGAATGCAGTTCATACCATTAATATATAGTGCAGCATTCAACACAGATAGCAGAGGTGGGGATTCTATTCAGCTGTTTGCTTCCACTGAATGCAGTTCATACCATTAATATTAGTGCAGCATTCAACACAGATAGCAGAGGTGGGGATTCTATTCAGCTGTTTGCTTCCACTGAATGCAGTTCATACCATTAATATATAGTGCAGCATTCAACACAGATAGCAGAGGTGGGGATTCTATTCAGCTGTTTGCTTCCACTGAATGCAGTTCATACCATTAATATATAGTGCAGCATTCAACACAGATAGCAGAGGTGGGGATTCTATTCAGCTGTTTGCTTCCACTGAATGCAGTTCATACCTGTGTGAAGAGAGAGATGAATATTAATTCCTCGCCATGGATAACTGCCTTTTACTCGATGCTTGTCTTTCGTGATGTTTTGCTTTCTGTGATGCGTGCGCCCCCTTAAATAGCACATGTCCTCCCTCCTTAATGACTGTGACAATATGGGTACAAAAAATATCATGGAAAAAATAAAATATCAAAAAATAAAATATTTGCCCAATGTTCTTGTCTTTAAATGTCCTTATCCTGAGATGTCCTTGTCTTGTACTGTCCTCGTCTTGTGCTGTCTGTGTCTTGCGATGTCCGTTTCTAGTGATGACTGTGTTTCGTGATGTCTGTGTCTCGCAATCTCCGTGTCTAGCGATGTCTGTGTCTCGCAATGTCCGTTTCTAGTGATGGATGTCTGTGTCTCGCAATGTCCGTTTCTAGTGATGGATGTCTGTGTCTCGCAATGTCCGTGTCTAGTGGTGTCTGTCTCGCGATTTTCGTATCTCACGATATCCGTGTCTTGTGATGACTGTGTTGCAAGAGGTCTGTGTCTCGCGATGTCTGTGTCTCGCAATGTCTGTGTCTCAAGATGTCTGTGTCTCGCAATGTCTGTGTCTCAAGATGTCAGTGTCTCGTGATGTCTGTGTCTCGCGATGACTGTGTCTCGTGATGTCTGTGTCTCGCGATGACTGTGTCTCAAGATGTCGGTGTCTAGTGATGTCTGTGTCTCGCAATGTCTGTATCTTGTGATGTCTGTGTCTCGCGATGTCCGTGTCTCGTGATGTCCGTGTCTCGTGATGTCCGTGTCTCGCGATGTCCGTGTCTCGTGATGTCCGTGTCTCGCGATGTCCGTGTCTCGCGATGATGAAACTCGATCTTCTGCTTGATTGATTCTTGTCATCACACATGGAAAGCCAATGAGGGAACTAAAAGCAGAGATATTTTATTAGGAGACATGAACGATGATAGGATTATTAACACCAGAAACAAACCACCAACTACTGAGGAAGTCATGGAATCCCTCAAGTAAGAGTGATTTATGATATCCCCTCCCCTGGGCGACCTCCAATTATATATAGCAGATGTCTCCGGTCTCTCAGGGTTTTCCTTCATCAGTAATCTCCACAGTGATGACCATAATCATATGATAGGAAGAATGAGACTAAAGATTATGATGATGCCATATTGTTACTGAGAAAGATGTGCGGACACCAGGATGTTCGGGCCTGGTTGGTTCAGCTGAACAGTTTCAAAAAGTTTGGGTTCGGTTATCAGTACAGTACCCAGACCCGAACTCCATTCACTTGAATGTGGGGCCCGAACATCCAGTGTTTGCCACTCTGTCATGTGCATCATAGCGCTGCAAGCACCGCTTCTGATTGGTGGTAAAATCATCACCGCCAGTAAGGCAGTGTGAGCCCGTAGCCTCGGTGCAGAGGCGAGTTCACCGCAGCTCATCGGGAGAATTTCACTGAGGTGAATTTGAACTGCAGTGAACTCGCCTCTGCACCAGGAGACTTTTTTTCACTGTGCTAGTGGGGATCTCACTGAGGTCATGGCAGTTCAGCCCGGCTGGGAATGCAGCCTCAGTGACCGACAGTAATCTTGATGACGTCACCGCTAGTCACTGACGCTGCACTAGCAGCAGCTCATTCCCAAGTGATTCTCAGCCTGGACGGTCGCATCTTGGCACCATCCAGATTGAAAACTGTTCATCCCCAGACATGGATTACGGCGTGGGACAGAACTTCGGACAGGTGAGGGATATTTTTGTTTATTTTATTTTTGTTTTATTACAGGAGACGACAGATTCAATGGAAAGGGCATTGGATGAGTATAAATGTGTCTGTTATTTTTAAATAAAAATGAAAAGTGTGTTTTGTTTTATTTTAAATAAAATACTTTATTCTGTCTGTGTTTTTATTTACCATATAACTATAGCACTCAATCACAGTCCCTAAGGCTAAGTGCACACGATCAGGAATAATTGCGTTTTTTTCGCGGTTTTTCCGCGGTTTTCCGCGGTAAAAACGCGATAAAAACGCAAGCATTAAGCATCCTATACATGTTAATTGATTCCGCATGTTTTGGCCACATGTTGCGTTTTTTTCCGCGAAAAAAACGCTTTGCGGAAAAAATAGCAACATGTTCATTAATTTTGCGGAATGTAAGCGGTTCATGTGCGGTGGTACCCAGGGTCTGGAGGAGAGGAGACTCTCCTCCAGGCCCTGGGTACCATATCCCTGGTAAAACAATAATTAAAATAAAAAATAATGATATTCTCACCTTCCGGCGGCCCCCGCAGCCTTCCCGCGGCCCCCGCAGCCTTCCCGCCTTCAGCGACGCTCCCGGCAACTTCCGGTCCCAAGAGTCCTTTGCAAGAATCACCCAGATGGCATAGCGGTCTCGCGAGATGCTACGTCATCGGTGTGATTTGCCGCAAAGCATCCTTGGGACCGGAGTTGCCGGGAGCGTCGCTGAAGGCGGGAAGGCTGCGGGGCCGCCGGAAGGTGAGAATATCATTATTTATTATTTTTACATTAGATCTTTTTACTATTGATGCGACATAGGCGGCATCAATAGTAAAAAGTTGGTCACACTTGTCAAACACTATGTGTGACTCGTGTGACCAACCTGTCAATCAGTTTTCCAAGCGATGCTACAGATCGCTAGGAAAACGCTAGCATTCTGCAAGCTAATTACGCTTGCAAAACGCTATTATTCTGGCGGAATCAGTACACAAAAAACGTGCGTATTTCCTGCGGGAGAAGTGCGGGATTGCCGCGGAAATTTCCGCGGCAATTCCGCAACGTGTGAACTTAGCCTAAAGGGTACAAATTACCTAGAGAAACTGAGCATGAAGGGGATCAATTCTAATAGCCAAAAGTAGAAATAATGATAAGCATCCCAAACAGCATTCATATTCATATGTGGTCTCCCATCGAAACCCTAACCAGGCACGACTCAGCTTACCATCCAAGATAAGGCGTATTCAGGGTTATGTGGCCATGGATAATACATGTTACATAGAATATTTTATTAAAGGGAATCTGTCACCCCATTTTCGTATATCAGCTGCAGACACCGCCATCAGGGCTTATCTACAGCATTCTTTAATGCTATAGATAAGCCCCCGATGTAACCTGAAAGATAAGAAAATCGAGTTATATTATACTCATCCGCGGGGGCGGTCTAATGCGGTCTGGTCCGATGGGCGTCGCGGTCCGGGTCCGGCGCCTCCCATCTTTTAGCGATGACGTCCTGCTCCTTTCTTCTGTTGCGCTCCTGTGCATTACAGAATGCTGTAGATAAGCCCCTGATGGCGTTGGCTGCAGCTGATATACGAAAAATGGGGAGACAGATTCCCTTTTAGAAGGCAGTAAATTTTCAAAGAATAACGTTCCTTGTATAAGATGAGTCGTCAGAGTGATATGTGATGTCTAGGGTAATACAAATATTTCAAGAAAAGAAAATAAATAATCACTTAAAATATACTGCAGCACTCCTAAGAAGAGACACTAGAGGGATAGGGGCAAGCAAACCTTCATTACAAGATACAATTCATTTTACACTCCACATTGAGGCCATTAGGTCTCAAATTATTCAATGTCGAAATCCACATCAATTCTCTCTTTTTGAACATTTTAACTCTATCACCACCATCTCCCAGAATGATGAATCCAATAGAAAATGTATAAAAGGAATTAAAGCTCAGAGTTCAAAAAAGGAGCCCACGGGACCTTTAGGTTGTGAAGAACATTTGTGTGGGAGAATGGGCCAAAATCGCACCTGAGCAATGCCTGCGACTAATTTCTCCTTACAGGAAGCATCATGACCAACAATGGCTTTTGTACGATTTATTAATTAAATTTCAGTAAGCGTATTCAATACTTTTTTCCTGTGTCATTTCTTATTCTTACGCATAACCTAATTTATGGACATCTATAGTTTGATTTCTTTGGCTGTGTGGATGTTTTACCGACATCTGGTGGCAATTTCATGTCAATAGCACCTTTAGAAATAGATTTACTTCGAAAATTGGTGACGTGTTCAATACTTATTTCACCCGCTGTAGATAGTGTATATCACGCACCCATGTGGTGCACGTAGTTTGTGGACCCACTGTACCAAGGAGCCGGGCTAACCTAGGTGGGGCGCAGCTGCCTGGTGTTCACTGACGCTCCTGATGGTGGAGTAATACTTGAGCTACAGTTAGCCATCAGGTCCACGATACAGAGACACGGATTGAACTTGGGCTCCTTTCAGACTACTCCTCGGGCAGGATGGATACTGACACGAAGTCACAAACGGATGGATTTTGGTATAACAGTCCGAACAACTCAGAGTACTAGGATATATACACGTTCAGGTGTTCAGGCACACGGTTATAAAGCTATTGCCAGCACCCCTGCATGGTTTCCCTTCCCCCTCAATGCAGTGATGCTGGTATAATCTCTGCCCCGGCCACATGGCGTGGTCTCCTTCTGCTGGCAAGTCTCCTGATTATGCATGCCACACTTCCTGGGAGCATGCCTTATGTGCACACATGCGTCCACCCCATTCTCAAAGAGGCAGCGCGTGCACATATTAAAATGCCCCCAGCAAATGGCTAGGAGGCATTTAGTATCAGTGTACACCTGTAATATGGCTCCCAGCCAACAGTTCGAAGGCATCTTGTGTAAAATATTCCCTCCCCCTTAGGGAGTCGCCAAAGCAGCAATATTCATTAGTGTGTAATTTCTCCTACTAGTGAGTTGGGAGGTCCACTGGTCCTGGTGTGGCCAGTGTCCTGAACCTGCTCACCTGGTCTGTGTGTGGCCAGTTCCTGAACCTGCTCCCTTGATCCGTATACAGCCAGTGCCTGAACCTGCTCCCTTGATCCGTATACAGCCAGTGCCTGAACCTGCTTCTCTGGTCATTGTGCAGACAGTCCCTGAAACTTTGCCCCCTGTCTCTTTCTATCTGACCTGCCAGAACCAGTCTCTGCATCAGACCAGTCTGAAAGTAGCCCGAATCCATGTCAGTTACCATTCTGTAGAGGAGCTAGAAGTTATTAGTCTGAGGGAAGCACTAGTCCTTAATCAGTGTCAGCAAACCTGACCCCTGAGGTCAGCAGCTGCAGTACCGGGTTCTGCATAGGAGTGGTACCTGGTGGTTACCTGTAATCAAGCCTGTCTCCACCATCAGGAGCTCCAGTGAACACCAGGTAGCCGCTTAGCTATGCCACTTCCTAGGCAGGTCTGGCCTGTGTCACCGTGGGCCCACAAATCCACTTGCACCACCTGTGGGAGTAACAGTTTTCTTCAGCCATGGGCCCCTCTGATCCCCAGTCCTCTCTGCACTTGGAGCTGTGTTAGCAGCTGAATTGCCAGCGAGAGACCCAGGAAAAAACTTTTTACCATCTGCAGATAGTTGAAGCTTGTTTGGAACCTCTGACATTAGTTGCGCCTGCCCAAGTTGCAGTACCTACGGATACGCTTATGTAACCTGAGACTTATGCCTCTGAAGTGGAACCCATCCTGTATGATCCACCTCAGTACTATGATGTCTGAAACTGTGTCGTGGGTTCTTGGAGCAGTGCATGCGGCACTATAAAGTTTTCAATCTGCAGTTTTCCTCTGACTGGGCCAAGGTGCTATTCCTGATGTTTTACCTAGCAGGAGATGCCCTGGCATGGCTCAACCACCTGTGAGAAAAAAGTGGTCCTATCACCATGGATATGCAGGCCTTTCTTTTGCCTTCTATAAGGTTTTCAAAGAGCTGAACCCAGAATCTTCTGTAAAAACTTCCCTTCCCAGCTTCCAGGAGCAGACCAGACAGGTAACGCGTGTGATGAAACCATCTCATCTGGCCCTGTCCTTCCAAAGACCACTTGTTCCCAAGCCTGTTGAGGCAGAAGCCGGAACTCAGTCATGAGATGGGATTGCTGTTTCGCTGCGGTTGTGCAGAACATCCAGACAGTCTTTGTCCAGTGAAGTCTAAAAAACTCCAAAGCCTAGGATCAGTGGGAGAGGCTGGCCTTGGCGAGATTATTCCATCTCACACAATGACTGTGACTGTATTTGTGGCAAATAGAAACTTTGATCCGGCGGAAGAGTTGGTTCTGCAGGCATTGAAGAGTCGCTAGTAGATGATTCCTGTCCGACAGATCCAGAATTCGGTGAGGGTGTTGCCAGGTGAAGAACAAGCCCTACCAAAAGACAGTCAAGTCATATCAGAGCTCAAGATAGGAGCAGTACTTGTGGAGGATATCTCCCTCCTCATGCTGACTGGTTCATTCCATCCACTTCCGTTCAGTCATCCAGAGCTGAGAACTCGAGTGCCCATTCTAGTTTGGAGATACCAAAAAGTGTTCTGTTGGGGACAATGGAGTCATAAGAGATGTCTAGTCCCAAAACGTCCAGGAGAGACATTTGTGTCGCCATCTTCTTCATCAGGTCTGTTTGTCGCCGACTTGCTGTGTACTGGTGTCTCCGAAAGGAAAAGAAGCAGAGGCGATGTCCCCACACAGTCCAGACGATTATAACAATGATCTGCCTCCAGGAATCTCCTCTCCTCGTGAATGTGTCTTCTTGGAGACCAGGCTGAATATGGACCAGGAGGAGGTATCTTCAGTTTCTAGGTGGTTTAGTGAAGTGAACGTCAAGGTGGTGGCATCTTCAAAGTCTCTGCAATCCATCAATCAGGTGGAGGAACTCCAGTCGGTCATTATATCCTCCAGGTTGGTAGCTGATCTCATCAGATGGAGAGAGACTTCCCAATGCCAAGCTACTGGTACTACGCCGCTTCGTCCTACAGTGTGGATGGCTTGTTAGAGAAAAAGCATCCTAACTGTGAAGATGGTAGAGATATCACTTTTCTTCTACTGGACAGGAGTTGTGGTCCTGAAGAGAAGTCATGGGAGTCTGTGAAGAGGTGTTGGTGGGTTTGAAGAAGAGGTGGGTACTATAACAATATTGCCAGCACCCATGCATGGTTTCCCTTCTCCCTCCATGCAGGGACGCTGGCATACTCAATGCTCTGGCCACACGGCATGGTCCCCTTCTGTTGGCATGTTTCCTGTTTGTGCACGCTGCACTTCCTGGCAGCTAGTGTGCGCACATGCATGTGCTCCATCATTCTTAGAGGAGCAGCACGCGCACAAAGTAAAATGCTCCCAGCGAATGGCTGGGAGACATTTAGTATCATCTGCAAGATGGCTCCCAGGCATCATGTATAAAAGACTCCCTCTCCCTAGGGAGTCTCCAAAGCAATAATATTCATAAATGTGTAGTTTCTCCTTCTAGTGAGTTGTGAGGTTCTCTGGTTCTGTTGTGGCCAGTGTATGAACTATCTCCCCTGGTCCGTGTGCGGCCAGATTTTGACCTTTCTCCCCTGTTCCGTGTGCGGCCAGTGCCTAAAACCTTGTCAGTTTCTATTTGTTCTTCAAATCAGCCCAGTTTCAACGTAGCACAAATCCATGTCAGTAACTGCTCTGTAGCCGTACTGTAACGGTTATTAGTCTGAATGGAGCTCTAGTTCTTAAACTGTGTCAGCGAACTTGACCTCTGGAGTCAGCAGCTGCAGTACCGGTTATGCTAGGAGAGGTACCTGGCGGCTACCAGCACCCCGGCCTTTCTCCACCATCAGGAGCCGCTTAGCTACGCTCCTTCCTAGACAGGCCCGGCCCTGTGGCATAGTGGGTCCACAAATCCACTTGTGCCACCTGCGGTTATAACAACAGGTGTCGGGAACAGGTTCAGGTTCTGCCAGAGCCGCATTAGAGTTTGCATACTGCCGGATGCAGTTTCAGAATTCGAATACTGGCCACACATGGACCAGGGGAGCAGGTTCAGAAACTGGCCATAACACAGGCCAGGGGATCAGGTTCAAGCACTGGCCGCACAAAGACCAGGTATTTGGATTTAGGACCTGGTCACACAAGGACCAGGGACCTAAAAGCTTACTAGTTCCAAACTAACTAGGTAACTAATAAATCAATGTTGCTTAGGCACCTCCCTATTGGGCAAAGTGCCTTTTATACAAGATGCCTCCCAGCTATTGGCTGGCGGCATCTTAGCAGGTGTGCGTGCTGCCCTTTTAAGAACAGAGGAGCATGCGCACGAGCACACTAGTCGCGCCGCCGGGAAGTACACAGACACAGCAGACAGGGTGTGTGATTGTGCTGTGGCTGGGCGATAGGTACCAGAATGGCCTCACCACTCGGATTGCATTCAACCGCAATCAGATTATGAAGCTACCTCAGATCCTGAGCCTGCTCCACACACCCAAACCCACATATGGGAGATTGAGAAGGAGTTAAAGAAAAAAATAAATATATATTTTTATATTTTTTTAACATATTTCCAAAAGTGCAAATGTGTTTTTCTATTTATCGTGTGTCAACAAGCCGGATAAATAACTTTTGTGCCAGTTCTTGGAACAATTCAGCTTCATTCCAAGCAAGAAATCTGAACTTCCATCTTACTGGTGAGGCGGGAGCAGAAGTTTGGAGAATTGAAGGCATTTTTCACAGCTGAATGGATGTGGCAGACTGTGAAGATTTAATGTTTGACTTTCGGCTACTGGTTATGGATTGGGAAGAAATAAAAACAGGCAGTGGCCGGCCTCCAATCGCCATCTGTCCGGATACATTAGAAAAAGGCTTTTAAGAAAAATGTCAATGGCCGCACTTTGATTAAATAAACCCGGCTAAAGAAGTGTAGAAATGTTTATGTTCGGAGGGGCGGCCGTGTATACACAGTTTAATTGCCTTGTTTAAACAAAACCACCTAAAATAATTCTATAAAGTTCTGTGTGGCAGAACGGCTCCAAAACGGGTCTATTTTAGGACACCTGTGGACGTAGATGTATAGAAAAACTGCAGGAAATTTGAGAAAACGACCATCATACCACAGCAGTTATTACTAAGGGGGGTGTCAGGGATGACAAAATGGGTGCACTTACTTACGAAAATAGCACCAGTTTCACCCTGGGTTGTGACTGGTATTGCATTGTCAGGACTTGTCTTAAGTGAATTAATGGTGCGGGTCATAAACACAAAATGTATTATCTAAAATTCCTAGAGCAAATAAGATCCTTCTTTAAAAAAAAAAAGCCCCAATGCCTAAAAAAAATCACTTTTTCCCATTCCCAAAACTGGATATAATGACCTAAAAGCATGGCACCCATCGCCAAATACTCTATGGCAACCAGATGACCTGTTACTGTATATTCCTATATATTGGGATTGGTATTGTAGAATATAATATAAGTGGTTAAACTATTGCAGATTCAAGTCCCTTATGTGGACAAAAACCAAAGTAAAAATTAAAAAGCTGCAGAATCAGTGTGACTGAATTGACGGTGGTTCTGGTGCTGTCTTCGTGTACTAATGGTGGTTCTGGTGCAACACTCATGTGCTGATAGTGGATCTGATCTTGCACACATGTCACAATCCATAACGTGCTTCACGTAAAGCTTAAAAATCCTCAAAATCCTTAAAAACTCATAATGCAGAAACAGGAAGTCTTTTTCCCTGTATGAGTCATCATTAGAACTACAATACTATTTCACTGAAAAGTCCCTGGAAGTTTGAGGAGCAACTGGGTCAGGAGTTGAAGAGGGGGAGCGGACTGCTAAGGACTTTGCAGCGATGTAGAATTGGAGCTCTAATGATGACTCATGCAGGGAAAAGAGACTTGCTGTTTCTGCACAGAGCTTAGAAGGATTCAACTAGTTAGTTTTTAATCATGTGGTGTCAATCACCTAATGGATAAGAGAAGAATTAATTGGATAGAATGGCAAAAATAGC
The DNA here is from genome assembly GCA_033576555.1 of Oophaga sylvatica. Lineage (NCBI taxonomy): Eukaryota > Metazoa > Chordata > Amphibia > Anura > Dendrobatidae > Oophaga > Oophaga sylvatica. The sequence continues at coordinate 984,748,887 of JARQOD010000001.1, read as the reverse complement.
AATTGTAAGTACTCAGTGACATAATAAATATAATGTAATAAAATAAAACTTGAAATCCCCTTTAATCCCGTTGCTTCTATAATACAGACACAGTATGTGATAAACTTATTAGAATGTATAAATTATCATCCTTTAGGTCCCAAACTTTTGCTGTAAGGACTATGGCTCCGCTGTGTTGACTCCTGGCATAGATACATAACTTTAATACCCACTTGGCACCCATCCCTGATAATAGTTTGGGATTTCCTTCACTAATCTCTTACAACGCAGCCCCATAACATGGGATATACTGAACAGCTGCCGGACCCAGATGCTGGATGCATAAAGATCATTTTCTTAAATATGTTTTCCGCTTAAGATTTGCCCGAATTTTTCAGCTTTTTAACAGAGAACCTGACAATAAATGGGAAATAAAATAATAATCGTTGGTTTATGGTGCCAGAGTCTAAGGAAAAGGTGCCCCATATCACATGTTTTTATCATATGTAACAGTATTAAATATTGGAACGTGGTATTACCCCTGCCCGCTATATAGCTGTCATATGCAAAATATAGAAAGTATGATCACCTGTCAGGGCAGCGCAATGTCCACACTGCACATTCACATTGCCAAAATACAATGGGTCTGCTCAGTGACATACAGGTGCTTCTCGCAAAATTAGAATATCATCAAAAAGTTAATTTATTTCAGTTCTTCAATGCAAAAAGTGAATCTCATATATTCTATAGAGTCATTACACACGAGTGATCTATTTCACGTGTTTATTTCTGTTAATGTTGATGATTTATGGCTTACAGCCAATGACAACCCAAAGTCATTATCTCAGTAAATTAGAATACTTTATAACACCAGCTTGAAAAAGGATTATAAAATCTGAAATGTCCTACTGAAATGTATGATCAGTAAATGCACTCATTACTTGGTCGTGCTCCTTTTGCATCAATTACTGCATCAATGCGGCGTGGCATGGAGGCGATCAGCCTGTGGCACTGCTGAGGGGTTATGGAAGCCCAGGTTGCTTTGATAGCAGCCTTCAGCTCGTCTGCATTGTTGAGTCTAGTGTCTCTCCTCTTCCTCTTGACAATACTACATAAATTCTTTATGGGGTTAAGGTCAGGCAAGTTTGCTGCCAATCAAGCACAGTGATACTGTTGTTTGTAAACCAGGTATTGGTACTTTTGGCAGTGTGGACAGGTGCCAAGTCCTGCTGGAGAATGACATTTCCATCTCCAAAAAGCTTGTCAGAGAGGAAGCATGAAGTGCTCTAAAATGTCCTGGTAGGCGGCTGCACTGATTTTTCTCTTAGTAAAACACAGTGGACCTACACCAGCAGATGACATGGCTCCCCAAACCATCACTGATTGTGGAAACTTCACACTAGACCTCAAGCAGCTTGGATTGTGGCCTCTCCACTCCTCCTCCAGACTCTGGGACCTTGATTTCCAGACTGAAATGCAAAATTTACTTTAATCTGAAAACAACACCTTGGACCACTGAGCAACAGTCCAGTTCTTTGTCTCCTTGGCCCAGGTAAGACGTTTCTGGCGTCTATTGGTCATTCATGACCAGACACAAGGAATGCGACACTTGTAGCCCATGTCCTGGATACGTCTGTGTGTGGTGGCTCTTGAAGCAATGACTCCAGCAGCAGTCCAAACCTTGTGAATCTCCCCCAAATTTTTGAATGGCCTTTTCTTAACAATCCTTTCAAGGCTGCGGTTATCCCGGTTGCTTGTGCACCTTTTTCTACCACACTTATTCCTTCCACTCAACTTTCCATTAATATGCTTGGATACAGCACTCTGTGAACAGCCGGCTTCTTTACCAATGACCTCTTGTGACTTACTCTCCATGTGGAGAGTGTCAATGACTGCCTTCTGGACATCTGTCAGGTCAGCAGTCTTCCCCATGATTGTGGAGCTACTGAAACAGACTAAGGGACCTTTTTAAACACTTAGGAAGCCTTTGCAGCTGTTTTTTGTTAATTATTCTAATTTACTGAGATAATGACTTTTAGGTTTTCATTGGCTGTAAGCCATAATCATCAACATTAACAGAAATAAACACCTGAAATAGATCACTCTGTGTATAATGACTCTATAGAATATATGAGTTTCACTTTTTGTATTGAAGAATTATCTTTTTGATGATATTCTAATTTTGTGAGAAGCACCTGTATATAAAGCACTCCATGACTCTGCACCCCATGGCAGCTGCATGCAATGCCTGTATAGCAAATATGGACATCATATTGTGGGGGACTTTATGGAGACATCATACTTGGGGAGGCTTTATGGAGACATTGTACTGAGTGAGGGCTGTGTGAGGGACTTTTTGAGGTTATACTGTGTGGCATTTTATGGGGACATAATACTGAGTAAGGGGCTGGGTGGAGACATGCTATGTGAGGGGACATCATACTGTGTGAGGGGCTGTGTGGAGAGCTTTGTGGGGTCATGATACTGTGTGAGGGGCTCTACAGATATCATACTTTGAGACCATTGTGGAGGGCTTCATACTTTGTGGGGACATCATACTGTATGGTTTGCTTTCTAGTGACATCATATTGTGTCTGGTGCCTTGTTTGGACATTATACTCTGTGGAATGGCTTTGTGCGGACATCATCCTGTGTGGGAAGTTTCCTGTGGACATCATACAGTGTGGGGTGATTTGTGGGGACATCATACTGTGTAGCCCAGCTGTGTCTGGAGCCACATGTTCCCAGGAGGATGCAACAGAAGGTAAACCCACAGTGACCTATATGCACACAACACATCTGCACTATTCCCTAGATCCACCAGAGGGAGCCCTTTCACAGTTTATAAAGGCAGTGTAGACACGTGAGTTACCTCAGAACACCAGAGATCTCAAGTTACCTCAGACTAGATCAGATCTCCTCAGAACGTCTTAGAGAGCAGAGAGTCTAGAGATTCTAGTCACCTCAGATCAGTGAGAGACGAGCTGAGAGAGAGAGTTACTGAAAGACTGAAGACTACAGCGTATACTCAGTTTACTGTGTGGAGTCCAGTAATAGTGGAGGAAGATAGCCACTTTAGCCTGGTCAGAACTGAGTCAACTGAGGTAGTTTCAGTGAGTAAGATTGCCGACGCTTTGAGAGCGGTGAAGAGAAAGGAGAACCTGCCATCTACTGCTAGAGTGTGCTTATGCTGAAGGTCGAAGTAGGACGAAAGGCGAGTGGAAGGAAAAGAGAGTGACAGAGGTTGAAACAGCATTGATCGCTTACCTCTACTCTGCACCACCGGACGCCGGGTCGGAGCTTGCTAGCATCTACACGACTAGTAGGAGACACCGGAGACCCTGTGGGACTTTAAGTCGCAGGGGCCCACAAGTGCTGATACGTAACCGGGGTCAGGAAGACGGAGTCTAGCAGGGCGCTGCATACAGAGACACTGTTCTATCCTAGAGAAGGCCTCACTACAAAGTCAGCCGGGCGTATAACTGAAGACAGAGTTAGACTTCGTTCCATACAGGTCAGAAACTCACACTTATAGCAGTACGGAGGCCCTACACCTACTCAGTGGGATTACTGGAAGTGCATCCTCCACCCTGACAGCTTCCCAGGACGTGCCTGCAACTATACCATCCGTAAAGGTACAGAAAGAGACTTTCGTGTGTGTGTCTGCCTTATTGCCCCCTGCACCCCAACACCGCCATATACCCTGAGGGATCCAGTCTTGCCTGTGGAAGACTTAACACCTTGCTGCCCAGTAGCAACCCCTCAGAGGATCTACCCTGCAGCGCTGGTCACCTTGACCAGGTACCACAGGTGCCGTCACGAATAAACTGTACATACTTTATTCCCCTGTAAATATCCCACATTTTATGGTGATCGCCCAGGGCAACGGACCAAACTGTGCTAGCCGTGACATCCCCCATTGAAGTGAACGGGCTCGGTGCCGAGTACCCCACAAGCCCTGGCTGTGCGACTCAATACTGTGGGGGTTGCTTTGTCGTGACATCATACTCTGTGAGGGGCGTTTGTGGGTACATAATACTGTGTGGTGGGACATCATAGAGTGTGAGGTGCTTTAAGGGGACACCGACAACATACCGTGTGGGTGGCTTTGTGAGTACATTATACTGTATGTGGGAGCTTTTCAGGGACATTATACTGTGCGTCTGGCTTCGTGGGTACATCATAATGTGTGGGGGGACATTATTCTGTTTGAGTTGCTTTGTAGAGACATCATACTGTCCGGGGGACATCATAATTATTGAGGTGCTTTGTAGGGGCATCATACTGTGTGGAGAACTGTAGGGTAGTCATACTGTGTGTGAAGCTGTTGATTAAGGCATTAGGGATAAATGACAGGAACAGTATTAAGTGAAGTAAATTATATGGTTTTGATTTGCTGCTAGAAGCAAAAATACATGGTACAATAAGCCCTATCGTAACATGTATTAGCAGTAGCAGTGAGTCACTATACTTAATTCTGCTCAATATTAGGTAATAAAAGTTAATAAAAAGTAAAAAGCCAATAATAATAGTAAGCAGACGTTCGTTCGACCTCAACAACAGTCAAAGTCTATCATGTGGCCCTGTGGGAAAATTAATTGCCTACCCATACTGTATTGTGTGGTCTTGCTTCTGGATGATTAAGGAAAAGATTAACAGGGGAACGTATATTGGCAAGTGACTACGATGGCCACATGTTGAACTGTTTATCTGGTACTGTAAGTAGCTGTCTGCCAGGCGCTACATGGGCACTCTGGCAGATATACAGTAGGTACGTGGGCTCCATCTGGTATTATGTGGGGCACTGGCTGGTGCTGTTTGAAATCTGACTGGTATTACAGTAAGTGTGAGCGCTATGGCTGATACTACAGTAAATATAGGGTCTCCAACTGGTATTATGTGTGCATTCTGGCTGGTACTGTAGTATAAGTATGAGCTCTTGTTGGAATTATTTGTTGGCTCTGGCTCACAGCACAGTAATTATGGGCTCTGTGGTTGGAAATTTGTTTAGGCTCTGGCTGGTACTACAGTATACATGGGCTCTGGTTGGTACTACAGTATGCATGGGCTCTGGCTGGAACTCCAGTATGCATGGACTCTGGCTGGTACTATGAATGTGCTCTGGCTCGTACTACAGTAGGTATGAGATCTCTAGTAGGTACCAGCGTTGGACTGGAGTACCTTGGGCCCACCAGAGAAAATCATTCTTGGGGCCCACTATGTAGCTACATAGAAATAAATACAAGACCTCCAATTGTGTGGTAAAATGCGCTAATATCAAGGTATAATATAAGGTAGTACACGTCTTAATTATGTAGCACAGTTTGGGGTAGCCCCCTCATAGAATATAAAGTAGCCCCCTTCATGGAATATAATGCAGCCCCCTCATAGAATATAATGCAGCCCCCTCATAGGGTATAATACAGTACCCCACAATATATAATACAACCCCCTCATAAGTTATAATGCAGCCCCCTCATAGAATATAATGTAGCACCCTCATATGGCCTAATGCAGCCCCCACACAGAATATAATGCAGCCCCCCACAGCATATAATGTAGCCCCTCATAGGGTATAATGCAGCCCCCCTCAAATGGTATAATGCAGCCCCCTCAAAGGGTATAATGCAGCCCCCTCCACCATTTTCCTCATCACCACCTCCACCATTGCCTCCTCCTCCACTACCATTATCATTTCCACCACTACCATCATTGTCCTTTACACCACAACCATCATTGCTTTCTCCCCCAACACCCCATCATTGTCCATTCCAGCACCTCCATCATTGCCTCCCCCACCACCATCAGTGCCTTCCCCCACCACCATCACTGCCTTCCCCCACCACCATCATTGCCTCCCATCATCATCATTGCCTCCCCATCATCATCACTGCCTCCCCATCATCATCATCATTGCCTTCCCCCACCACCATCATTGCCTCCTCACCACCATCATAATTGCCTCCTCACCACCATCATTGCCTCCCCATCATCATCATCATTGCCTCCCACCACCACCATCATTGCCTCCTCACCACCATCATCATTGCCTCCTCACCACCATCATTGCCTCCTTACCACTATCATTGCCTCCCCCACACCATCGCCTCTTCACCACCATCTCATTGCCTCCTCATCACCATCGCCTCCTCACCACCATCATTGCCTCTCCCACCACCATCATTGCCTCCCCCATTGCCTCCTCACCACCATCATCATTGCCTCCCCACCACATCATCATTGCCTTCTCACCACCATCATTGCCTCCCCACCATCATCATCATTGCCTCCTCACCACCATCATTTCCTCCCCCCACTATCATTGCCTCCCCATCATCATCATTACCTCCACATCATCATCATAATCGCCTCCTCACCATCATCATCATCATTGCCTTCTCCCCACCACAATCATTGCCTCTCCATCATCATCGTTGCCTCCCCCACACCATTATTGCCTCCTCACCATAATCATTGCTTCCCCACCACCATCATTGCCTCCCCCCACCATCATCATCGCCTTTTCACTACCATCATCATTGCCTTCCTCCCACCACCATCATTGCCTCCCATCATCATCATTGCCTCCCACCACCATCGCCTCCTCACCACCATCATCATTGCCTTCCCCATCACCATCATTGCCTATCCATCATCATCATTGCCTCCTCACCACCATCATCGCCTCCTCACCACCATCATTGCCTCCCCCACCACCATCATTGCCTCCCCATCATCATCATTGTCTCCCCACCATCATCATTGCCTCCTCACCACCATCATCATTGCCTTCCCCACCATCATTGCCTCCCCATCATCATCATTGCCTCCCCATCATCATTGCCTCCCCCACCACCATCATCGCCTCCTCACCACCATCATCGCCTCCCCCCACCACCATCATTGCCTTACCCATCATCATCATTGCCTCCCCACCATCATCATTGCCTCCTCACCACCATCACTGCCTCCCACACCACCATTACCATCATCATTGCCTCCCCCACCACCATCACACATACAGCACTACACACACACAGCACCGCAGCACTCTCTCACATACACACACAAGGCACCGCACTATATACACACACGCAGGCACACACACACACACTCACCTATCCGCACCGTGCCCAGCAGCTTCCTCTCTGAAACAGCCGCGCTGTGTCAGACAGGAAGTGCCGGGCTGGCAAGCATGAAGGAGGACAGCGTCAGATCCCTGCAGCTCCGCTCGGTCCCAAGCTGCAGGGATCGCAATTAGGGTTCGCCCCCCCTTTAGGGGCTCACCTCCGGGGCCCCGATTCAGCAGCACCAGCGGGCAGTGTTAGCCGCAGCTTGTGGCTAACGCTGCCCGCTATTAAAGAGAAATGGTATTCACTTCTCTCCACACCCATGGGGGCTTTGTCACGGGTGTGTCGCGGCGAAGATCGTCGCGATTGCACACCCTGACTTCGCACAGCTGAGTTTCTGGTGCTGGGTGTTTTTCGGCACTGAGGGAGTTAATTCTTTCTCTCTCGGTGCTGGACTGACCAGCCTCGCCCAGCTGCAATTAATGTGTTGTTAATTAGCTTCCTTCATATACCTGCTAGTCTGCTGGGGAAGTTGTCGATGAAAGCATTCATTCAGACCAGCAGAGCGGATCGTTTCTGAGAAGACTTAAGCTAAGAGTGCCTGTTGTGGTTTATCCTCTCCTCGCTTATTGTTTATCTCCTTAACCCTTTGTGTTCCTCTGTTGTGGAAGTTTTGTATGCAAGGCAGTATTTTCTTTATCCCTTGTCTGTCTCGTTTGTCTTAGACTGTGTGTAAGCTGTGACCTGCCCATTCCCTGTGGTGGTAATCAGGGTCCTTCTCAGGACTAGATTACAGTGGTCAGGGATCTACAGGAGACAGGGTTACGCTGGCGGCCTGGACCTCTGTACCATTAACAGTACCTCCAGGTAGAGGGACTAGTTAGGACCCCAGTTTAGGGTCAGCATAGACCCCGGTCCACCTCTATCCTGAGACAGCGTGACACGTATACAGTATAGACCCACTATACATAGGATATGATGTCAGGTAAGACAATGCTGGCAGATACTATATATACATGTTGATATTTTCTATTATATGAAATATAGAATGTTGTCACATTAGATATATGTTACTATCATAGAATATATCTGTTATACATCGTGACATTTTCACCGACCACACTAAAGATTCTCCCCAGCTACCATGGATCCAGTAGCCCAGTTAGCTCAGCAGTTGCAGAGTTTGTCCATGGAGCTGACGGACGTTAAGTCCAAGGTTTTGTACCCCCGGGAGCAAACCAGATCTGAACCTAAAGTAGCTCTCCCGGACAGGTTCACTGGTGGGCGGGACAAATTTTTTACCTTCCGGGAGGCATGTAAATTATATTTTCGGCTACGGCCCCGGTCTTCGGGGAGTGAAGATCAGAGGGTGGGAATTGTCATCTCGCTCTTACAAGGGGACCCTCAATCCTGGGCGTTCTCTCTTCCTCCGGACTCCCCGGCTCTCCAGTCAGTAGATCGATTTTTTACAGCCCTGGGTCTGGTATATGATGACCCGGATCGGGTCTCCCTTGCTGAAACGAAGTTACGTAAGATACAGCAGGGAGATCATCCGGCGGAGGAATTTTCTTCTGAGTTCCGTAGATGGGCCACAGATACTCAGTGGAATGACCCAGCTCTTAGGAGCCAGTTTTGTCAAGGATTATCTGACAAATTGAAAGATGTGTTGGCTCAGTATGATTCTCCCCCGTCACTGGAGGCCGCTATGGCCCTTGCTATTCGCATTGATAGACGGCTTCGGGAGAGGTGCGAGGTAACTCCGCCCCCTGTGAGGACTCCACCTTCTACTATAGTCCCTTATATTGAGGTTCCCTGGTTTGTTCTGAGGAGCCTATGCAGTTAGGAGGGACATCGTTTCGAGGGAGGGGATCGGCGGTGCGCCGCAAGACAGGAAAGTGTTTCTTCTGCGGGAGAAAGGGACATTTTGTTGGGGGGTGTCCATCCCGTACTTTGCTGAGCAAGGAGTCGCCGGAAAACTGTTGATCCCAGGTTGTGTGGTGGACGACAATCTGGGAGTATGTATTTCGTCCCCAAGTCCGTCTCAGTTTCTCGTACCAGCGGAGGTGGTGGTAGGTACGAGAACTGAGAGGATTTCGGTTCTTCTGGATAGTGGGGCCGCGGCTAATCTGGTGGACGCTCGGTTTGCCCAGGTGCAAGGTATGCAACTGAGTGTATTGGCCAAACCTATCCCTATATTCTCTATTGACACCAGGCCTCTCGGTCAAGGTAGCTTTGTGCAAGCCGTGCATAACATAGACCTTCGAGTGGGGGCAATACATAAAGAACTATTGTCTTGTTATGTGTTGGAGGGTCTTCCCACTCCTATTGTGTTGGGACTTCCTTGGTTAACTAAACATAACCCAGTTATTAATTGGCAATCCAGAGAGATAAGCCAGTGGGGTGAATTTTGCAATAGTAACTGCATGAACACGGTCATCGGTGCGGTCGTGCCTAGAACCTTACCTCCTATTCTGGAGGACTTTGAGGATGTGTTTTCAGAGGAAGGGTGTCAAGAATTACCTCCTCATCGCGCGTATGACTGTGCTATAAAATTGCTTCCTGATGCTAAGTTATCTAAATCTAGGTTATATAACCTTTCTGGTCCTGAGAGGCAAGCGATGAAGGATTATATTTCGGAAAGTCTGGCCAAGGGGCATATTAGACCTTCATCTTCCCCAGTGGCCGCGGGGTTCTTCTTTGTGAAGAAAAAAGATGGAGGCCTACGCCCTTGCCTGGATTTCCGTGAGCTTAATCGGATTACGGTCCGAGATCCGTATCCGCTCCCACTTATTCCTGATCTCTTCAATCAGATTGTGGGCGCCAAATGGTTCTCTAAGTTGGATCTCAGGGGGGCATATAATCTGATTAGGATAAAGGAGGGGGATGAGTGGAAGACAGCGTTTAACACTCCGGAGGGACATTATGAGAACCTTGTCATGCCTTTCGGTCTGACTACTGCCCCGGCGGTGTTTCAACATTTTGTTAATGACATCTTTCGCCACCTAGCGGGACAGTTTGTTGTCATTTATCTAGATGACATCTTAATTTACTCGCCGGATCTTGTGTCTCATCAGGAGCATGTGAGACAGGTGTTGCAGATCTTGCGAGACAATAAACTGTACGCCAAATGGGAGAAGTGTGTATTCGCCGTACAGGAACTTCAGTTTTTAGGATTCCTGGTGCCAGCTTCCGGTTTCCGTATGGACCCTGGGAAAGTGAAGGCTGTGCTTGAATGGGATCGGCCAGAGGATCTTAAAGCACTGCAGCGTTTCCTGGGGTTTGCTAACTACTACCGGAAATTTATTCGTAATTTCTCATCCGTTGTCAAACCTCTCACTGACATGACAAAAAAAGGGACGGATTTTTCTAGGTGGTCTGACAAAGCTTGTCAAGCATTTTCCTCCTTGAAAAAATGTTTTGCTTCAGCACCCATACTCATACAACCTGATGCATCACAACCGTTCATTGTGGAGGTAGACGCATCTGACGTAGGAGTGGGTGCGGTATTATCTCAAGGTCCGTCCCTGGTAAATGGCATCCGTGCGTTTTCTTCTCTAAAAAATTGTCGTCCGCCGAGAGGAATTATGATGTCGGCAATAGGGAACTCTTGGCCATTAAGTTGGCTTTTGAAGAGTGGCGTCACTTTTTGGAGGGGGCAGTCCACCCGGTCACCGTCATTACTGATCACAAGAACCTACTGTATTTAGAGTCTGCTAAACGTCTGAATTCCAGACAAGCTAGATGGTCGTTGTTTTTTACCAGGTTTAATTTTGTCGTCACATATCGTCCTGGGTCAAAAAATGTAAAGGCTGATGCCTTATCTCGTAGTTTCCCGGGGGCCGGGAAGACGGATGACCCGGTTCCTATTCTTCAGGAGGGAGTTGTGGTGTCGGCTGTATGCTCTGAGCTTGAGGAGGAGGTATTGGAGGCTCAGGGGGACGCCCCTGTAGGCCTCCAGGGAGACTGTTTGTTCCTGATCAGTTAAGACAAAAGGTTATCGAGGCACATCATAATTCTGCTTTGGCAGGACACCCAGGGAGTAAAGCAACTGTGGATCTCCTTTTACGTCGGTTTTGGTGGCCTAACTTAAATAAAGAGGTGGTAACTTTTGTCGCGTCCTGTGGAGTATGTGCGCACTCTAAGACCCCACATACCCGTCCGTCTGGGGCCCTTTTACCGTTGAAAATCCCGGAGCGTCCATGGACCCATCTGTCTATGGACTTCATTACGGACCTCCCTCCGTCTTCAGGTAAAACTGTCATACTAGTTGTAGTTGACAGGTTCAGCAAAATGGCACATTTTATTGCTCTTCCTGCTCTTCCTAATGCTAAAACTCTGGCGCAGGAGTTCATTGGGGAGATTGTGAGACTTCAGGGTTGCCTTCCGATGTGGTGTCGGATCGGGGTCTCAGTTTGTGTCCAAATTCTGGAGGGCATTTTGTTCTCATCGGGGATGCAGTTGTCATTTTCTTCGGCTTTTCATCCGCAGACCAATGGTCAGACAGAGCGTCTGAATCAGAGCTTAGAGACATAGCTCCGGTGTTTTGTCTCAGAGAACCAAGAGGACTGGTCTTCTTTCTTGCCTCTGGCAGAGTTCGCTCTTAACAATAGGCGGAGCGAGTCCACTGGTAAGTCCCCGTTTTTTGGGGCATATGGTTTTCACCCCAGTTTTGTACTTTCAATGGGGGGGGCTCTTCTGGGGTTCCAGAGGAGGAACGATTTTCGTCGTCACTTGCTTCAGTGTGGAGAGGAGTGCTTAATAATCTGAGCACTATGGGGAACCGATACAAACGTATGGCTGATAGGAGGAGAGTGTCTGGTCCGGACCTAAGTGTGAACGATCTGGTATGGTTGTCTACCAAGAATATAAAACTTAAGGTTCCCTCCTGGAAACTCGGTCCCAGATTCATTGGGCCATATAGGATCAGTTCGATAATTAATCCGGTGGCTTTCCGTCTTGACCTCCCTCCTACGTTTAAAATCCACAATGTGTTCCACAAATCATTGCTTAAGAGGTACGTGGCACCAGTTATACCGTCACCTCTACCTCCTCCTCCAGTGGTGGTCAATGGTAATTTGGAGTTTCAGGTGTCGAAGATCATTGACTCACGTCTGAATCGCCGGTCCCTTCAGTACCTTGTTCATTGGAGGGGGTATGGTCCTGAGGAGAGGATGTGGGTTTCTGCGTCGGATATTAACGCAGACCGATTGGTTCGGGCCTTCCACATTACTCACCCAAATAAACCAGGCCCTGAGGGTCCAGAGGCCCCTCGTAGAAGGGGGGGTACTGTCACGGGTGTGTCGCGGCGAAGATCGTCGCGATTGCACACCCTGACTTCGCACAGCTGAGTTTCTGGTGATGGGTGTTTTTCGGCACTGAGGGATGTTATGTTACGGTAGCTGAGGAGTGCAGGTAAAAAAGGAAATACACCAGAGCAGTTGGAATCTATGAGATTGCAGTACCCTGACTAACCACCGCAACTAGAGGCAGCCGTGGAGCGTTCCTACGATGGTCCTAGACGCCTCGTCACAGCCTGAGAAACTAATTACACCTAAAGATAGAAATAGGAAAGCTATCTGCCCCGGAGCAGAACCCCAAAGATAATAGAAAGCCCCCAAACATGTAATGGCGGTTAGACAAGAGGAAATACTGACACAGAAAGAAAATAGTATGAGCAAACGCTGGGGCCCAAACTATCTAAATAGAAAAGGACAGGAAGGGTACTTACTGCAATCCCAGAAAACCCTGAAAAACACCAACTCTACTAATTTCAAAATCACCTGAGATCACACGACCTCTACCACCTAAATTAGTTCTCTGGTGTAACAAAAACAGCAGCCACTGAAAAAACTGCAAAAAGCAAAAGTACAAAACACAGTGGCTGGACTAAACTGAGAGGGCAAAAGCCCCCGGAGGGGACCCAGAAGGCCCCCACAGAAGTGCAGGACAAAATGCAAAAATATAGCAAAAACACAAAAAAAGAAATTGTCTTATCTGATAGCAGGAGATGCAGACACGACACAGCAGGCTACAAGGGAAACTGGAAAGAAGGATTCAGACCAGAACAATTGATCACCGGCAACCCTGATGGGAAAATGATTCCCTTAAATAAGACCAATCAGTAACACCTGATTCCCAATCCTCACTAGTACCGCTTGTAACCACCAGAGGGAGCCTCTGCTCAGAACTCATCTCAAACCCATTCACAACAGTACCCCCCCCTTGAGGAGGGTCACCGAACCCTCATTTGAGCAACCAGGTCGGTCAGGATGAGTTCTATGATACGCACGGATAAGTCTCCTAGCATGGATGTCCGAAGCAAACACCCAAGAATTATCTTCCTGACCATAACCTCTCCATTTAACCAAATACTGGAGTCTTCGTCTAGAAAAACGAGAATCCAATATTTTCTCAACCACATACTCCAGATTGCCCTCAACCAAAACAGGGTCAGGAGGCACAGCAGCAGGAACCACTGGCTCAACAAACCTCTTCAACAAGGACTTGTGGAACACGTTATGGATCTTAAATGTCCCTGGAAGAAGCAAACGAAAGAAAACAGGATTAATAATCTCCATGATCTTATAAGGTCCAATGAACCTAGGCTTAAATTTAGGAGATGCTACTCTCATAGGAATATTCTTTGAGGACAACCAGACCAAGTCCCCCACTTTAAACCGAGGACCATCAGTCCTATGCCGGTTAGCAAACCGCTGGGCCTTCTCCTGAGAGAGGGACAACCTCTCCACTACCTGGTCCCAAATCTGCTGCATACGCTCAACAACAGAGTCAACACCTGGACAGACAGAAGCCTCCGTCTGTCCTGAAGAAAATCGAGGGTGAAACCCAGAATTACAGAAAAACGGAGACATCAAAGTGGCAGAGCTAGCCCTATTATTAAGAGCAAACTCAGCCAAAGGCAAAAAAGAGACCCAGTCATCCTGATCAGCAGACACAAAGCATCTTAGATAAGTCTCCAATGTCTGGTTTGTTCTCTCAGTTTGACCATTGGTCTGAGGATGAAATGCCGAGGAGAAAGACAATTGAACACCCAGTTTAGAACAAAAAGTCCTCCAAAATCTGGAAACAAACTGGACTCCTCTGTCAGACACAATGTTCTCAGGAATGCCGTGTAAACGAACCACGTGCTGAAGGAACAACGGCACCAATTCAGAGGAGGAAGGCAACTTAGGTAATGGCACAAGATGTATCATTTTGGAAAACCTATCACAAATTACCCAGATGGTGGTCATTCTCTGAGAAACAGGAAGATCGGAAATTAAATCCATAGAGATATGGGTCCATGGTCTCTTGGGCACAGGCAATGGCATCAACAAACCACTAGAGCGAGAGCAAGGCTTGGAGCGAGAGCAAGTCCCGCAGGACTGCACAAATTCCCTGACATCGCGAGACAAGGTAGGCCACCAAAAGGACCGACCAACCAAGTCTCTGGTACCAAAAATTCCGGGATGCCCAGCCAATGCGGAACAATGAATCTCAGACATCACACTCTTTTTCCATTGGTCCGGGACAAACAATTTTCCAACAGGGCAGCGCTCGGGCCTATCCTCCTGACACCCCTCCAGAGCAAGTCTCAAATTAGGCGAGATGGCGGAAAGAACTACACCCTCCTTCAAAATAACAGAGGGATCAGATAGCTCAGGAGAGTCCGCAAGGAAACTCCTCGAGAGGGCATCCGCCTTAACATTCTTAGTGCCAGGAAGAAAGGAAACCACAAAATTAAAACGTGTGAAAAACAAGGCCCACCTGGCCTGTCTAGGATTGAGTCGCTTGGCAGATTCCAGATAGACCAGATTCTTATGGTCCGTAAGGACCACCACCTGATGTTTGGCTCCCTCCAGCCAATGTCTCCACTCTTCAAAAGCCCACTTCATGGCCAATAACTCCCGATTACCCACGTCATAATTACGTTCAGTAGGAGAAAATTTTCGAGAGAAAAAGGCACAAGGGTTACTTTTAGAGGTCTCTGGATCTTTTTGGGACAAAACGGCACCTGCCCCAATTTCAGAGGCATCAACCTCCACCTGAAATGGCAGAGAAACATCAGGCTGCCGTAGAACAGGAGCAGAAGTGAATCTCTGCTTAAGTTCCTGAAACGCAGAGACTGCCTCAGGAGGCCAATTCACCACATCAGAACCCTTTCTGGTCAAATCAGTTAATGGTTTAACAATAACAGAGAAATTACCAATAAATTTACGATAAAAATTGGCAAAACCCAAAAATCTCTGAAGAGCCTTTAATGAAGTAGGTTGGACCCAATCACAGATGGCCTGAACCTTGACCGGGTCCATTTCAATAACAGATGGGGACAAAATGAATCCCAGAAATGAGATCTTCTGTACGCCAAAAAGACACTTTGATCCCTTCACATACAGAGCATTCTCTCTCAAAATCTGGAATACAGTTCGAACATGTTTCACATGAGAGTCCCAGTCATTAGAAAAAATCAAGATATCATCCAAATAAACAATCAGAAACTTGTCCACAAAATCCCTGAAAATGTCATTCATGAAGGACTGGAAGACGGAAGGAGCATTAGTGAGCCCAAAGGGCATCACAAGGTACTCAAAATGCCCTTCAGGGGTGTTAAATGCCGTCTTCCATTCATCCCCGTGCTTAATGCGAATAAGGTTATACGCCCCCCTGAGGTCAAGCTTGGTAAACCAAGTAGCGTTTTTCACCCTGGAAAACAGGTCAGAAATCAAGGGTAACGGGTATTGATATTTCACAGTAATATTGTTCAAGAGACGATAATCAATACACGGCCTTAATGAACCATCTTTTTTGGCCACAAAGAAAAAACCGCACCTAAGGGTGAAGAGGATGGTCTGATATGACCCTTCTCCAATGATTCCTTGATATAAGACCGCATAGCGTCATGTTCAGGTACAGACAAGTTAAAAAGGCGACCCTTAGGGAATTTACTACCTGGCACTAATTCAATAGCGCAGTCATAGCTCCTATGGGGAGGTAAGGATGCAGATTTACTTTCGCTAAACACATCAGAAAAATCAAACAAAAAGTCAGGAACATCCTCAGCCTGGGGGGAGGCAGAAAAAACAGGAGTGTTGGTATTAACACATTGGCAGCCCCAACTGGTTACAGACACAGATTTCCAATCCAAAACAGGATTATGAGACTGTAACCAAGGAAACCCAGCACGATAATGTCATGCAGATTATATAGAACCAAAAATTTGCAGCACTCCTGGTGATCAGGTTCAACCCTCATTATCACCTGAGTAGAAAACTGGGGTTTATTCTCAGCCAAAGGGGTAGAATCGATCCCCAGTAGGGGAATAGACTTCTGTAGGGGTATCAAGGGAAATCCACAACGTTTAGCAAAATCATAATCCATCAGGTTAATAGCTGCTCCAGAATCAACGAAAGCCTGAGCAGAAAATGAGGACAGAGAGCATATCAGAGTGACAGTTAATAAAAACTTAGTCTGAACACCACCCAAGACAACTGAGCGTGCAAAACGTCTTCCCCGCTTAGGGCAGACTGAAATAGCATGAGAGGCATCACCACAGTAGAAACATAACCCATTGCGCTTTCGAAACTCATGACGCTGTGCCCCAGACACCACTCCATCACACTGCATGGGCTCAGCAGCTGGCTCACAAGGCAACACCACTCCACGCATACTTCTCCGCTCACGCAAACGTCTGTCAATTTGAATCGCTAATGACATAGAATCATTGAGACCAGAGGGGACAGGGAATCCCACCATAACATCCTTTACATTATCCGACAGACCCTTCCGGAAAAGGGCCGCCAAAGCGTCGTCATTCCATTTGGTCAGGACTGCCCACTACGGAATCTCTGACAGTATAACTCAGCGTCATCAAGCCCCTGATTTAATGCCAACAAGGCTTTTTCAGCTTGATCAGTGACATTAGGCTCATCGTACAATAACCCCAAAGCCTGAAAAAATGCATCAACATCACTCAAAACAGGATCCCCAGGTATCAGGGAAAAAGCCCAATCCTGAGGGTCGCCGCGCAGGAGAGAGATGACAATTTGAACCTGCTGCGCTGCGTTTCCTGAGGACTTAGATTTTAAGGCAAGAAACAATTTACAATTATTTTTGAAATTCTGAAACTTAGCTCGATCCCCTGAAAACAAATCTGGCATGGGGATCCTAGGTTCCACAACAGGCAACCTAGCAAGATATGCAGCAATACTCTGAACCTCAGTGGCAAGCTGATCCACACGGCCAGACAACTGTGCAAACTCCATTGGGAGAATAGATCCTCCCCAGCACCCAGAGATACAGAGGGAAAAAAAAAAAAAAATGCAACAAACAGAAAAATATCTCTGACAACTTTTCTTCCTTCAAAATATTTTTTCCCTTCTGTGAGTACCATACAATTTTTATGGCCGGTGATACTGTTATGTTACGGTAGCTGAGGAGTGCAGGTAAAAAAGGAAATACACCAGAGCAGTTGGAATCTATGAGATTGCAGTACCCTGACTAACCACCGCAACTAGAGGCAGCCGTGGAGTGTTCCTACGATGGTCCTAGACGCCTCGTCACAGCCTGAGAAACTAACTACACCTAAAGATAGAAATAGGAAAGCTATCTGCCCCGGAGCAGAACCCCAAAGATAATAGAAAGCCCCCAAACATGTAATGGCGGTTAGACAAGAGGAAATACTGACACAGAAAGAAAATAGTATGAGCAAACGCTGGGGCCCAAACTATCTAAATAGAAAAGGACAGGAAGGGTACTTACTGCAATCCCAGAAAACCCTGAAAAACACCAACTCTACTAATTTCAAAATCACCTGAGATCACACGACCTCTACCACCTAAATTAGTTCTCTGGTGTAACAAAAACAGCAGCCACTGAAAAAACTGCAAAAAGCAAAAGTACAAAACACAGTGGCTGGACTAAACTGAGAGGGCAAAAGCCCCCGGAGGGGACCCAGAAGGCCCCCACAGAAGTGCAGGACAAAATGCAAAAATATAGCAAAAACACAAAAAAAAAATTGTCTTATCTGATAGCAGGAGATGCAGACACGACACAGCAGGCTACAAGGGAAACTGGAAAGAAGGATTCAGACCAGAACAATTGATCACCGGCAACCCTGATGGGAAAATGATTCCCTTAAATAAGACCAATCAGTAACACCTGATTCCCAATCCTCACTAGTACCGCTTGTAACCACCAGAGGGAGCCTCTGCTCAGAACTCATCTCAAACCCATTCACAACAGAGGGAGTTAATTCTTTCTCTCTCGGTGCTGGACTGACCAGCCTCGCCCAGCTGCAATTAATGTGTTGTTAATTAGCTTCCTTCATATACCTGCTAGTCTGCTGGGAAGTTGTCGGTGAAAGCATTCATTCAGACCAGCAGAGCGGATCGTTTCTGAGAAGACTTAAGCTAAGAGTGCCTGTTGTGGTTTATCCTCTCCTCGCTTATTGTTTATCTCCTTAACCCTTTGTGTTCCTCTGTTGTGGAAGTTTTGTATGCAAGGCAGTATTTTCTTTATCCCTTGTCTGTCTCGTTTGTCTTAGACTGTGTGTAAGCTGTGACCTGCCCATTCCCTGTGGTGGTAATCAGGGTCCTTCTCAGGACTAGATTACAGTGGTCAGGGATCTACAGGAGACAGGGTTACGCTGGCGGCCTGGACCTCTGTACCATTAACAGTACCTCCAGGTAGAGGGACTAGTCAGGACCCCAGTTTAGGGTCAGCATAGACCCCGGTCCACCTCTATCCTGAGACAGCGTGACACGTATACAGTATAGACCCACTATACATAGGATATGATGTCAGGTAAGACAATGCTGGCAGATACTATATATACATGTTGATATTTTCTATTATATGAAATATAGAATGTTGTCACATTAGATATATGTTACTATCATAGAATATATCTGTTATACATCGTGACAGGCTTGGGAAAGCGTGAATATTCATTTCTCTTCAGCAGCGGGGACAGGCGCTTGTCTCCAGCCGCTGCTCCTGGCACTGGGAGGGCCTCCCTTGACTCAGGGCCCCAAAACCAGCTGGGTGTGCTGCTATTAGCGACATGCCACTGGCTGGGGGCCCCTGGAGCAGTGGGGGCCCTAGGCAGCTGCTGGCCAATATGCCAGCAGGTGTCAGAGCCTGGGCCCACCAGAGAATCCTCCGGTTCTCCGTTCTCCGGTGGGCCAGTCCGACCCTGGTAGGTACTATATGTGGGTTCCCTTTGTGGTATTATGTGTAGGCTACGTGTGGTACTACAGAATAGGTGGGGCCTCCAGCTGACATTATATGTGGGCATTGGCTTATACTTATGGCTGGCGCTATGTGTGTTGCCTTGCTGGTATTACAGTAAATATGGGCTCTAGGTTCTCAGTGATGTCTCTGGTAAGTATTTTATGTGGGCTTTCTTGCTGGTATTATGTGTGGTCTCTGGCTAGTACTACAGTAGATGTGGGTTCTCTGACTGGTACTATATGTGGGTACTACTGACTGCCTTTGTTTTGGAGGCACTTTGGCCAGTATCTTTCATAAACCATGGCAGGCAGTGCTACGGGGAAGCATTTTCTTTGGCTGACAAATGTGGGTTTATACTTGGATGTTCATGCTCTTGCCCTGATGGCATTGCCACATTTTCATATAACAGTACCCCATGTGAATGCGAATAGTAGTCCTATCTTCTCTACAGCTTGCTTATAAGAGAGCACTTGTATTGGAGGCACTTTACATATTTTGAAGGGCACAATCTAAAAGTCACTACTATTTGGGGGAGGGCAATAGCTGTGTGGCACCAATATTTATGAGGACAATACAGGGGGCCCTGATAAATGCATGCTTTCTTCTCTTATATGTGGCTGTGATAGGGAGGCAAAGGGTCTAGTTTTAAAAAATGGAATAAGCACCGCCATGGTCATCGGACTCTGTGACAATTTTCTCCATTTTTTACAAATCCATTTGTTCTGTTTTTGCACCAATGTGTATGTAAACAATGCAATATCGCGTGCCGCAGAAAGTTACATAGTAAAGAGCAGGACTAGAACGGAGAGATTTCCCTCTTAACTCAGACCTTCATTTCGCAGGAGGTAAAACTAATATTTTGGATAAAATATTGACACAGTCGCTAAAATGCAAACACGCTGTAAGCACATTTATTAAGCCAAATAATAGATTATAGCTGCATTCATTGGGGGCAAATCTCAGGCTTCAGACTGAGAGGAGACATAAGGACTACATTCCAGTAATATCTTTTGGTGGGAAGTCAGACACAGTGGGATTCACTGAGTATTATTTACAAAAAGCGGCTCGTCTTACCAGCATTAGACTTAGAATTAACACTCGCTCAAATTCTCCGGTGAGCAGTCCAGAGATAATAGTCCTTTAAAAGGGACACTCACCCTAAAAATGAATGAGAATAAAAAAGTAGAATGACTCTTTGCATCTATGTGTCAGTCTATTTTATGTGTTTAAAAAGGTTAGAAAAATCAAGGACTCTTGACACAACTACAACACTGGACTGGCACCAACTGTTATTCTCTGTTGATATATGTTACATTTTACCCACATGTTGTTGACTTACTATGCATGTGCCAAATCTGAGCATATGTTGTGTTATATCTTATTATGCTATTTTATATGTATGTGACCAACAGGATGCCAGTAGAGCTGGGTCTGAGGCACAAGGGTGTATGTGACATGGCTGTGTCAGAGGGCAGTGTGAGGTTGGCATTTGCATGCATATCTACATCTCTGGTAATGTACCGAGAGCACAAAAGGCTCTTGCTTCCCACCTGTAGAGGTCAGACACATGCAAACAGCCTGGTAGAGAGAGGAAGTAGATTTGGAGCCCAGGAGAAACTGCATCAGAGCTAGCTAGCAGTGGGGGTGAGTAAAATTCTCTATGAATGGTGCTCTACCTCTGAGCTGTAGCTTGGACTACCATGTTGTAGTCTGTCAAGGTGGAAGAGAACAGCCTACTTGCAAGAGAACACTAGACTTATAGAGAAAGCGAGGATTCCACCACAGAGGTGAGCAGAGAGGTTTTCTCCTATGATTGATTGTAGCATACACTAAAAAAGGAAAAATTAGCTGCCCAGTATCACGACTCGGCAGTCGGGTGACCTGGGACCAGGGGCTCCTTCCCTGTCCCTAACACTAGGGTGTGCCCTTGCTCGCCCTATTCCCCGGGATCAGGGCCCGCTCCAGGTTTTTATGGGCCCCGGGCGAAAGAGTCTCAGTGGGCCCCTTTCACACAGACCACGATTCATGATGCACAGATACTGCAGAGAAATATGGGTATAGTACAATGCCAAACACTTCTCTTCTTCCATTACATGAGTGATATCTATTGTAAATTCTACAATAGCTCAGAAACCGCCAAATCCTCACAGCGCACAGTACAGACTGGACAGTACAGTCCTCCATACAATATTATGGGCACCACAAAGTCCTCCATACAGGATTATGGGCCAAATATAATGCTCCATAAAGAATATTGGAACACAAATAATGCTCCAAACAGGATACTGGTCCCCATATAATGCTCCATACAAAATATGGAGCTCTCCTCTGCACTGTGCTACGTTCTGCACTGTTACGGCTCAGGAAAGGGCGCTGTGGACTCCCCATTATCATCACATTGCCTCCCCATCATTATCATTGCCTCCCCATTATCATTATCATTGCCTCCCCATCAACATCATTGCCTCCCCATTATCATCATTGCCTCCCCATTATCATCATTGCCTCCCCATCATCATCATTGCCACCCCATCATCATCGCCTCCCCATTATCATCATCATTGCCTCCCATTATCATCATCATTGCATCTGCATCAACATCATTGCCTCCCCATCACCATCATCATTGCCTCCCCATTATCATCATCATTGCCTCCCCATCATCATTGCCTCCTGTTATGATTTGGTAGCTGAGGAGAGCAGGCAAAAAAGGAAATACACCTGAGAGGTTGGAATCTATGGGATTGCAGTACCCTGACTAACCACCACAACTAAAGGCAGCCGTGGAGCGTACCTACGTTGGTCCTAGACGCCTCGTCACAGCCTGAGAAGCTAACTACACCTAAAGACAGAAAGAGGAAAACTATCTGCCCCTGAGCAGATCCCCAAAGAACATAGAAAGCCCCCAAACATGTAATGGCGGTTAGACAAGAGGAAAATACAGACACAGACAGAAAATAGTATGAGCAAACGTTGGGGCCCAAACTTCCTAAATAGAAAAGGATAGGAAGGACACTTACTGCAATCCCAAAAAACCCTGAAAAGTACCAACTAATTACAAAAACACCTGAGATCACACGACCTCTACCACCTAAATTAGTTCTCTGGTGTAACTTCATTGGATAGTTCAGTACTGTTTGTAACCACCAGAGGGAGCTTCTGCTCAGAATTCATTTCTAGCACATTCACAACAGTACCCCCCCCTTGAGGAGGGGTCACCGAACCCTCATTTGAGCAACCAGGTCGGTCAGGATGAGCTCTGTGATACGCACGGATGAGTCTCCTAGCATGGATGTCCGAAGCAAACACCCAAGAATTGTCCTCCTGACCATAACCTCTCCACTTAACCAAATACTGGAGTTTCCGTCTAGAAAAACGAGAATTCAATATTTTCTCAACCACATACTCCAGATTGCCCTCAACCAAAACAGGGTCAGGAGGCACAGCCATAGGAACCACTGGCTCGACAAACCTCTTCAATAAGGACTTGTGGAACACGTTATGGATCTTAAATGTCCCTGGAAGAAGTAAACGAAAGGAAACAGGATTAAGAATCTCCATGATCTTATAAGGTCCAATGAACCTAGGCTTAAACTTAGGAGATGCAACTCTCATAGGGATATTTCTTGAGGACAACCAGACCAAGTCCCCCACTTCAAACCGAGGACCATCAGTCCTATGCCGGTTGGCAAACCGCTGGGCCCTCTCCTGAGAGAGGGACAACCTCTCCACTACCTGGTCCCAAATCTGCTGCATACGCTCCACAACAGAGTCAACACCTGGACAGACAGAAGCCTCCGACTGTCCTGAAGAAAATCGAGGGTGAAACCCAAAATTGCAGAAAAATGGAGACATCAAAGTGGCAGAGCTAGCCCTATTATTAAGAGCAAACTCAGCCAAAGGCAAAAAAGAGACCCAGTCATCCTGATCAGCAGACACAAAGCATCTCAGATAAGTCTCCAATGTCTGGTTTGTTCTCTCAGTTTGTCCATTGGTCTGAGGATGAAAAGCCGAGGAGAAAGACAATTGAACACCAAGTTTAGAACAAAAAGTCCTCCAAAATCTGGAAACAAACTGGACTCCTCTGTCAAACACAATGTTCTCAGGGATGCCGTGTAACCGAACCACGTGCTGAAGGAACAAAGGCACCAATTCAGAGGAGGAAGGCAACTTAGGTAATGGCACAAGATGTATCATTTTGGAAAACCTATCACAAATCACCCAGATAACGGTCATTCTCTGAGAAACAGGGAGGTCAGAAATGAAATCCATAGAGATATGGGTCCATGGTCTCTTGGGCACAGGCAATGGCATCAACAAACCACTAGAGCGAGAGCAAGTCCCGCAGGACTGCACAAATTCCCTGACGTCACGAGACAAAGTAGGCCACCAAAAAGACCGACTAACCAAGTCTCTGGTACCAAAAATTCCGGGATGACCGGCCAACGCGGAACAATGAATCTCAGACATCACACTCTTTTTCCACCGGTCTGGGACAAACAATTTCCCAATAGGGCAGCGCTCGGGTTTATCCTCCTGACACCCTTCCAGAGCCAGTCTCAAATTGGGCGAGATGGCGGAAAGAACTACACCCTCTTTCAAAATAACAGCAGGATCAGATAACTCAGGAGAGTCCGCAAGGAAACTCCTCGAGAGGGCATCCGCCTTAACATTCTTAGTGCCAGTAAGAAAGGAAACCACAAAATTAAAACGTGTGAAAAACAAGGCCCACCTGGCCTGTCTAGGATTAAGTCGCTTGGCTGATTCCAGATAAACCAGGTTCTTATGGTCCGTGAGGACCACCACCTGATGTTTGGCTCCCTCCAGCCAATGTCTCCACTCTTCAAAAGTCCACTTCATGGCCAATAACTCCCGATTACCCACGTCATAATTACGTTCAGTTGGAGAACATTTTCGAGAGAAAAAGGCACAAGGGTTACTTTTAGAGGTCTCTGGATCTCTTTGGGATAAAACAGCACCTGCCCCAATTTCAGAGGCATCAACCTCCACCTGAAATGGCAGAGAAACATCAGGCTGCCGTAGAACAGGAGCAGAAGTGAATCTCTGCTTAAGTTCCTGAAACGCAGAGACTGCCTCAGGAGGCCAATTCACCACATTAGAACCCTTTTTGGTCAAATCAGTCAATGGTTTAACAATAACAGAGAAATTACTAATAAATTTACGATAAAAATTGGCAAAACCCAAGAATCTTTGAAGAGCCTTTAATGAAGTAGGTTGGACCCAATCACAGATGGCCTGAACCTTGACCGGGTCCATTTCAATAACAGATGGGGAAAAAATGAATCCCAGAAATGAGATCCTCTGTACGCCAAAAAGACACTTTGATCCCTTCACATACAGAGCATTCTCTCTCAAAATCTGGAACACAGTCCGAACATGTTTCACATGAGAGTCCCAGTCATTGGAAAAAATCAAGATATCATCCAAATAAACAATCAGAAATTTATCCACAAAATCCCTGAAAATGTCATTCATGAAGGACTGGAAGACAGAAGGAGCATTAGTGAACCCAAAGGGCATCACTAGGTACTCAAAATGCCCCTCTGGGGTATTAAATGCCGTCTTCCATTCATCCCCGTGCTTAATGCGAATAAGGTTATATGCCCCCCTGAGGTCAAGCTTGGTAAACCAAGTAGCACTTTTCACCCTGGAAAACAGGTCAGAAATCAAGGGCAACGGATATTGATATTTCACAGTGATATTGTTCAAGAGACGATAATCAATACACGGCCTTAATGAACCATCCTTTTTGGCCACAAAGAAAAAACCGGCACCCAAGGGTGAAGAGGATGGTCTGATATGACCCTTCTCCAATGACTCTTGATATAAGACCGCATAGCATCATGTTCAGGTACGGACAAGTTAAAAAGGCGACCTTTAGGGAATTTACTACCAGGCACTAATTCAATAGCGCAGTCATAGCTCCTATGGGGGGGGCAAGGATGCAGATTTACTTTCGCTAAACACATCAGAAAAATCAGTCAAAAAGTCAGGAACATCCTGAGCCTGGGGGAGGCAGAAAAAACAGGAGTGTTGGCATTGGCAGCCCCAACTGGTTACAGACACAGATTTCCAATCCAAAACAGGATTATGAGACTGTAACCAAGGGAAATCCAGTACGATAATGTCATGCAGATTATACAGCACCAAAAATTTGCAACTCTCCTGATGATCAGGTTCAACCCTCATTATCACCTGAGTAGGGAACTGAGGTTTATTCTCAGCCAAAGGGGTAGAATCGATCCCCAGTAGGGGAATAGACTTCCGTAGGGGTATCAAGGGAAACCCACAACGTTTAGCAAAATCAAAATCCATCAGGTTAATAGCTGCTCCCGAATCAACAAAAGCCTGAGCAGAAAATGTGGACAGGGAGCAAATCAGGGTAACAGTCAACAAAAATTTAGTCTGAACACTACCCAAGACAACTGAACGTGCAAAACGTCTTCCCCGCTTAGGGCAGACTGAAATAGCATGAGAGGCATCACCACAGTAGAAACATAACCCATTGCGTTTACGAAACTCATGACGCTGTGCCCCAGAAGCCACTCCATCACACTGCATGGGTTCAGAAGCTGGTTCACAAGGCAACACTGTTCCACGCATACCTCTACGCTCACGCAAACGTCTGTCAATTTGAATCGCTAATGACATAGAATCATTGAGACCAGAGGGGACAGGGAATCCCACCATAACATCCTTTACATTCTCTGACAGACCCTTCCGAAAAAGGGATGCCAAAGCATCGTCATTCCATTTGGTCAGGACTGCCCACCTTCGGAATCTCTGACAGTATAACTCAGCGTCCTCAAGCCCCTGATTTAATGCCAACAAGGCTTTTTCAGCTTGATCAGTGACATTAGGCTCATCGTACAATAACCCCAAAGCCTGAAAAAATGCATCAACATCACTCAAAACAGGATCCCCAGGTGTCAGGGAAAAAGCCCAATCCTGAGGATCGCCGCGCAGGAGAGAGATGACAATTTGAACCTGCTGTGCTGCGTTCCTTGAGGACTTAGATTTCAAGGCAAAAAACAACTTACAGTTATTTTTGAAATTCAGAAATTTAGCTCGATCCCCTAAAAACAAATCTGGCATGGGAATCCTAGGTTCCACAACAGGCAACCCTGCAAGATAGGTAGCAATACTCCGAACTTCAGTGGCAAGCTGATCCACACGGCCAGACAACTGTGCAAACTCCATTGAGAGAAAAAAAAAATCCTCCTCAGCATTCAGAGAAACAGAGGGAAAAAAAAAAAAAAAAAATCTCTGACAACTCTGATAATCTTCTTTCTTTAACACTATTTTTCCCTTCTGTGAGTACCATACAAATATCAGTTTTTGGGCCGGTGATACTGTTATGATTTGGTAGCTGAGGAGAGCAGGCAAAAAAGGAAATACACCAGAGAGGTTGGAATCTATGGGATTGCAGTACCCTGACTAACCACCACAACTAAAGGCAGCCGTGGAGCGTACCTACGTTGGTCCTAGACGCCTCGTCACAGCCTGAGAAGCTAACTACACCTAAAGACAGAAGCTAACTACACCAAAGAACATAGAAAGCCCCCAAACATGTAATGGCGGTTAGACAAGAGGAAAATACAGACACAGACAGAAAATAGTATGAGCAAACGTTGGGGCCCAAACTTCCTAAATAGAAAAGGATAGGAAGGACACTTACTTGCAATCCCAAAAAAACCCTGAAAAGTACCAACTCTACTAATTACAAAAACACCTGAGATCACACGACCTCTACCACCTAAATTAGTTCTCTGGTGTAACAAAACTAAACAGCAGCCACTGAAAAAACTGGAAAAGGCAAATGAAAAAACAACAGCGGCTGAACTAAACTGAGAGGGGCACAAGCCCCCGGAGGGGACCCGGCAGACCCCCACAGAAGTGCAGGACAAAATGCAAAAAGCAAGCACAAAAAACTAAAAGAAGAAAATGTCTTATCTGTTAGCAGAAGATGCAGGCACGAAACAGCAAGCTACAAAGTGAACAGGAATCAAAGATGAGACCAGAACAATTGATCACCGGCAACCCTGATGGGAGGGAACCTCCCTTCTATAAGACCAGTCAGTAACACCTGATCGCCAATCTTCACAATCTTCATTGGATAGTTCAGTACTGTTTGTAACCACCAGAGGGAGCTTCTGCTCAGAATTATTTCTAGCACATTCACAACAGCCTCCCCATCAACATCATTGCCTCCGCATCATCATCATTTCCTCCCCATCATCATCATCATTGCCTCCCCATTATCATCATTACCTCCCCATTATCATCATTGCCTCCCCATCATAATCATCATTGCCTCCCCATCATAATCATTGCCTCCCCATCATCATCATCATTGCCTCCCCATTATCATCATTGGCTTCCCATTATCATCATTGCATCCCCATCATCATTATCATTGCCTCCCCATCATTATCATCATTGCCTCCCATCATCATAATCATTGTCTCCCCATCATCATCATTTCCTCCTCACCACCATCACTGCCTCCCCCACCACCATCACACATACAGCACCACACACAGACAGCACCGCAGCACTCTCTCACATACACACACACAAAGCACTGCACTACATACACACACACAGGCAGACAGACACACACACTCTGATGCACACAGACACATACACCTCACATCTCACCTGTCCGGCGCCCGCGCTTACTCTCTGCCACAGCCGGCCGCTGAATGATGATGTTATTCAGCGGCGCTGCTGTGAGAGGAAGTGTGGGCACCCTGCAGGTGCCCCTGGAACCCGGAGCTGCAGTTGCACGGGGAGAGGTAATCATTGTGCCGGCTGCAGCCGGGGCCCTGAGCAAGCGGGGGGGCCCATTGGAGGCGCTGGCACCGATCTCATCCGCTAACGGGCGCCGGGGTGCCCGACGGCGAGTGGGCCCCCCGCCTGCTCAGGGCCCCGGCACTTGCTCGGGTACGCCGGGT
This sequence comes from Oophaga sylvatica, assembly GCA_033576555.1. NCBI lineage: Eukaryota > Metazoa > Chordata > Amphibia > Anura > Dendrobatidae > Oophaga > Oophaga sylvatica. The sequence goes on along the minus strand of JARQOD010000001.1, from coordinate 984,720,629 downwards.
GCTGACGCCGACCCTGCCCAGAATACTTCTGAAGGTGAAGATGCTGGGGCCGCCACCCTTGCCTTATCTGCTGAGTTAGCCCTCCGTCTCTTCTATTTCCCCACCCAGGGAAAAGGGAAGTTAATGTGCTCCGCAGTACACCAGCCTGACAAACAACGCTACACAAACAAGGGTAAATGAAAACACCAGGCATACAGATATTCACTCACATATAACAGAGGAATGCACCGGGGAGTGGAGGATGGGGAAAAAACAAAGTGGAGGAGGGAAGGGAATTATCACATATATAAACCATGCAACGGTCACAGATAATCCCTCCAAAACTCCTTCTCATATAAACCTCACTCCTCCAAGCCATGCAGCATAAGCTAGCTCTGACATGGATTTGAATCAGGACCCAGATTATAAAGGGGATGGGAATGGCTAACTGAGCTCAGCTGAGAGCTCAGGGTTTTCCAACATGGCCGATTAACCCCTCTTCTGCCAAAAGGAATAAACAACATTAAAACAGGAGAAGTGGTTCTCAGCGCAGGAGTAGGAGCAATCAGACGCTGCGGTCTTCTGGCTCCTCTCTGTTGAGGTAGCCCCGTGACCCCCACACCCAAGGTAGTCTCTATGCTGGTTCCTGATGGTAAAGTAACATATCACATCAGGGACTGGTGCCTGATTGTGAGGGACTGAAATGCAATAACTGCTTGAGAAGACCACAGGGGTGCGCAAGTTGCCAGACCTTCTGCAGAAGTGCACTGCTGCCAATAGAGGCTGCCAGGAGAGACGCACTGTGACATATCGAGAGTGACATATAGACTGTGCCGAGAACATTGCCAGTGCTCTGAATAAAGTACCTTAAGTGCAAGACCACTGAAGTTCTAAATTATAACTATCAGAGACTGTTCAAGCTCATTACCTCTTGTGATCTGTAACCACCAAGAACGCAGCTGCTTATATATGTATTTCTTCCACTATCTCTAGTGGGGAAACTACTCTTCCACCAAAAGCTGCTGGCCCTGATTTATCAAAGCAGTTTGCCAGTATTCTAGCATAAATTGCTTTGAAAATTGCTACATTTTTGTGCACCTCGGAGTTGCACAAAAATTTTGCAACTTTTGAGGTCTTCATGCCAGTTTCTTTTGCTTCCATCAACAAGGGTGGAGCTGAGTCGAAATGGGATGCGGCGGTGGCATGACGCTACTCATCAGACTCATCTTGATAAATTGGGGTTACTGTCTCCTATTTTTAAAAGAGCATACCACCACAATCCACAAACAGCCACAGAAAAAATTGACCATTAGTATTCCAGTATGGGCAGTAGACTAAAAAGTTGAGAAAAAGTTTCAACAGAAGAATAAGATTGAAAGATGCATCAAATTGATCAAACATTGAGCAACACTAACAAATTTGGTGTGAATAAAGTCAACGCAGTCACAAGGAAAAAGTGACCTAAAAAAGTCCCCTCAAAGCAAATTTTTCACAAAGATTTTTCTGCTTTAAATTGTTAACATAGAAAACTTTCACAAACTATTGCCATGAAATCAAGTGAACATCTTGAACCCCTGGTATAACCGCAGAACAGTAAGCAGTTAAATGCTCTCTACCGAATATTGCACAATATTGTTTTAGGTTTTGTTCCACGTGTAAACGTTACCCCCAGCATTCTGATGCTGATACTGATATCTGCTGCACGCCGATCTTTATTTCTTTTATCAACGACGTCCTTGTTAAAGGTTCCACTAGACATTCCAGCACATTGTAAAAACAATCACAGACGATTAGATCCACGGCTAAAGTTTGTGGACTTGATAAACTCGCTTCCAAAAATGTTAACAGGGGTCATTGGAATTCAGTATTTTTGGAACCAACTGAACATATTTTGTCGTTGATCCAAATGCTTCCAAACCAGCAGACACAGAGCAATCATGGGGAGGGCACAAGGGAATCGATATATCTATTTATCTGTCTGTCCGTCCGTCTGGCTCATATTTATCTCTTCCTTCAAAACTTTATATCACACTGTTCAGCTCCTACTGCTCTATAACAAAATGATGACAAATTCCCTTTGAATTTGGTTACAAAGATATTCTCTATCCCAGTGATTAGACCCCCAGTGTTCCAGAAAATGGGACTCCACATATTATCTTTGGAACTGTGGAAAAAAACAAACACTCTATGTGTTGTGGAAGGTCGGCTCACTTAGCTGCACCTCGAGGTAGACACAGGCATAAGTGTGGTCTGTGGGTGGTTTATTGCATCATAAATCAAAAACTGAAACTGAAACACAAAAACAGCCTGTTCAGCTCAAATGAAAATAAAAAGTTCATATACAGTCCTGCCCAGTTCCTCGGGGACAACACGTATGGCAGCTCTCGCAGGAGGTAGCAGTCAGGAGGCTTCCTTTCCTCCATACACACCGCCCGAGAAAAAAAAAATAGCTGGACATTTAACTCCCTCAGCCACACCCTGAAGTGGAGATATGGTGGGTAGGCATCCCGCCCATCTCTGACCTACCCACCATAAAAGCCAAGCCCAGCCCATATAGCGACTGGAGTGCTCTCAGCACATATCATTCTGGAGAAAACACTTATGGCTTTCTTATCACGCAGGAAAGGAGCCTTTGTGACACATATCTCCCCTCATGTACGGCACCAGTGGCCCTGCCACATTGTGTATTCTCGTAGTTGACTGAAAGCCTCTGTGCTGTGTGACTTCAGGGAAAAAAAGTCATCAGTCCCAGCAGGAGGAGAATGTGCTGGGCCAAGAACAGAGCTGGAGGAACAGAGGCTTCAGATCTACAAATAGTTTTTCAGCCTCAATGCAGGTCAATTCAAACAATGATTTCCAAATAAGAGAGGAATGGACTGGACTTGTATTTGAAACAACTACAATACAGTCTTTTGAAAAACTTTTCATAGCTCTGTGAATATTTCACCATTTATTCACTATTCACGTTGTACCCACAAACTTAAATGTATTTTATTCAGATTTTATGTGATATACCAACACAAAGTAGCAAGTATTTATAAAGTGTAAAGGAAATTATATTTTAAAAATATAAATCTGAAAATTGTTATGTGCATTTGTATTCAGACCTCTCTAGTCTGGTACCCCTAAATAAAATCCTGAGTGGCTAAATGGCCACATAATTGGAAAATTGAGTCCACCTGTGTGTAATTTCTTCTCAGTATAACTACAGCTGTTCTGTGAAGGCCTCGGAGGTTTGTGTGAGAACATTAGGGATCAAAAAACATCATGAAAAACAAGGAACACACCAGACAGGTCAGGGATAAAGTTGTAAAAAAGAATAAAGCAGGGTTAGGTTAACATCTTACGGAGCACTGGTCAATCATCCAAAAATTGAAGGAGTATGACACAACTGCAAACCTACCAAGACATGGCCGTGCAACTAACCTGACACCCCAAGCAAGGAGAGCACTAATTAGAAAAACAGCCAAGAGGCCCATGGTCACTGCGGAGGAGCTGCAGAGATCCACAGCTCAGGGGGGAGAATCTGTCTGCAAGACAACTATTATTCATATATTCCACAGATCTGGCCTTTATGAATGTGTGGCAAGAAGTAAGCTATTTTTGAAAGCAAGCCATAAGAAGTCATGTTTTCAGTTTGCAAAGAGCCTTGTAAGAGACACAGAGAGTATGTGGAAGAAGATGATTTGGTTACATGAAACCAAAGAAGAATTTTTTGGGCTAAATACAAAACACTATGTGTGGCAGAAACTAACACTGTACAGCAACCTGAAAACACCATTCCCACCGTCACACATGGTGGTGGCAGCATCATGCTGTGAGGAGGTTTTTCTTCTGCAGAGACAGGGAAGATGATCAGAGTTGACGGGAAGATGGATGGAGCTAAATACAGGGCAATCCTGAACAAAAATCTGTTAGGGGCTGTAAAAGACTTGAGACTGTGGCCTAGGTTCACCTTCCAGCAGGACAATGACTATAAGCAACCTGTCAGAGCAAAACTTTCAGGCATATTACCTTGTGAGAGATTTATGGTATATCAGAAGTTTATGCAATAAATGTCTAAGAAATGCAGGTTCCACTACCAATACTGCTACATTTCAGGAAGATAGGGGTGCTCTTCTTCCCCAATCAGAGTGTAGCTAAGGTCTCAACTAAGGAGGGGCAAAAACTTCTGAGTGGGCCCCTAAGCCGGCAATCATGCTTACAACTATGGTAGTGCACCCTTATCGTGGGTATACGCAGGGCCGTATTTGGTGTTCATGCCGCCCTAGGCAGCCTAAGTCATGATCCCCCACTGAGTAAAAAATAAAAATGGACAGCACATTTTCCTCATCATATTCAAGTCAATGGGTAAAACCTGCAAATAAAATGCATATTTACCCCAAGAGAATCTAACATGTCGCAGGTTTCAAAATCTACCACATTTACGTAACAGCAAAATAATAAAAGCGCACAGTGAGTATGAGATTTATATAAATCCCATGCACCAAATGCTCACCTAATATGTAAGGGGCCTTTGACAGATGATTGTCGGGTGAGGTAAGGATTTGGCATGTCTACTATCGGACTGCTGATCCTTCTATTGTCTAAGAGATGGGCCACCACAGAGATGTCTGACAGATAAACTCGGTGTAATGCAACTGAAGAGCAGTTGCACGCAACCTCCACCAGGGGGGACTGGTATGGTAAAAAGGGTTGCACTCACCGTGTAGCACCACAGTGCAGACGTGCAGGCCACCACTTGGAGGCGGCATAGTAGTCAGACAGGCCGGGTCAGCAACAAACAGGAAGACGAAGTACCAGAGGTCACAGCAATGCACATGGTCAGAGACAAGCCAGAAGTCAAAGCCAGATGGGAACTTGGTATCCAAAACATTAGACGGAAAGGGGAGTCAGGGTACAAGCCAGTAAGTCAAAAGCCGGTCGGTAACGTAGTATCAGAGACAGAAAAACAGGAGGTGGGGTTCAGAGTTCAAGCCGAGTCATACACTGTTGGGAAACCACCAAACGTACACAAAGTTAGGGATAGGGAATGGGTCAGACACTAATAAGGGAAGTCAGAGGCAGAAGGATCACTAGGGTATAAGGATAAGCTGCTCTAGCCTGGAAGCATGAACTATCACTGACATTGGTCACCAGGCCACAGCCGACTGAAATAGCCACACAGAACTCAAAACAAGGCAGAGAAGGTTAACCCTCGCATGACCAGACTGGGGAGAGAATAAGATGAAACAAACCCCGGCCTGGAACATGACACTCGGCATATGGGAGACTGACTTGGGAGAGATAGCTGCTGGCTGAGCAATCAGCTGAACCATCATTTCACCGACATTTTTCTAAAGTGTATAGGGGGGTTTTAGTCTAACACTGGTTCAGATGGCACACTGACCCTATAATGATCTATTTATTGTTAAGTTTGACAAATTAAGGATTTGAAAACTTACTATCATAGCCACCATCACACAAATACAACACCAAGTTTAAAACAGCAATCAATTGCAATGTCAGGTCATATGCAATTGTATCGCATGAACATGCAACTCCCAGTATAACCTTAAAAATAGCAAGGAAATGATGGGAGCTGTTGTTACTAGTCATCATCAGACTGCGGCTATAAAGGAACCACAATACCGATTAGATGCAGGCAGTAGCACTATTTAATATTTAAAAATGTTTATAAGATCACAGATATTGTATAATTATTTTGTGACTCACTAATACCAGATGGATTGCAGTGCAAGATGTTATGTTGTTGGAGAGTTAATCATAATCATCCCTGACTTGTATAGTTTGTATGTTCTCCCCGTGTTTGCGTGGGTTTCCTCCGGGTGTTCTGGTTTCCTCCCACACTCCAAAAACATACAGATAGGGAATCTAATTGTGAGCCCCTTCGGGGACAGCGACGATAATGTGTGCAAACTGTAAAGCGCTGCGGAATATGTTAGCGATATATAAAAATAAATATTATTATTATATCACCACGGCTCGTGCATGCACAATCTCCTTTTGTGACCACACATGTCAGTGTTGGTCAGTATGTAATATCACAGTCGGGGGGTGGACTCATCAGCGCTATCTGTCCTTACTGCGCTGGCAACTGCTTCATCCCTGGTGAATTTTTCTTCCGATTCGGAGTTCAAAGAATTGGAGTCAGAGCCCAGGATAACTTCAAACAGTTCAGCTTTATTTTCCTCCGGACACAGCACATCCAAGACACCATTAGCACGCTCGACACGGTACCAGCAATACATCTTCTACAGATCAGCTTTACTTTCTCTGCTACACCAGAATGGACCACAAAGTAACTGCGGGATGAGGAGCCCGGTGAAAATGACACTTCGATCTCTTCCCCTGGAACCAGCTTCAGTCCAGGCACATAAATACATATCTACTAGGCTGTCCACCCTTTCTGGTTATCCTGCCCGTGTACTCACTGGTGGCCCACTCGACTACTTCTTCAGCACTCACGCTTTTGCTGAACGTTCCCACAGTGGCTCGTCCACTAGCTTCAGTAATCAGCCTCAGACTCTGGCTGACGTCCCCACGGTGACTCATGCACCGGCTTCACTATCGCTTCTGGTACAATTCACACACCTCACTTTTAGTGTGTCAGTTCTACGGCTCAGGACCAGGGATGTCCGAGCAGCAACAGGGTCCACACCCATCTGACTCTACCTCAGGAAGTCACGCTCCCTAGTTCCCAGCCAACAATTCTCTACTTAACCCTTTGATGTCCTACAGATTGTCCCCTACTAAACCACCTAGTAACTTCCTAACTGGACCCACTTAAATACCCCCATCTAGTGGCCCTTTGCGAAACTACACTTACCCCGAATATGATTACTATACTGCAGGTGCCCTCCACTAATGTTCCCAAAGGAGGCACTAACTTTACTTAATCAATGCTGAAATACAAAAGACATGAAAATACTTCACAGAGAAATACACAACAATCATATACATGTGATAATCAGTAACAGCATAAACATTTAAAGGGCTAGACCCTGACCCTCCTTACAAGTATATCCAGCAAGCCTGTGTACATGCATAGGCAATCTACAAAGATATGATTCAGTTACTATCTCGACACTATCATTGAGCACTTGCAATTTCACAGGGACAAAGCCCCTGACGTGCGTTTCGCTGGGATACCATGTGGTCACAGTAGGAGATTGTGCCTGCACAAGCTGTGGTGAAATATGCTCACCTGTATCGGCCGCACACATCTATATGTGGCTCATGGCAGAGTGCTCCGTGGCATAGACAGCTGGGGTGAATGACTGTCAGCTAATGTATGCCACTGTTAGCCATTACTAGCTTACTCATACAAGCCTGTAGATTACCCGCACACTAGCGTGACTGTTGTATATAAATCATCTAAGTGTTACCTCTATGCAAGCACTCATATGCTGGTAGTGCATTGTCCGGTACAGACACGCGGCGTAAACCTACATCAGGGTATTTACAACCACACCAAAGTCACAACATAGTGACCACCCTGACTGCCTGTATATAGGTTGACATGGCTGTTTATTTCACCTACAGCCATGGATATATACTAATAACTATTAGCGGTTTACTCACAAAGAGTATACATAGCACTCTATTATCCATAATAATATAGAGTTTTTGGAGTTACAGTATCTCTTGGCTGATAGATTATTCAGTTTAACCTGACTTTTAATTCTATAGGGGACAATAGTCAGGGATGCTATGACAATATAACATCTTGCACTGCGATCCATCAGGTATTTGTGGATCACAAAATAATTATACAATATCCGTGATCCAATATACATCCTATATACATGTATGTTTACCTGCCTAATTTATTTTACCTAATTATAATAAAGGTTATATTTTATTACATATCCCTTTTCCTTTCATCACCCTTTTCTTATGTTCTATGATTTAATGGTGGTGCACACCAATGTGTTTTTTGTCCAGTCAGATCTGACATTAATATCACACAATATTTAAAAATTTAAAGAGTAACTTAAATTTTGGCATATTTTTGATATGTTTTAGGATCTTTTATTCTGAGCAGATCGGTCAGGTCTAGGTCCTGACAGAAGGCACTTGATGCCTGTACCCATAGAAGTATGGAAGACTGTGAAGGAAAGAAGAGAATAGTAATGCTCACGTGCGATGTTTCCTCTCGAGCGGCCAACATCACAGGGACAGAGTGATGCTGATGGGAGGTGAGATACAGTTGTGTGAAAAAGTGTTTTCCCCCTTCCTGATTTCCTATTCTTTTGCATGTTTGTCACCTTTGCATGTTTCAGATCATCGAACAAATTTAAACATTAGATAAAGATAACAGAAGTAATCACAAAATGCAGATTATAAATGTTTTTTATTATTAAGGGAAAAAGAATTCCAAACCTACAGGGCCCTGTGTGAAAAAGCGATTGCACCCTACGCCTAATAACTGGTTGGGTCACCCTTAGCAGCAACTAGAGGTTGCGAGAACTGGCAATGAGTCTTTTACAACGCTCTGGAGGAATTTTGTCCCACTCATCTTTGCAGAATTATTGTAATTCAGCCACACTGAAGGGTTTCTGAACATGAACTGCTTTTTTAAGGTCATGCCACAGCTTCTCAATCAGATAAAAGGTCAGGACTTTATGTAGGCCACTCCAAAGTCTAAATTGTATTTTTCTTAAGCCATTCAGAGGTGGACTTGCTGGTGTGTTTTGGATCATTGTCCTGCTGCATTACCCAAATAAGCTTCAGCTTGAGGCCACGAACAGATGACAGGACATTCTCCTAAAGGATTTTTTGGTAAACAGTAGAATTCAAAGTTCCATTTACCACAGCAAATCTTCCAGGTCCTGAAGCAGCAAAACAGTCCCAGACCATCACACTATCAACTATTTACTGTTGTTATGATGTTCTTTTGTGTTACTTCTACGCCAGATGTAATTGGACATACACCTTCCAAAAAGGTCAAATTTTGTCTCATCAGTCCACAGAGCATTCTCCCAAAAGTCTTGGGGATCATCATGATCTAGCAAACTGAGACAAGCCTTTCTGTTCTTATTGCTCAGCAGTGTTTTTCGTCTTTGAGCTCTGCCATGTAGGCCATTTTTACCCGATTTCTTTCTTATGGTGGAGTCATGAACACTGACCTTAACTGTGGCAAGTGAGGCCTGCAGTTCTTTGAATGTTGTTGTGGGGTCTTTTGTGACATCTTGGATGAGTCGTCTCTGCACTCGTAGCGTTTATTTTGGTTGGCCAGCCACTCCTGGGAAGGTTCACCACTGTTTCATGTTTTCGCCATTTGTGAATAATGGCTCTCACTGTGGTTCGCTGGAGGCTCAAAGCTTTAGAAATGGTTTTAAAACCTTTTCCAGACTGATAGATGTTAATTACTTTGATTCTCGTTTCTTCAAGAATCTCTTTCGATCACTGCTTGATGTCTAGCTTTTAAGGATCTTTAGGTTTACTTCACTTTGTCAAGCAGGTCCTATTTAAGTGATTTATTTATTGAGAACAGGTGTGGCACTAATCAGGCCTGGGAATGTGAACTTTCCAAAAATGTGATAAATCACAGTTAAGTTTTAAGAAAGGGGGGGTCACTTTTTCACGCAGGTCCCAGTGGGTTTGTATTTCTTTTTCCGTTAATAATAAAGATATTCATTTAACAACTGCATTTTCTGTTTACTTGTGTTATCTTTGTCTAATAGTTAAATTTGTATGGTGATCTGAAACATTTAAGTGTGACAAACAGGCAAAAGAATAGGAGAACGGGAAAGGGGGCAAATCACTTTTTCACACAACTGTATATGAAGGTAAAGTGCGGAGGCAGTGTTATCCTCTGAGCAGCATCCTCCCCATTGCCTGGAAGAGGCACAGGTAGGACTTTTTCAGCAGTCTATAAGCTGTATGCCATCTTTGATTGTTTAGATAGTGTGCTGCCGAGAACATTTTTATTCTATGTGCACAGAGTGATCATTTTAAGGATCACTTTCTGCCCATGAAGGTGCAGTTGGCAGGTCTGAACAGGATAATAAATGAATACCGATCGGCTTCATAAAACTGGTCAGTGGTCGTTTAGCCCCTTAACGACCAGAGGTATTTTTGTTTTTGCATTTTCATTTTTTGCTCCCCTTCTTCCCAGAGCCATAGCTTTTTTATTTTTTGGTCAAAATGGCCATGTGAGGGCTTGTTTTTTGCGAGACGAGTTGTACTTTTGAACACTGATGGTTTTACCATATCGTGTACCGGAAAACAGGAAAAAAATTCCAAGTGAGGTGAAATTGCAAAAAAAAAGTTCAATTCCACAGTTGTTGTTATGTTTTTTTTTTACCATGTTCACTAAATGCTAAAACTGACATGAAATTATGATTCTCCAGGTCAATGCGAGTTCATAGACACCAAACATGTCTAAGTTATTATTTATTTAAGTGGTGAAAAAAAATTCCAAAATTTGTTAAAAAAAACACACGCTATTTTCCGATACCCGTAGTGTCTCCATTTTTCATGATCTCGGGTTGGGTGAGGGCTTATTTTTTGCGCGCCGAGCTGACGTTTTTAATTATACCATTTTGTTGCAGATACGATCTTTTGATCGCCCGTTATTGCATTTTAATGTAATGTTGCGGCGACCCAAAAAATGTAATTCTGGCGTTTTTACTTTTTTTCTTGTTACGCCGTTTAACGACTGGGTTAATTCTTTTTTTATATTGACAGATTGTTTTATTTTGAATGGGGTGAAAGGGGTGTTTTGAACTTTTATATATTTTTTATTTTTTTTATATTTTTAAAAACTTTTTTTTTTACTTTTTGCATGCTTCAATACTATCCACGGGAGACTAGAAGCTGCAGGTGTCCGATCGGCTCTGCTATATACAGTACAGGCGATGATCAGATTGCCTGAATGTAGCAGAAATGCTCACTTACTCATAGCAATCTGGCTATGACAACCATACAGGTCTGCTGGAGGCCTCTGGTTGTCATGCCAACCCATCGGTGAACTGGGATCATGTGACAAAACAGCTGACATGCCGGAAAAGATGTGGGCTCAGCGCTGGAGCCCACATCAAAGGGAGGGAGTCCGACATCGGCCTACTATTATCCTGATGTCAGAAAGGGGTTTGATCAGTGTGAATGCACACTTAGATCCAGGTATCTTATAGGTGACATCTCTTCTAATTGAAGTTCTTCTCATCCTTTTCTTCTTCATCAGGTCCCAACGCTATAGCTCTTCTCCGCAGATGTCATTTCTTCTCCATTTTTCTGCAGAACATCCTGACACAGTGCCCTGAAAAATAAAGTGTCATTATAATGAATAAAAATAGCTGCCCATGCTGTGTGCCCTAAATAAATAATTGCTCCTCACTGTGCTCTCTGCCTAAAAAAGTGACACCACAATTTCCCTCTTCTGATACATGACCTCCTCTGCTATAAAATATTGCCTCCACAAGGTCCCCTCTTATTATAATGCCACCCCATCCTTTCCCATGAACTATGGCCACCACACTGTCCTTCCTTATGAACAATAACTGTCAAACCATCCTCCTTTATCAACTATGGCCTGTACACTGTCCGCCCTACACACTGTACCTGGGTTATAAAATATAGCCTCCAAATGCATCCTCAATGCTACTCCCCTCAATGACCCCTCTCCATACTATGCCCCTCTTCACACTGTACTCCCTCCATACTGTGCCCCCTCTTCACACTATACTCCCTCCATACTGTGCCCCCTCTTCACACTGTACTCCCTCCATACTGTGCCCCCTCTTCACACTGTACTCCCTCCATACTGTGTCCTTTATAAATATCACTCCGCCTAACAGTCTACAGTAAAAATTCCTTGTATTTTCAGTTCCACTAAGGAGTGCTTACCTTCCTCTCATTTGTGGCGCTCTATCATCTATAGTCCACACCCCATGGACCGTGCACATACAGCCTGCACCCCCTACATGCAGTCCGTATCCCTTGTACTCCACACATACAGCCTGCACCTCCTACATACAGTCTGCAACCCTATGTATCCCCCATATACAGCCTGCACCCCTGTGTAGACCCTTATACAGCCTACACCCCCATGTAACCCCCACATACAGTTTGCACCCCCATGTGCCCCTAAATACAGTCTGCAGTCACATTTCCCCTACACATGGAAACCAGGAAGTGGACATTTCTACAAGATGGGAACATTACTACAAGGGGACCATTAGTACAGGACAAAGGACATTATTACAAGATGGAGAATATTTTTACAGGATGGGGACCAGAATGGGGGACATTATTACAAAATGGGGACCATTACTACAGGAAGGGGGGCCATTATTACAGGATAGGGGAGCATTATTACAGGTTGCAGGACCATTATTACAGGCTGAAAGGACCTTAGTGCAGGACAAGAGTCCTTATTACAAGACTGGAGACATAATTACAGGATCAAGGCCAGAATTACTATAAGGGGCTAATTGTAAAACAGTATTACTGCATGGGGTTGAGTCGCCCGCCAGGGCCTGTGGGGTACTCGGCACCAAGCCCGTTCACTTCAATGGGGGATGTCACGGGTAGCACAGCTCGGTCCGTGGCCCTGGGCGCTCACTTAAAAAGGGGGGGATATTTACAGGGGATTAAAGTATTTACAGTTTGATCGTGACGCCACCTGTGGTACCTGGTCAGGGTGACCAGCGCTGCAGGGTAGATCCACTGAGGGGTTTTTACTGGGCAGCAAGGTGTTAAGTCTTCCACAGGCAAGACTGGGTCCCTCAGGGTAAATGGCGGTGCTGGGGTGCAGGACGGAGAAGGGGGCTTTCAGCCGCAGGAGCAATAATGCAGACACAACACAAAAGTCTCTTTCTGTACCTTTACTGGTGTAGTTGCAGGCACGTCCCAGGATGCTGGCAGGGTGGAGGATGCACGTCCAATATTCCCACTGAGTAGGTGTAGGGCCTCCTTACTCCTGTAGTGTGAGTTTCTGACCTGTATGAAACGAAGTCTAACTCTGTCTTCACTTATACGCCCGGCTGACTTTGTGGTGAAGCCTTCTCTTGGATAGAAAGTGTCTCTGTATGCAGGGCCCTGCTAGACTCCATCTTCCTGACCCCGGTTACGTATCAGCACTTGTGGGCCCCTGCGACTTGAAGTCACGCAGGGTCTCCGGTATCTCCCACTAGTCGTGTAGATGCTAGCAAGCTCGGACCCGGTGTCCGGTATTCAGAGTAGAGGTAAGCTATTAATGCTGTTTCAACCTCCGTTACTCTGTTCTTCTTTTCCACTCTCCTTTCATCCTACTCCGACCCTTAACATAAGCACACTAGCAGTAGTTAGCTGATTCTTCTTTCTCTTCACCGCTCTCAAAGAGTCGGCAAGCTTACTCACTGAAACTGCCCTCAGTTGACTCAGTTCTGACCAGGCTGAAGAGGCTATCTTTCTCCACTCGTACTAGCCTCCACACATTGAACTAAGCTCAAAGCTGCAGTCTTCAGGTTCTCTCACAACTCTCTTGTCTAGACGTAGACTGACACACTCTCTCAACTCTGAGGTGACTAGACTAGACTCGTTCTCAGCTAGACTGCCTGAGGTGACTAAACTAACTAAGCTTTGCTCTGAGCTCTCTCAGCTAAACTGAGCTCCCTGCTGTGACTTCACCATCCTATATACTCTGAAAGGGCTCCCTCTGGTGGCTCTAGGGAATAGTGAAGGTTTGTTGTGTGCATATCAGGTCTCCATGGGTGTTACCTTTGGTGCATCCCCCTGGGGCATGAGACTCCCGGCACAGCTGGGCTACACATCCCCCCCTAGTTAACATCAGCACTCCCGGGCTGAAAGAAATAATTTTTAAATTAACAACATAACATTAAATATCAAACCGAACTCTTCCCTTACGGGAGGCAAGAATTTTTAACAATTGCTAAAGGTAACATATATACATGTATTTACATGATATTTATATACATTTATACATTTTGACTCATGTTAACTGTTTACATTGCTAGGCCTATTCTTGGTACCTAACAGGTAACTTTCCTTTTGTCGTGCGTACTGACCTACGTGGTGTTGCATCAGGTATGGTAGCATTTGACCTATCTGTCCTACGTGCCGGTAAACTGTAATACTGCCTTAACCTCTCTAGGGATCTGGCAAGCATACTTGCGGCTGGGCGATGCGGTTCTGTCTCGCCAGGGGATTCCTCTTCCTGAGACCCAACATCTGGAGGTTCCACTTTTGAGACTCCACTTCTCGAGACTCTATTTCTTGAGACGCTTCAGGAGCAGGTTCCTTTACTAATGGTACATGTTTTCCTGTTGTCAAACTTTGAATTTTGCACGACATATGGCTCTTTTTCCCATTGATCATCTAATTTGTGCATTCTTCTTTTTCTTTTCAGCACAATTTCTCCAGGTACAAAAGGTTCAGCTGGTGCACTTTTGTTGTAGTTTTCCTCTTGTTTTTCCCTTACTTTACTGAGACTATCTTCCATGCAGGCTTGTACTCTCCTGTACTGTTCCTGTCGGTTCGTGTCCCAATCTTCAGTAGTAATATCAGCTTCTGGTTCTACAACACCAAATTCCAAATCCATGGGCAGCTTTCCTGGTCTTGCCCGCATGAGTGTCATGTGTGCATCGCCACGAAGATCGTCGCGGTTGCACATTCTGACTTCTCACAGCTGAGTTGCTGTTTCTTTGTGTTTGGCAGTTAGGGAGTTAATTCTGTCTGTGCTCAGTTCTGGGACTGGGTGCAGTTTCTCCCGGCTGCAATTAATTATTTGTTGATTGGTTTCCTTTAAATCTTTGGTTGTCTGTTTTGGGAGTTGCCAGTGAAATTCTTCATGCAGACCACAGATAGGATTGTATCTGTATAGACTTAAGTTAAAGAGCTCCTTAGTTGTTTTAAGCTCACCTTGCTTAGAGTTTAATATCCCAGATCATTTATGTTCCTTCTGTGTTTGAGTGTGTATGCAAGTCTGTGTTTTCTCCAGTCTGTCTTATATGTCTAATCTGTGTATTTAGCAGAGATCAGCCCATATCCCTTTGGAGGTAATCAGAATCCTTCTTAGGACTGATTACAGGGTTCAGGGACTGATAGGAGACAGGGTTAGGCTGGAGACTTGGACCTCTGAACCATTATCAGTACCTCCAAGGTGAGGGATTAGTTAGGACCCCAGTTTAGGGTCAGGTTAGACCCCCGGTCCTCTTCTTTCCTGTGACAGTATATCAAGTCCTCAAGATTAACCCTGAGTTCAACGGATATCGTGTCAGGTAAATCTATTCTATATTTACATGCTGATGTTGCTAATCTATATGTTGTATAGAGTGTTGTTCTTTTAAGAATAGTTTACTGACATCGTACACATATCATAAGACCGCGTGACATTTTCACTGGCCTATAAAATTATCCCCAGTTGCCATGGATCCAGTAGCCCAGCTGGCTCTGCAGTTGCAGGGATTATCCATGGAGCTGACGGACATTAAGTCCAAAGTTTTGTCTCCCTCGGAGCAAACCAGATTTGAACCTAAAGTAGCTCTCCCGGACAGGTTCACTGGTGGGCGAGACAAATTTTTTACCTTCAGGGAAGCATGTAAATTGTATTTTCGGCTTCGGCCTCGATCATCAGGGAGTGAAGAGCAGAGAGTGGGAATTGTTATCTCGCTCCTACAAGGGGACCCTCAATCCTGGGCCTTCTCCCTTCCTCCGGGATCCCCGGCTCTACAGTCAGTAGATCGATTTTTTACTGCCCTGGGTTTGGTATATGATGACCCAGATCGGGTCTCTCTTGCTGAGACAAAATTACGTAAGATACAGCAGGGAGATCGTCCGGCGGAGGAATTTGCTTCTGAGTTCCGTAGATGGGCCACAGATACTCAGTGGAATGACCCAGCTCTTAGGAGCCAGTTTTGTCATGGGCTTTCTGACAAATTAAAGGATGTTTTGGCTCAGTATGATTCTCCTCCATCACTGGAGGCTGCTATGGCCCTGGCTATCCGTACTGATAGACGGCTCCGGGAGAAAGGTGCGAGGTAACTCCGCCCCCTGTTGTTACTCCACCTACTACTAAAGTCCCTTATGTTGAGGTTCCCCTTGTCTGTTCGGAGGAGCCTATGCAGTTGGGAGGGACATCATTTCGTAGGAGGGGATTGGCGGTACGCCGCAGGACTAGAAGGTGTTTCTTCTGCGGGAAAGAGGGACATTTTGTTGGGGGATGTCCGTCCCGTGCCTTGTTGAGCAAGAAGTCGCCGGAAAACTGTTAATCCCAGGTTGTGTGGTGGACGACAACCTGGGAGTATGTATTTCGTCCGCTAGTTCTTCTCAATTCCTTGTACCAGTGGAGGTGGTGGTTGGTACGAGAGTGGAGAGATTTTCTGTTCTTCTTGATAGTGGGTCCGGGCTAATCTGGTTGACGCTCAGTTTGCTCAGGCTCAAGGTATGCATCTGAGTGTATTGGTCAAACCGATCCCTATATTCTCCATTGACGCCAGGCCTCTCGGCCAAGGTAGCTTTGTTCATGAGGTTCATAACATTGACCTTCGGGTAGGGGCAATACATAGGGAACTATTATCTTGTTATGTGTTGGAGGGTCTACCTACTCCTATTGTGTTGGGACTTCCTTGGTTGGTTAAACATAACCCTGTGATTAATTGGCAGTCCAGAGAGATAAGCCAATGGGGTGAGTTTTGCAAAAGTAACTGCATGAACACAGTCATCAGTGCGGTCGTGCCTAGTACTTTGCCTCCTTTTTTGGAGGACTTTGGGGATGTGTTCTCTGAGGAGGGGTGTCAGGAGTTGCCTCCTCATCGCGTGTATGACTGCTCTATTAATTTACTTCCTGATGCTAAGTTACCTAAAGCTAGGTTATATAACCTTTCTGGTCCTGAGAGGCAGGCTATGAAAGATTATATTTCGGAAAGTCTGGCCAAAGGGCATATTAGACCTTCATCTTCCCCAGTGGCCGCGGGGTTCTTCTTTGTGAAGAAAAAAGATGGAGGCCTACGCCCTTGCTTGGATTTCCGCGAACTTAATCGGATTACTGTTCGAGATCCGTATCCACTCCCTCTGATTCCTGATCTCTTCAATCAAATTGTTGGCGCCAAATGGTTCTCTAAATTGGATCTCAGGGGGGCGTATAATCTGATTAGGATAAAAGAGGGGGATGAGTGGAAAACGGCGTTTAACACGCCGGAGGGACATTATGAGAACCTTGTCATGCCTTTTGGTCTGACTACTGCACCAGCAGTATTCCAACATTTTGTTAATGACATTTTTCGTCATCTGGTGGGGCTGTTTGTGGTCGTATATTTGGATGACATTTTAATTTACTCGCCAGATCTTGTGTCTCACCAGGAGCATGTAAGACAGGTGTTGCAGATCTTGCGAGACAATAAACTATACGCTAAACTGGAAAAGTGTGTATTCGCCGTACAGGAACTTCAGTTTTTGGGTTTCTTGGTGTCAGCCTCCGGTTTCCGTATGGACCCTGAAAAGGTGAGAGCAGTGCTTGAATGGGATCAGCCAGAGGATCTTAAGGCTCTGCAGCGTTTTCTGGGGTTTGCTAACTACTACCGGAAATTTATTTGTAATTTCTCATCTGTTGTCAAACCTCTCACTGACATGACAAGAAAAGGGACGGATTTTTCTAAATGGTCGGACAAAGCTTGCCAAGCTTTTTCCTCTTTGAAAAAATGTTTTGCTTCGGCACCCGTTCTCATCCAACCAGATGCATCACAGCCGTTCGTTGTGGAGGTGGACGCGTCTGACGTAGGGGTGGGTGCAATATTGTCCCAGGGTCCGTCCCCTGGTAAATGGCATCCGTGCGCTTTCTTTTCTAAGAAATTGTCGTCCGCCGAAAGGAATTATGATATCGGCAATAGGGAACTTTTGGCCATTAAGTTGGCTTTTGAAGAATGGCGTCACTTTTTGGAGGGGGCAGTCCACCCGGTCACCGTCATTACTGATCACAAGAACCTGCTGTATTTGGAATCTGCTAAGCGTCTGAATTCCAGACAAGCTCGATGGTCGTTGTTTTTTACCAGGTTTAATTTTGTTGTCACTTATCGCCCTGGATCTAAGAATGTTAAGGCGGATGCCTTGTCTCGCAGTTTCCCAGGGGCCGGGAAAATGGATGACCCGATTCCTATCCTTCAGGAGGGGGTGGTAGTGTCGGCTGTATGTTCTGAGCTTGAGGAGGAGGTATTAGAGGTTCAGGGGGACGCCCCTGCAGGACCTCCAGGGAGACTGTTTGTCCCAAATCAGTTGAGACAAAAGGTTATTGAGGCACATCATAATTCTGCTTTAGCAGGACATCCAGGGAGTAAGGCTACTTTAGATCTCCTTTCTCGCCGGTTTTGGTGGCCTAACGTTAATAAAGATGTTTTAACTTTTGTCGCGTCCTGTGGGGTTTGTGCTCGCTCTAAGACCCCTCATACCCGTCCGTCTGGGACCCTCTTACCCTTGAAACTTCCGGAGCGTCCATGGACTCATTTGTCTATGGACTTCATCACGGACCTTCCTCAGTCGTCAGGGAAGACTGTCATACTGGTGGTTGTTGACAGGTTCAGTAAGATGGCACATTTCATTGCTCTTCCTGCCCTCCCTAATGCTAAAACTCTGGCGCAGGTGTTCATTGGGGAGATTGTGAGACTTCATGGGTTGCCTTCTGATGTGGTGTCAGATAGGGGGTCTCAGTTTGTGTCCAAGTTTTGGAGGGCATTTTGTTTACGTCGGGGGATGCAATTGTCATTTTCCTCGGCTTTTCATCCGCAGACCAATGGTCAACAGAGCTCTGAATCAAAGCTAGAGACTTATCTCGTGTTGTCTCAGAGACCAGAGCTGGTCTCTTTCTGCCTCTGGCAAGTCGCTCTTAACAACAGGCGGAGCGAGTCCACTGGTAAATCCCCGTTTTTTGGGGCATATGGTTTTCATCCCCAGTTTTGTACTTTCAATGGGGGGGGCCCTTCTGGGGTTCCTGAGGAGGAGCGTTTCTCGTCGTCACTTGCTTCAGTGTGGAGAGGTGTATTGAATAATCTGAGTGCTATGGGGAACCGTTATAAACGTATGGCTGATAGGAGGAGAGTTTCTGGTCCAGATCTTAATGTGAACGATCTGGTATGGTTGTCTACCAGGAATATAAAACTTAAAGTTCCCTCCTGGAAGCTGGGCCCCAGATTCATCGGGCCGTACAGGATCAGTTCCATAATTAATCCTGTGGCATTTCGTCTGGACCTCCCTCCTACGTTTAAAATCCACAATGTGTTCCACAAGTCATTACTTAAGAGGTACGTGGCACCAGTCATACCATCATCTCTACCTCCTCCTCCAGTGGTGGTCAATGGTAACTTGGAGTTTCAAGTGTCAAAGATCATTGACTCACGTCTGAATCGCCGGTCCCTTCAGTACTTGGTGCATTGGAAGGGGTATGGTCCAGAGGAGAGGACGTGGGTTCCTGTGTCTGACATTAACGCAGATCGTTTGGTGCGGACCTTCCACAGAACTCACCCGGGCAAACCTGGCCCTGAGGGTCCGGAGGCCCCTCGTAGAAGGGGGGGTACTGTCATGTGTGCATCGCCACGAAGATCGTCGCGGTTGCACATTCTGACTTCTCACAGCTGAGTTGCTGTTTCTTTGTGTTTGGCAGTTAGGGAGTTAATTCTGTCTGTGCTCAGTTCTGGGACTGGGTGCAGTTTCTCCCGGCTGCAATTAATTATTTGTTGATTGGTTTCCTTTAAATCTTTGGTTGTCTGTTTTGGGAGTTGCCAGTGAAATTCTTCATGCAGACCACAGATAGGATTGTATCTGTATAGACTTAAGTTAAAGAGCTCCTTAGTTGTTTTAAGCTCACCTTGTTTAGAGTTTAATATCCCAGATCATTTATGTTCCTTCTGTGTTTGAGTGTGTATGCAAGTCTGTGTTTTCTCCAGTCTGTCTTATATGTCTAATCTGTGTATTTAGCAGAGATCAGCCCATATCCCTTTGGAGGTAATCAGAATCCTTCTTAGGACTGATTACAGGGTTCAGGGACTGATAGGAGACAGGGTTAGGCTGGAGACTTGGACCTCTGAACCATTATCAGTACCTCCAAGGTGAGGGATTAGTTAGGACCCCAGTTTAGGGTCAGGTTAGACCCCCGGTCCTCTTCTTTCCTGTGACAGTATATCAAGTCCTCAAGATTAACCCTGAGTTCAACGGATATCGTGTCAGGTAAATCTATTCTATATTTACATGCTGATGTTGCTAATCTATATGTTGTATAGAGTGTTGTTCTTTTAAGAATAGTTTACTGACATCGTACACATATCATAAGACCGCGTGACATTGAGGTAGGCTGGAGTGCAATTGGTAGAACTCACAGGTATGTGATTGTACAGATCTACCAGGTCAGGTAGTAGGTCTGGCCACCGATTCCTCTCCTCAAGTGGTACCGTCTTCAGCAGATCAATGACTATGTGATTCATCTTTTCACAGAGACCATTTGTTTGGGGGTGGTACGGTGTGGTTCTTATCTTCTTGCATCCATACAAATGACCAAAATCTTTAAACAACTCGGCTTCAAAGGCAGGGCCCTGGTCAGTTAACACTTGCTCTGGATATCCATGGGGCCTGCAGAAATACGCTTGAAACGTCTTTGCTGCTGTTTCTGCTGTCAGATCTTTGACAGGGGCAACCACCAGGAACCTGGAGTAGTGATCCACCATTGTCAGGGCATATGAGTATCCTGACCGGCTGGGTGACAACTTGACATGGTCCAAGGCCACGATCTCCAAGGGACGAGTCGTCTTGATGGGTTGCAGGGGTGCATTCTGGCTGCTGTAGTCTTTTCTTCGGAGGCTACAGGACGCACAGTTTTTACACCATTTTTCGATGGAACTGCGCATTCCCACCCAGTAGAAACAAAACTTCAGCAGGGTTTCCAGCTTCTTCCAGCCAAAGTGCCCCGCTCGATCGTGGTAGGCTTCCAACACCATCTGGATGTCCGTTCTGGGGACTACTATCTGCCATACCATCTCATGGGTTCTTGGGTTGACGTGCCTTCGGCACAGCTTCTCACGGTAGATAAACAGCAGACTTCTCTCATTCCACAGCTGCTTTGCTTGCTGAGACGCATCCTTCTCTAAGGAGGAACCTTCCTGAGTTATCAGCTCCTTGATACGGCTGACAACCGGGTCACTGTTCTGGGTCTCCTTCCAACTATGGTGAGGTAAAGGGTTTAACGTCTTACCACACTGCCTCCTGCAGGCTCGTTGCTCGTGGATCATCCCATTTCTGTGGAATGCAGGTAGCTCAATCTCTTCTAGGTCATCCAATTCCTCTTCCGTGTCAGACTCATGCGGCATTCTGGACAAGGCATCAGCGTTGGCATTTTTACGGCCCGCCCAGTACTTGATTGTGAATTGATAGTTCGACAGCCGAGCCATCCAACGTTGCTCCATGGCTCCCAGCTTAGCTGTTTCGAGATGTGTCAAGGGGTTATTGCAGTGTAAGCAGTGAACTTGCTGGAGGCTAGGTAATGCTTGAATCTTTCTGTAATGGCCCAGACCAGCGCCAGGAACTCCAGCTTGAAGCTGCTATAGTTCTCTGGGTTTCTCTTGGTCGGGCGGAGCTTCCTGCTTGCATATGCGATGACTTTCTCCAGGCCATTTTGCTTCTGACTGAGGACAGCTCCCAATCCTTCGTTGCTGGCATCAGTGTACAGCAGGAACGGCTGGCTGTAGTCAGGATAGGCTAAGATCTCATCGCCCGTCAGGATCTCCTTCATCTCCTTGAATGCCTCAGCTTGTTCTTTACCCCAGTGGAATGGAGAATTTCTGCTCTTGAGGGATTGTCCTACCAGGAGGTCTTACATAGGCGCTGCTTTCTTGGTGTAGTCCTTTACAAACCTCCGGTAGTAACCTGTCAGTCCCAGGAACTGGCGCACCTCCTTGAGATTCCTCGGTTCTGGCCATTTCTGGATGGCAGTGACCTTCTCGGGGTCTGGCGCTACTCATTCGGAGCTGACAATATGCCCCAAGTACTGTACCTTTTGTTTGAGCAGATGGCACTTTGAAGGCTTCAGTTTCATCCCATACTTGGACAGTGACTCGAATACCTCTGCCAGGTGCTTCAGATGATCTTCATACGTCTTGGAGTACACAATTACGTCGTCCAGGTACAGCAACACGGTTTCAAAGTTGAGATGTCCAAGGCAACTCTCCATCACTCTCTGGAACGTTCCCGGGGCACTGCTGAGTCGAAACGGCATCCTGTCAAACTCACAGAGTCCCATCGGGGTGGTGAAAGCCGTCTTCTCCCGATCCTCCTCAGCCACAGCTACTTGCCAGTACCCACTAGTGAGGTCAAGGGTGGAAAAGTAGTTAGCAGTTTTTAAGGCAGCTAAGGATTCTTCAATGCGTGGTAAAGGGTATGCATCTTTATGTGTAATGCGATTCACTTGTCTGTAATCCACACACATTATCATGCTTCCATCCTTTTTCCTGACTAGGACTAGAGGTGCTGCCCAGGGACTACAACTATCCCTTATCACCCCTGCTTCCTTCATGTCACGCAACATCTCCTTGGCTTTCTGGTAGTGTGCTGGAGATATAGGCCTGTACCGCTCTTTAATGGGGGGATGGTTGCCTGTAGGGATATGGTGTTGCACTCCCTTAATTGTCCCAAAGTCAAGTGGGTGTTTGGTAAATACCTGTGTGTACTCCTGTACCACTCGAAGTACTCCCTGTTTCTGGTGGGCTGGAGTGGTGTCTGTCCCGACATGCAGCTGCTGACACCAATCCTCCACCTGGGTTGCTGGGTCGTTATCCTCCACTGGTTGGGGGGAGGCTAAGGACTCTGTCGTGAGAATGGAATTATTATCTACTGTATGTAATTTAGCAACAGTGGCATATCGTGGTAAGTTCACTTCATCTTTTCCCCAGTTGAGAAGACGTACTGGCACCCTCCCATTTCGTACTTCCACTACCCCTCTAGCAGTCAAGAGTGTAGGTCTATGTTCTGAACAATGGGGCTCTACTACTGCTTGGTAGTTCTGTCCTCTCAGACCTATTGCTGCTCTACACCAAATAAGCATTTCACTCATTGGGGGTATCACAATGGGGTTCGGGTCTGTTACCCATACATTACCAATCTCACCATCTACCAGTTTCGCTTGCTGCTGGCACATCAGGGCCCGGATCTCCCTCTGGATCACTCCCTTTTGCTTTGGCCTGGCAACTTCGGCGAGCTGTTGGAGCAAAAACACAACTTCTCCCAGACAGTTACTGATAATGTTTGTACCTAAAACCACATTTAAGCCATTTTCCTCATTTACAGTTTTTACTACTAAGAGTCCCTGGTCCTTCAGCTCCACTCTGCCCACCTTTACGTCCACGTTTTTGGCTCCGAGTATATCAACAGGGAGACCATTAGAGGCGTACACAGCAAAGTCAGGGCTCGGGGGCTGGAGACTGTCCATGGACCAAAACCTATTATACAGGACATCAGGTATGATGGTCACCTGAGATCCAGTGTCCAGCAGGTCAGGGATTGCGATCCCGTCCAGGATGATGGACAGGTATGGTCTTCCTCCCACAAACCTGCGGTTCCAGTCTGAAGGGCCTGAAGAGTCTAGTCCTGGGTGTTGGCCCTCGGACCCAGGATCTGCTTGTTTAAAGGACACTGCCGGGCTAGATGACCTTCTCTGTTGCAACGGTAGCAGATGATCTCTCGGTGAGGATGGTGCTGATCGGGGGTCGCTCCTGGGAGTGGCGTTGTCCTCCTCCGGTGGGGCGACGTCCTCCTTCTCCTCCGGCTCATCCAAAGGACATCCTCTGGGCAGTCAGCTAGCAGGATCTTTCCTCCTTCCTCCGTTGCAGGGCACTCATTACAGTGGCCAGGTTTTTGGTCAGCTGGCGCACTTCTGAGCGCAGACAGTCCAACTCAGTAGGGGGCGCCACCTGCGTTTTGGCTTCCGCCACCAGTGGGGAAAAGGTGGATGCTGCTGGCTTTAGAGTGGCTTCACTCTGGTGACACTCTGTTGCCATCTCGGGCTTCTCCAGGGGTCGCAGTCCTTTTATAGCCATATCCTTTAGGGCATCAAAGGTAGCGTCAGGATGATCCAAGGACCACCAGTGCACAGTTCTACTTTCAGCTTGGGACCTCAGTCCCCGTACAAATTGTTCCTTTAACATTTTATTTTCATTGATGACACTTATGGGGTTAACCTGTTTGAGAGCTCGCAGGGCCCCCTGTAGTCGGCAGGCGTAGTCCCTAATACTGTCATCTGGTTTCTGGGAGCATTGGTAAAACCTCATCCGGAGATCTGTTTCAGTGCGGTCCTCAAAGATAGTCTGTAGCTTTAAGAAAATCGCAGGTACTGACTCCTGGTCTGCAGCTGACCATGTCTCTACTTCCCTCTCTGCAGCACCAGTCAGTTGTCCCACTACCACTGCAGCTCTTTGTTTCTCTGTCATAGGGTACATGTCCATTATGCTGCATATTTTGCGCTTAAACCCTTGCAGGGTGTCTGGCTTACCGCTATACTGAGGGAGCCACTTTGCTCCAGGCAGGTATGGCAGCGTCAGCGGTACTATCGGGGCCACAGGACCTGGTGAGGGGCCAGCGTTTCCATCCTGCGCGGCAGCGCCGGCGGGTAAGTCATTGGGGCGGTCGGCCTGGACAGCGCTGTCAGCTTGCTGCTGCGACATGTCTGCGCCCCCCTAGTTAAGCGTGGCCTACCTTCTCTGAAGGCTGCAGCTCTGCAGGGCACAGCGATGTAGAAGGACCTGTGTCCCCGGCGCTCTGACATCAGAGCGTTCACCGAAGCTCTCCACAGGACCTGCCGCCGCGTCAGCGTTGGGGGCATGTCTGGGACTCGGCGCGCTTTCTACAGGTACGCCTCCTTCTCTTCGCGCCGTAGAGCTGCAATTTGGCGGTTAATGGCGGACAATTGGCGGTAAATTCTCAAAAACAGCAATCAGAGTCTTTTTGCACAAAAACAGTCCATTCAGGCACACAATACCCGGTGGCAACGGGCACCAATCAATTCGTTGCTGCAGGGCACGACAATCCTGTTCGTGACGCCAGGAAGATGAGTCGCCCGCCAGGGCCTGTGGGGTACTCGGCACGAGCCCATTCACTTCAATGGGGGATGTCACGGGTAGCACAGCTCGGTCCGTGGCCCTGGGCGCTCACTTAAAAAGGGGGGAATATTTACAGGGGACTAAAGTATTTACAGTTTGATCGTGACGCCACCTGTGGTACCTGGTCAGGGTGACCAGCGCTGCAGGGTAGATCCACTGAGGGGTTGTTACTGGGCAGCAAGGTGTTAAGTCTTCCACAGGCAAGACTGGGTCCCTCAGGGTAAATGGCGGTGCTGGGGTGCAGGACGGAGAAGGGGGCTTTCAGCCGCAGGAGCAATAATGCAGACACATACACAAAAGTCTCTTTCTGTACCTTTACTGGTGTAGTTGCAGGCACGTCCCGGGATGCTGGCAGGGTGGAGGATGCACGTCCAATATTCCCACTGAGTAGGTGTAGGGCCTCCTTACTCCTGTAGTGTGAGTTTCTGACCTGTATGAAACGAAGTCTAACTCTGTCTTCACTTATACGTCCGGCTGACTTTGTGGTGAAGCCTTCTCTTGGATAGAACAGTGTCTCTGTATGCAGGGCCCTGCTAGACTCCATCTTCCTGACCCCGGTTACATATCAGCACTTGTGGGCCCCTGTGACTTGAAGTCCTGCAGGGTCTCCGGTATCTCCCACTAGTCGTGTAGATGCTAGCAAGCTCGGACCCGGTGTCCGGTATTCAGAGTAGAGGTAAGCTATCAATGCTGTTTCAACCTCCGTTACTCTCTTCTTCTTTTCCACTCGCCTTTCGTCCTACTCCGACCCTTAACATAAGCACACTAGCAGTAGTTAGCTGATTCTTCTTTCTCTTCACCGCTCTCAAAGAGTCGGCAAGCTTACTCACTGAAACTGCCCTCAGTTGACTCAGTTCTGACCAGGCTGAAGTGGCTATCTTTCTCCACTCATACTAGCCTCCACACATTGAACTAAGCTCAAAACTGCAGTCTTCAGGTTCTCTCACAACTCTCTTGTCTAGACGTAGACTGACATACTCTCTCAACTCTGAGGTGACTAGACTAGACTCGTTCTCAGCTAGACTGCCTAAGGTGACTAAACTAACTAAGGCCTCTTTCACACATCCGTCTTTTTGTATCAGGCATGATCCGTCCTATGCCTGAAGGGACGGATCCGGCGCTGAAACAAAAAACTGATGCAACGGATCCGGTTTTTTGCTGGATCCGACCTGAACTTTTGAACCCACAAAAAGAGGGTTTCTGATGCCCGGAGACACTGGAAAATGTAGTAGTAGTAGTAGTAGTAGACGACCTCGAATCGAATCCGGATCAGACTTTTGCCGGATTGCACAAAAGTCTGATCCGGTTCCATTGAATTCTATTGTTTGCGGCCGCCTGATGCGCCGCTTCAGGCACATCAGGCAGCTCCGGCAAAAAAAAAAAACGTTACATGCTGCGTTGTGTCCGGCCGCCGGAATGTACATTTCCTCCGGATCCGGACAAAAACGCATACAACGCACTGACATGCGGCGCCATCCGGCGCTAATGAAAGTCAATGCAAAAAAAACCGCATCCGGCATCACATTTCGCCGGATGCGGTTGGACAAAAAAATGCCGGACGGCGCCATTAGGCACACAACGGATGTGTGAAAGAGGCCTAAGCTTTGCTCTGAGCTCTCTCAGCTCTCAGCTAAACTGAGCTCCCTGCTGTGACTTCACCATCCTATATACTCTGAAAGGGCTCCCTCTGGTGGCTCTAGGGAATAGTGAAGGTTTGTTGTGTGCATATCAGGTCTCCGTGGGTGTTACCTTTGGTGCATCCCCCTGAGGCATGAAACTCCAGGCACAGCTGGGCTACACAGGGTCAATTGGGGGTCAAAAAAAATGTAAAAAAAAAGAAATCAAAATAAAGCATGAATAAAAAAGGAAAAATATTTGGCCACTAAAAATGCTGTTTTATGTAAAAACTGAAGGAAAAGAGAAGACCTGTATCATAACCCATATGATAAACACCATTAAAAAGAATAAAAAACGTGCCAAAAATGATGATCAAAAAGTCATATAGAAAAATAATGGCATCACAGAAAACGTAATTTTCTGCAAAAACTATGGCTCTTACCCAGCTGAGTATGAGACCCCTGATGGATACAGTAGTCAGACACTGTATAATTGGCCCCATGGTAGTCCCCACACTGTATAATGGCCCTCTCAGTCAATACCACACAGAACAATGGCCCCTTTAGTTGTTCCTACACTGTATGAAGGTCCCAACACTGTATAAAGGCCTCCACACTGTATGATGGTCCCCACATTAGTCCACACACTGTATGATGCCCCCCAAAGTAGTCGCCACACTGTATGATGGCCCCATGGTAGCCCCAAACTGCATGATGGCCCCCACAGTAGACCACACACTGTATGATGTCCCCCATGCTGTATGATGTCCACCACAGTAGTCTCCACACTGTATGATGTCCCCCACAGCTGTCCCCACATTATATGATTGATCCCACACTATATGTTGGAACCCACACTGTATGATGCACTCAAAGCAGAACCTACACTGTATGATGTCCCCCACAGTAGTCTCCACATTGTATGATGGCCCCCAAAGTAGTCCCCACAATGTATGATGGTCCCATGCTGTTTGGTGGCTCCAACAGTAGCCAACGCACTGTTTAATGTCCCAATAGGCCCCCCATGCTAAATGATGGCCCCCCAGTATCCCCCACATTGTATGATGTTCCACATATTAGCTTCCACACTGTATGATGACCCCCACAATAAATAGTCCCCACACTAAATGATGGCCTCACACTGTATGAAGGCCTTCCCACTACCCCCATACTTTATGATGCACCCACACTGTATGATGGCTCCCACAGTGTACCCTACAATGTATAATGGCCCCCACACTATATGATACCCACACAATAGCGCACACACGGAATGATGGCCCCCAACAGTAGTCTCCACATTGTATGATGAACCCTAAAGTAGCTCCTACACTGTATGATGATCCCCAAAGTAGCCCCAACAATGTATTATGCCCCCACAGTAGTCCCTACACTAAATGATGCCTCAACAGTCGCCCCATACTGTATGATGCTCCCACAGTAGTCCCCATGTAGCTTGATGAACAAGAGAATTACTTGCTAGAGAGTGGCAATATGCCGGTAGTCCGCCCCCTCTGCAACCAGTTAGTATTTTAGAGAAGAGTAGACCTTGCAAACGAGTAATTTTCTCCCAAGACTATGAGTGTTGTAGTAGCTGTCTGCATTTCACAATTCTCTGGAAATAACATAATGGGAGATGTTGCCTGTATAGTCTGTCATCTCTCTATCTCACATATGACTTTCTGGAGCGTTAAACAGGGTTCAAGGAACCCGAATCTCATGACGTATGGACGACCCAGATCTGGTTCCACATTGCTGTATTAGTGCTTTTCCATCCCTGTATCTGAGCCGTGTAATTTTCCCATTGACATGAAAACTACTGAAGACAGTAGTTTGGGGGCCTCACAAAATGGCATGGCGTGTTCCCCCCTGGTTACAGGTCGTGCACCCCTGCTCTACATACTGTACACTGGAGAGCTGACAGACTGTGACCACCCTAATCTTTAGGTCATATTTGTGGAAATGGCACCTTCCATTTCATCACAGAAGCATAGTGCGGCCCTACGCAAAGGACAACCTAAGAACCACGTTCCTCCACTGTAGGATAGTGCAACAGTCGTGTTATGATAGAATCAGGGGCGGACATATCATTGGTGCAACCTGCACAGGGGCCCAAGAGGTGAGGGGGCCCATTTATACCTCCAAAGCAGGTGCAATTTTGCATTTTTAGGAGATTTTGGGCTGCAGAGGGCCCATGTATTGTTCTTGTTCAGGGGCCCTTTTCTGACTTCTTCCGCCAGTGGATAGAATGTATTAATCAGAAGCTTACGAACTCTCATTGACTCAATGTTTCCCTCGCTGGTAGTTCCCCAAATCAACCAATGCCTCATTTCCCTCTGGAAGCACTTAGATCTTCTTACATTTACATGTTTCCCCCATTTTGAAGGTTTGTATTAGCAGGAAATTGTAGACATACCACGTCTCGGCCAGTGTAGAGGTGCGGACTGTAGTCCCAGCTAAGTTGGATTTCCATGAGGAAGTGATTCCAATGTCTGAAATACGGTTTTGGGTAATTACAGCTTTTTTCCTGTAAAAGAAGGAGGACGGTTTCAAAGTTAACATGCGAGGCTTTTGATGTATAATAACTCACTCTGACAGCTAAGATTAAACCACCTCCGAGCGAGCGAGCGACGAGCCTACTGTAGAGGAATGTCTGCAATGAGGAGGAAGCAGCAAACCAAAAATGCCGACTATTCTCAAAATATTGTCGAGGATTGAAAACAGGATGAAAAGAAAATTACCTGTCTCCAATATTCAAGACATCTATTACTCAACCTGCAAATAAGTAATTCTATTCTATCTATCTATCTATCTATCTATCTATCTATCTATCTATCTATCTATCTATCTATATCCATTATCTGTCTACAGTACCTTGAAAAAGTATTCATACCCCATGAACTTTTCTATATTTTTTCACATTACACCATATTGGAATTTTATGTGATACCAACACAAAGTAGCAAGTATTCGTGAAGTATAAAGGAAATGATATATGGTTTTCTAATTATTTTAAAATATAAATCTGAAAATATGTAAGTTGTGTGACGGTGGGGATGGTGTTTTCAGGATCATGTGCAGTGTTAGTGTAGCGCCGGTGTCCCTGCCTGCCTCTGGTCCCCTCTCCCGGCAGGGACGCAAACTCACTCAATGCTCTGGCTACCCGTCTCTGGGCACTGCTCCCATGCGCCAGGGCTCTTAGCGGGTCTCCTGGCAGCGTGCTTAGGGCACGCGCGCATCCCAGAAGATTTGTGTGCTCAGATAACTTTGACTAAAGTTTCAGACCCTAATTAGTCTGTTAGGGTTATGGATCATTCACTATCATGGTTAGAAAAAGCCAGATGATGCAAATTTACCAGCTTTATAAAAACCTAGCATCCTCTAAACTTGTGCAAAAAAACAGTAGCCATGGTTCTTCTAAGCAGCTGCCTAGCACTCTGAAAATCAAAGTGGTGGAGGAGGCCCACAAAGCAGGAGAAGGCTATAAGAAGACAGCAAAACGTTTTCAAGTTGCCCTTTCCTCAGTTTGAAATGTAATTAAGAAATGACAGTTAAAAGGAACAGTGAGGTCAAGATAAGGTCTGGAAGACCAAGCAAAATTTCAGTGAAAGCTGCTCGTAGGATTGAAATGCAAATCAGAACCCCTGCTTGACTGCAAAATACCTTCAGAAAGATTTAGCAGACTCTGAAGTTGTGGTACATTGTTCTAATGTTCCATGACACCTGCACAAATATGGCCTTCATGGAAGAGTCATCAGAAGAAAACCTCTCCTGCATCCTCGCCATAAAATTCAGAGTCAGAAGTATGGAAAACAACATCTACACAAGACTGATGCATTTTGGAAACAATTCCTGTGGACAGATAAGGTTAAAATAAATTTGGCCACAATGATCAAAGGTATGTGTGGAGAAAAAAGGGCACAGAATTTCAGAAAAATAACATCTCGCCAACCATTAAGCATGGGGGTGGATCAGTCATGCTTTGAGTGTGCCTTGCAGCCAATGGTGAGGGCAACATTTCACAGGTATAGGGAAGATTGGATTCAATGACATTTCAACAAATTATTGATGCAAACATAACACCATCTGTAAAAAAGTTGAAGTTGAAAAGAGGAAGAGGATGGCTTCTACAAATGGATAATGATCCGAAACACGAGTCAAAATCCACAATAGATGACCCCAAAAGGTGCAAGCTGAAGGCTTTACAATGGCCCTCACAGTCCCGTGACCTGAACATCATATAAAATCTGTGGTTAGATCCCAAAACAGCAAAGCATGCAAGACAACCCAGGAATCTCACAGAACTAGAAGAATTTTTCATGGAAGAACGGAGGAAAATCCCTCAAAAAAGAATTGAATGATTTTTATCTGGCTATAAAAAGCGTTTACAAGCTGTGATGCTTTCAAAGGGGGTGCTACTAGGTACTAACCATGCATGGTGTCCAAATGTTTGTATCAGCCCATTTCCTCTTTGCAATTTTTAAATGTAAAAGATGAAAATATATATATTTTTTGTCTAAAATACTGTTCACAATAACAGTAATGTTGACTAGGGGTGCCCTAACTTTTACATGCCACTGTAACATGAGCAAATACGGAAACAAAAAACTTGAAAACTCTTTTAAATGACAGTTATATATTAAACAGGAAAGCAAATTCTCCAACACTTAAGTATCTGACACATTGGCAAGATGGAAAATAAGAGCCGTTCTTTATTACCAACGTTCTGTATGTTATTAGCTTCGTTCTTATCATTTTGATCTTTTGGGCGTGTGCGGAAAAAGCATTGCAGATTTTCACCTGCTGTGGAAAGCCCGGGGGCCACGTTTCTGTATTAGGAGTTCTGACGTCACCTTGTAATATAATGAGTATAATTAGAAGCTGATTCACTTTCTGTGGACTTAGTGTTACTGTCGTCTAAGTCCCAGGGTCGGTCTGGGGTGTCTGGGGCCCACAGGAGAAATTGACAATAGGGGCCCATCCGACAGCTATTGCAAATACCTGTTAGCCATTATCCCCATTATTGTGGAGCATCGACTGTAAAACACAGGCAGCTCCTGCACATCTACTGAGCGCCACCATAACTGGGATGTATAATTCCAGTAGTTTGCAAAGGGCTTCTTTGGTTAAAACAAGTTATCACCGATAGTTGGGCTCCACAGGAAAGATGATAACGTAGTGATCGGTGGGATAAAATTTCCACATTCTGCCAGGTGTAAGCAGGTGACTAAATGCAACAGCGGAGGCACCAGGTGGAAACAACAATTTAATTATGGCTTTGACAATATGAACTAGTAACAGGGATACTGAAAATGACAAATGACAAAAGGACAATATTTACAGAGCATTTGACAAGTAATTATATCACAGAGGTATATGGATTTGTATACAACAGGAATCTTCAGTATCAGCTCCGAGTCTGCAGTCCAACCTAGCTCTAGTGGGGGGCAAGCCCAGTATTTGGCGGGAGCAGTCTCTGAAGTTTGTGTGGCTTTCTGGGTCTTGACGAGGGTCGCTGCTCTGTCTCACTAGCAATACGTTTTTGTTACAAATAGGGATGAGCGAGTAGTGAAATACTCGGACTCGCTGTACTCGTTACGAGTAGCTCCTAATACTCGGGTATTCGTAACGAGTAGCGAGTCCAATGTAAGTCTATGGGAAATGCGAGTAATGGGCAGAGAATGTGTGTGGGCGGAAAATTGTGCGGGGGGTCTGTGGGGCTGTGTGTGCGCGCGGGGCTGTGTGTGCGCGCGGGGCTGTGCCAGACTCTGCTGGCTCGGGCTCTGCCGGGGCTGTGCCGGGCTCTGCTGGCCTCTGCAGGGCTGTGCGGGGCTCTGCCGGACTCGGGCTCTGCTGGCTGTGCGGGCATCATCCGATGGGACTACTTGTCCCATCCAGCTGCCTGCTACAGTGACAGCATTAGCGGATGATGGGAAAGTAGTATTCCCATCATCCGGCTAATGTGGTGAATGTTAAAAAAAAAAAAAAAAAAAAGTCATACAGAACATACAACATAATACAGTACATACACATAACATACAACACATAACAAAGAGTACATACTCACCGAACACACCTAATTCCCCGAAGCCCTCGTCTCCTGCAAATAATATTAAAATAATAAACCAAACTATACTCACCTTTCCGATGCAGTCCCTCTTTAAAAACGAGTGTCCCACAATGGACACAGCAGAGCCCCGCACACACAACACACACACACACACACACCTTCACAGACCCCCGCACACGTTCTCCGCACACATAGTCATAGCCTATGACTCATAGGCTATGACTATGACGCTGCATGGCCAGCCAATCACAGTAATGCCACAACAAAGAAGGCAGCGGCTTTACTGTGATTAGCTAACACTTGCCGGGCAGGAGATCCGAATACTGCGAGGTGAGTAGTGAAATTTACTCTCTAAGATTAGAGTACAGCGAGCAGGGGCGTATCCAGGGGGGGGCAACCGGGGCATGTGCCCCGGGCGCAGCTGACAGGGGGGCGCCATTGGGCCGCCTGTAGCTGCATTCTGCCGCCCCCTCTCCCGTTCTCTGAGCGCCGGCTGTCAAACTGACAGCCGGCTCAGAGAAAGTGCTGCTGCTGCGCATCGCTGTGCGTGTGCTAGCATCTGACTCACTCCAGGCTCCAGCCAGGTCAGAGTCAGAGACGCTAGTGTGTGGCCCAGCTGCGCGTGGCACACATGTCTCCAGGAGAGTGCACAGATAAGGTAATTGTGAAGTCTGATATTCATTCACATCACACACTTCCAACACTGCCATAGAGGGCAACTTAGACTATTTAAGTTAGTGTGACGTAGCAGTAGTGGTTCAATCTTAGGGATTTTTCTAGTCAGAGCTCGGTCTGAGCTAGACATGGAATTGTAGAGAAGAATGATTCCTGACGGAGCTCAGGTAGTTCATTTTGTACTGAAGTGGAGGCTAGTACGAGTGAAAAGGAATCACTCTAGTTCAAATGTACAGTCAGAGCTACATTTGAATCTGAAGCTGTTACTCAGAACAAGCTGCTTGTGTTCTCTAGAACGTGGGAAGTGATTCTCAGAGCGAGCATGAAATCAGTTGACAGAGTTCCTGATAGCCACTCTGGACAGAGTCTTTGAAGGAAAGAAGGAAAGGGATACAGCAGTTATAACAACGAGGCAACTGAGAACATGTCAGTGAGCTTGGAAGAACAACTGACAACTACATCTACTGCTACCCGTGCTTATGTTAAGGGCAAGAGCAGGGCGACAGGCGAGTGGAGAAAGAAGGGCAAGTGACCAAGGTGACAGATCACCTTCACTTAATTAACCGGACACCGGGGTCCGAAGCATTGCTAGTACTTCACGGCTAGTAATAAGAAACACCGGAATACTTGCTGGACTTCAAGTCACAGAAGGTAGCCCTAAGCGTTGATACGTAACTGGAGTCAGGGAGAACAAGGACTTTTAGCAAGGCCAAGCTTAGAAGGACTTCGTTCTTGCCAACATCTGAGCATCAGAGACAGAAAAGACTCTACCACAATGTCAGCCGGGCGTAGCTGCTATAGTAAGAGTTAAACTTGACTTCATGCAAGTTAGGACTCACATACACTTCAAGGAGAAAGGAGGCCTTAAACCTGCTCAGCAATTCCCTGAATGTGCATTCTCCAA
>JARQOD010000001.1:984596796-984686212 GCA_033576555.1 Oophaga sylvatica | reverse complement strand
CTGGGAGACCAAGGAATTACACTTTCCAGAGAAACAGATAAGTCCAAAAGTTTCAGCTTGCTCTGTTCCTAAAGGAACCATGTCAGTCCCTGAACTACCAGCTGTATACCAGGACTATGTGGATTTATGTGACAAGAAGAACGCTGACCAGCTTCCTCCTCACCGTCCATATGATTGTCCAATTGAATTATTGCCTGGAGCAGAGATACCTTTTGGTAAGATCTACCCCCTGGCGGGGC
Source organism: Oophaga sylvatica (assembly GCA_033576555.1). NCBI lineage: Eukaryota > Metazoa > Chordata > Amphibia > Anura > Dendrobatidae > Oophaga > Oophaga sylvatica. The sequence goes on along the minus strand of JARQOD010000001.1, from coordinate 984,685,973 downwards.
CCGAGTTAAAGGCTTTAAAGGATTACATAGACGAAAATCTAGCCAAGGGCTTCATACGCCCCTCTTCATCTCCTGCAGGTGCACCCATCTTCTTTGTAAAGAAGAAAGATGGATCTCTGAGACCATGCGTAGACTATAGGGAACTCAATAAGGTTACTATTAGAAACCGTTACCCATTGCCTTTAATCCCTGAGTTATTGGAGAGAGTGCGACATGCCAAAATTTTTTCTAAACTAGATCTTCGTGGGGCCTATAACTTAGTCCGTATTAGACCTGGGGATGAATGGAAGACTGCATTCAGGTCACGCTATGGACACTTTGAATATCTAGTTATGCCTTTTGGTCTGAGTACCCCCCAGCCACTTTCCAACACTTGGTGAATGACATCTTCAGGGATCTCCTAGATACATTCGTGGTAATTTATTTGGATGATATTCTAATTTTTTCTAACTCCACAGAGGAACATCATGGACATGTGAGAATGGTCTTGGAACGTCTAAGACAAAATCATCTTTACATCAAACTTGAAAAGTGTGAATTCCATAGGACCGAAATTCAATTTCTGGGGTATGTACTGTCTACACAAGGAATTAGTATGGATGGAAGCAAAACCCAAGCCATCAAGGATTGGCCAAGTCCTAGAAATGTGAAGGAGGTACAGCGCTTCATCGGGTTTGCCAACTTCTATAGACGTTTCATTAGAAATTTCTCTGAGGTAGTGTCACCTATCACCCAACTTACCCGGAAAGAGTCTAAGTTCTTCTGGACTCCCAAGCCCAGGAAGCATTCTCCCGTCTAAAAGATAAATTTACCACTTCACCTATCCTAGTACATCCCAACCCCGAGCTTGCCTTCATAATAGAGGTGGATGCTTCAGACTGTGCCGTTGGAGCTATACTCTCTCAGAGAACAGGTGAGAAGAATGTCTTGCATCCCTGTGCCTTTTCCCAGCAGTTGTCTTCGGCTGAGAGGAACTACGATGTGGGCAATAGAGAGTTGTTGGCCATTATTGCCGCCTTCAAAGAATGGAGACACCTTCTTCAGGGAGCTGCACAGCAAATAGTCGTCCTGACAGACCATCGTAACCTTGAGTTTATCAGGTCGGCTAAGTGCCTGACTCCTCGCCAGGCTCGCTGGAATCTTTTCTTAAACCAATTTAATTTTATCATTTCTTATAGACCAGGATCGCGCAATGGAAAGGCTGATGCACTCTCTAGGATTCATTCAGCAGAGACACGTCCACTTACTCCTCCTAAGACTATTCTTCCTGACTCTAGATTCCTGGGAGTGATTCATAATCAAGACCTACTTAAGGACATCAAGGAAGCATACCATGCGGATTCCTTTTTGGCACAACCCCCAAGGGACGTAAGTCTTGTCTTTAAGAATGGTGTGTGGATTCAGGGACAATGCCTGTATATTCCTGAAACAGTCAGATTGAGAGTATTGCAACTCATTCACGATTCCAAGATAGCTGGGCATAGAGGAATTCTTAAGACACAGGAATTTCTTTCTCGTTTCTTTTGGTGGCCCACTTGCAGGAAGGATGTTTTGAATTATGTCACTTCATGTGAGGTCTGTGCAAGATGCAAAACACCTCGCTCCTCACCAACTGGTCTGTTACAGCCTCTTCCCACCCCGTCCCGCCCGTGGGGATCCATTTCTATGGACTTCATTGTGGAGTTACCAACCTCTCAGGGGAAGAACACCATTCTAGTGGTGGTTGACCGTCTAACAAAGGCAGCTCATTTTATCCCTTGTGTCGGCTTACCCACTGCAAAACAGACATCAGATTTGATGATTAAAGATGTGTTTCGCTTACATGGAGTACCGGATGAGGTTATTTCGGATCGAGGGGTGCAATTCACTTCTAGGTTTTGGCAAAATTTCTGTGCAGCATTGGACATTAAAGTAAACCTTTCTTCTGCTTTTCATCCCCAGACTAATGGACAGACCGAACGAACCAATCAAACCCTGGAGCAGTATCTCCGCTGCTTTATCTGCCACCTACAGGATGATTGGGTGGATCTACTTCCATTAGCTGAGTTCTCGTATAACAACTCTCAGAGTGCCTCCACTAAACAGTCTCCTTTTTACTCTAATCTAGGTTATCATCCTAACATTCTACCACGATTTCCCATAGAAACGCCTTTACCAGCAGTGGCTGAAAGAATCACGTCTTTACAGAAGAATATGGATCTTCTAAAGGAAAATCTGGAATCGGCTCAGGAAAGGTATAAGAAAGCAGCAGATAAATTTCGTAAACCTGCACCAGCTTTCAAGGTAGGAGACTTGGTCTGGCTGTCAACCAGAAATCTTAAGTTAAGGATTCCATCGTCTAAGTTGGGACATAAGTACATTGGACCCTATAAAATCAGTAAAATTATAAGTGCCGTTGCTTGTCGTCTTCAACTGCCCAGAACTATGAGAATCCACCCTGTCTTTCATGTATCCCTACTAAAGGCTGCGACACCCAATACGTTTCTTGGACGTTCTTCTCCTTGCCCTGACCCAGTGGTAGTCGATGGTCAGGAAGAATTTGTGGTGGAAAGGATTTTAGATTCCAGGTTGTATAGAAATCAGTTACAATATCTGATTAAATGGCAGGGCTACCCAGTGGAGGACAACTCATGGGAACCAGTCAATAACGTTAATGCTCCTCGCTTGCTCCGTCAGTTTCATCAGAGGTACCCACACAAGCCTGGTCTGAGGTCATCCGGAGGATGTCCCTAAGGGGGGAGTAATGTAAGGTTCTGTGTATATGTTTCTGAAACTCAGTTTGTTCGTCAGCCATTTTACTTTCTGTCTTGCTGCAGCTATCTTGCCCTCAGTCAAAATGGAGTTTTCAGCTTGCATGTTCCCGCCCTGATTCTCTCCTTTTGCTTCTTAAGCAGCCACAGCTGAGCAATCAGTGCTTCAGAATCTAGCCTGCAGTGAACCTGTGACTTGACTTGACTCCTGTAAGCCTTGGACCTTGTACTCCAGCTATTCCTACTGAGGAACTCTGAAGCACTTGTGGACTCTGAACCCTGCTCTTTGAAAGACCCACGTTTGCATGGACTCACGGTAACAGAGAAGAAGATCCTGAATCTATTGTGAGAGTTATTGCTGAGCTTAGATTACTCTGGCCTGCTGTGTCTCCTGCTTCTGTGTCCGCAAACTGTGTGACTATATTTTGCCAACTTGTATGAAGTAATACAGGACTTTCTATATCAAACCTGTGTCTCATGTATGTTCATCGCACCCAAGCACAAGACGCTATATGAACTGTACTACATACATTACATGACGTTTGGAGACTGGATGGCACTGCATACGACCCCAAGAATACCATCCCTACAGTCAAGCATGGTGGTGGCAGCATCATGCTGTGGGGCTGTTTCTCAGCCAAGGGGCCTGGCCATCTGGTCCGCATCCATGGGAGGATGGATAGCACGGCCTACCTGGAGATTTTGGCCAAGAACCTCCGCTCCTCCATCAAGGATCTTAAGATGGTCGTAATTTCATCTTCCAACAAGACAACGACCCAAAGCACACAGCCAAGAAAACCAAGGCCTGGTTCAAGAGGGAAAAAGTCAAGGTGTTGGAGTGGCCTAGTCAGTCTCCTGACCTTAACCCAATTGAAAACTTGTGGAAGGAGCTCAAGATTAAAGTCCACATGAGACACCCAAAGAACCTAGATAAATTGGAGAAGATCTGTATGGAGGAGTGGGCCAAGATAACTCCACAGACCTGTGCCGGCCTGATCAGGTCTTATAAAAGACGATTATTAGCTGTAATTGCAAACAAGGGTTATTCCACGAAATATTAAACATAGGGGTTGTATAATAATTGACCCACACTTTTATGTTTAAAATTTATTAAAATTTAACTGAGCAACATAACTTTTGGTTTGTAAGATTTATGCTTCTGTTAATAAATCCTACTCTCGTTTGCAGTTTGAAAGCTCTAACTTATTTGCATCTTATCAAACCAGCTAAATCTGCAGGGGGTTGAATACTACTTGTAGGCACTGTACCTCCATTGTTTTCCTCTGTGTCTCCACCGCTGCACTGGGGTGGTGCCTATTGGAGCAAATGTAGGGGCTTCTTAGGGCCCATAAGCCTTACCTTAAAGGTAACATCTCTGTCTGTGCCTACATAATTTCCACAAAGAGACAAGGATGCAGTTCTATCTGTATTTACATCTTTTCCATGGAAAGAAAGGAATGCAGTGCTATTTGTGTCCACTTTATTTATAGGGGGTGATAGAGCAGTACTAGCTGTGCCTAAATCATTTTCATGGAGAAACTGGGCGGCTGTGCTATCTGTATTTACATAATCTACATAAAGAAACAAGGAGGCAGCACTATCTGTGCCTTAATCATGTCCAGGTAGAAACTGGGAAGCTGTACTATCTGTATTTACATAATCTACATAAAGAAACAAGGAGGCAGCACTATCTGTGCCTAAATTATTTTCAGGTAGAAACTGGGAAGCTGTACTATCTGTATTTACATAATCTACATAAAGAAACAAGGAGGCAGCACTATCTGTGCCTAAATTATTTTCAGGTAGAAACTGGGAAGCTGAACTATCTGTATTTACATAATTTACATGAAGAGACAAGGAGGCAGTACTGTCTGTACCTAAATAATTTTCAGGGAGTAATCGGGCAGCTGAACTATCTTTAGTTACATAGTTTACATGAAGAGACAAGGAAGCAGTACTATCTGTCCTGACATTATCTCCATAGACAAACACGTCTGTGTCTATATCACTTACAGGGAGTGACAGGAAGGCAGTGCTATTTGTATTTACACCATTTATACTAAGGGACAAGGAGGCAGTTCTATCTGTATCTACATCATTTAGTGGGAGAGACAAGGAAGAAGTACTATCTGTATCTAAATTATCGTATTGCCCCCATTACCAGGGTGACCACTTCGGTCACAGTCCTTTTCAAGTGAATGCAATGTTGCCAGCCCTTCAATCTAAGGATTAGTGGGGCCGTGCCACAGCCACACCCCGAGATCTGTAAGTGGAGGCATATTCTGGTAAATTTTATTGCAAAACCCCCTGCAAATCAGTACGAGATCTATAAATGAATGGGTTAATGTAGATCGTACGGTTTATGGTTTCAGTATTCTATGTTTTCTGTTCCATGGATTTTCGTTGCTTTGAAGTTTCCTAACAGTTTGTTGTGTCCTTAATAACCCGTAAACTTTTCAGAAGCTCCTGCCAGAAGGGAGGGTGATCCCAGAAAACACCTACTCCCTTCCCAGACATCTCTCACTAACCGCAGAGGGTTTCGCCGTTCCAGAGAATGCTCCTCACAAGAGAGCTCTCCCTCACGCCGCACAGTTTCCTAGAGAAGGCAACAATGGGCTCCTCCAAGAAAAGGCAAGTGCCAGACTATCAGGCATGACCAATGCTCCCACAGGACGCTCAGAAATATTTTTCTCAGCTTCCTCCACAGTTTTCAATTATTCTAACCTTTCTGATCTCTTCCACATGGACCAGATATGCAGAGAGATGAAATACCTCCATATAACGGCACCTCCGCTCCTCACCAAGGCCAAACCCCAGGGAACCCAACGCAATATCTATAAGCGGACCCCACACACCATGTGCAATATATAAGAATACTAGGCTGATACATAGTTTTTGGACCCCCGCATGGACCAGGGCAGGGTGTGACTGCCACCTCTGCACTCCTTATAGCTACGTCCCCAGAGCATGGGCAGCAGAGAAAGTCACAGCAATGGGGTCCTGGGTTCAAATCCCACAAGGATGACATCTGCAAGGAGCCTCTATGTTTGCCCCGTGTTTGTGGGGGTTTCCTCCCACACTCCAAGGACATACTGATAGGGAATGTAGATTGTGAGCCCGATGATGTCTGTAAAGCTGTGGAACTAATAAGAGAGTAAAGTAAATAAATGCATTTAAAAAAAAAAATTAACCTTTGATTTATACAATGCATTTTTACAAAACATACTACACGTGGATCCGTTCTCCATCTTTCCTTCATCCTGATTGACTGTAGTGATGCAGGGTACATCTCGGGTTCCGTGGCCTTGTCGCTCACCTCTTGTAACGATGAGATAATAGGCGAGATGCATCACTAGTGCACGCGAAAAAACTGATGAAACAAGGCATGTGTGAGAGTATGGGCTGCATCAATGCATGTGTACACGTGTGCAGATATCTGCTGATCACTGCATGTGTGTAATTGTGTGTACACATGTGGGAATGTCTGTAGGTATATACGGTAAGTATCTGTGAATATACCATTATATGTGTATATAACTGTATGACTACGTATGTGTGTACATGTGTATGTCTGTATCTGTGCATCACTGCATGTGTGTAACTGTGTGTACATAAGTGGGCATGTCTGTGTTTATGTATGTGAAATTGTCCCAGTAAATGAAGTATTTCTCCTAGAAAATTATTGCACTTACATGTTTTGTTATACACATGTTTATTTCCTTTGTGTGTTTCGGAACAACACAAAAAAAAACAAAAAATAAGGCAAATTGGACATAATTTCACACAAAACTCCAAGAATGGGCCAGAAAAAAAATTTGTTGGCACCTTGCCAAAATTGTGGGTAAACAACTTTGTTTCAAGCATGTGATGCTCGTTCAATTTCACCTGTGGCAAGTAACAGGTGCGTAAAATATGGAAATCACACCTGAAAACAGATAAAAAGGGGAGAAGTTGAGTCAATCTTTGTATTATGTGTCTGCGTGTGTCATACTAAACACAGAGAACAGAAAGAGGAGAAGAGAACTGTCTGAGGACTTGAGAACCAAAATTGGTGTACAATATCAACATTCTCATGGTTACAAGTCCATCTACAGAGATCTTGATGTTCTGTTGTCCACTGTGCACCACATAATCAAGAAGTTTACAACCCGTGGCACTAAAGATAATCTACCTGGATATGAATGGCAGAGAAAAATTTATGAAAGGTTGCAACGCAGGATAGTCTGCATGGTGCATGAGCAGCACAATCAAGTTCTAAAGAAATTAAAGCTGTCCTGCAGGCTCAGGGTGCATCAGTGTCAGCTTGAACTATCCTTCGACATTTGAATAAAATTAAATGTTATAGCAGGAGACCCAGGAGGACCCCACTGCTGACACAGAGGCATAATAATGCTAGATTGCAGTTTGCCAAAATGTACTGGAGTAAGCCAAAATCATTCTGGGAAAGCATCTTGTGGATATATGAGACCAAAATAGAGCTTTTCGGTAAAGCACACCATTCTACTGTTTACCGAAAATGGAATGAGGCCTACAAAGAAAAGAACACAGTACCGACAGTCAAATATGGTGGAGGTTCAAATATGTATTGGGGTTGTTTTCCTGCCTCTGGCACTGGGTGCCTTGACTGTGTGCAAGGCATCATGAAATCTGAAAATTACCAGAGGATTTTGGAACGCAGTGTAGTGCCCAGTGTCAGAAAGCTGGGTTTGCATCATAGGTCATGGGTCTTCCAGCAGGACAATGACACCAAACATACTTCAACAAACCCCCAGAAATGGATGAAAACAAAGCGCTGGAGAGTTCTGAAGTGGCAGAAATTAGTCCGGATCTAAATCCCATTGATCACCTGTGGAGAGATCTTAATTGCTGTTGGGAGAAGGTGAAATATCAGAGACCTGGAGCAGCTTGGAAAAGAAGAGTGGTCTGAAATACCAGCTGAGAGGTGCAAGAAGCTTGTTGATGGTTATAGGAAGTGATGTGTAATTGCAATAATTTTTTGGGAGTAATATTTCATTTTCTAGCACAATTTCTAGAGTGCCATGACTGTATGTATCTATTTAAGTTCATGTGCTGTATTTGTGTATGATGGCTGCGTATGGATCTGCATATGTGCATGTACAGTACAGACCAAAAGTTTGGACACACCTTCTCATTCAAAGATTTTTCTGTATTTTATGACTATGAAAATTGTACATCACACTGAAGGCATCAAAACTATGAATTATCACATGTGGAATTATACATTACACTTTACAAAAAAGTGTGAAACAACTGAAATATGTCTTATATTCTAGGTTCTTCAAAGTAGCCACCTTTTGCTTTGATTACTGCTTTGCATGCAGAAAAGGTGAACAGATGGACTCTACATGCCTAGTTCCCACCGTGAAGCATGGAGGAGGTGGTGTGATGGTGTGGGGTGCTTTGCTGGTGACACTGTTGGGGATTTATTCAAAATTGAAGCGATGAGCGGTCCAGCTCACCCCAAACCATCTCGATTGTGTTCAGGTATGGTGACTGTGGAGGCCAGGTGATCTGGCGTAGCACCCCAACACTCTCCTTCTTGGTCAAATAGCCCTTACACAGTCTGGAGGTGTGTTTAGGGTCATTGTCCTGTTGAAAAAATAAATGATGGTCCAACTAAATGCAAACCGGATGGAATAGCATGCAGCTGCAAGATGCTGTGGTAGCCATGCTGGTTCATATGCCTTCAATTTTGAATAAATCCCCAACAGTGTCACCAGTAAAGCCCCCCCAAACATCACACCACCTCCTCCATGCTTCACGGTGGGAACCAGGCATGTAGAGTCCATCCGTTCACCTTTTCTGCGTGCAAAGCAGTAATCAAAGTAAAAGGTGGCTACTTTGAAGAACCTAGAATATAAGACATATTTTCAGTTGTTTCACACTTTTTTGTAAAGTGTAATGTATAATTCCACATGTGATAATTCATAGTTTTGATGCCTTCAGTGTGATTCTACAATTTTCATAGTCATGAAAATACAGAAAAATCTTTGAATGAGAAGGTGTGTCCAAACTTTTGGTCTGTACTGTAGGGGTGTATATACTGTATGTATGATTGTATTATGTAAATGTATCTAAGAACTTATCTGCATGTACATGTGTGTATGTATGTGTGAATATATCAGTCTGTACATGGATGCCTTGAAATCTGTTGGCCATGAAACCCTTTAAAATGTATTTTTTTTTTTTTTGGTGGTGGTGGTGACCCTGCACTCTTAACATTGCTAACATTCGCAGTCCTCCAAAAAAACACTAGAGGGCACTCTTGACCTTCACAAGACTCTTAGACCAAATTACAAGAAATTGACATTTGTTGCCTTGAATGAAAGAGCAAAAAAAATACGGATGGTAAGAAATATGATGAAAATGAAGGCTGCAATGAAAATCTGCACTCCAGAGAGGAGAACTCTGATCTAGAAAATAAAATCTACCGTCACTGTACATTTGTATGTGAATAAAGGGTTCGTGGTCCCTGTATTAGACGGTACAATACGTTTTCTACACTGTATTATATTCATGTATCTACATTCCAACAGCAGGAAATGCAGTAGTTAAGCAAAAGTGATAATTTGGTTTACCTGTAACTGCCACTAGGGGGAGCACACTCCATTCAGATTTATAGTACTGATGTGGGGGCGGACTGTGTAATCTGTCTGGAGTGAGCGCCACCTAGTGGTGAGAAAGCTTTTACTATATAGGGGACATATTTTTTCTACTCGGGGCAGGCACAATGAAGGCCATTTTTTTTACCAAGAGGAAACAGTGCGGACATTTTTAGTAGATGTGTATATGTATGTATATAAATATATATATTCACTGTATATATACACAGGGAATATAAAAAGTCTACACACCCAGATTTTTGTCACATAAGGAAATCATACCATTTCTGAACTTTCCCGTCTTTAACGTCGCCCCTAATCTGTACTAGTCCATTGAGAAATAAACTGAAATAATTTTGGGTGGAAAAAAAAAATAAAGAACTAAAATACTGTGGTTGCATAAATATGCACACCTTTAAAGTAATATTTTGTTGAAGTCCCCTTTGAATTTATGGCAGCATGCAGTCTTTTTGGGTAGGAGTCTATCTGCATGGCACATCTAGAATTGGTGATGTTTGCCCGCTCTTCCCAGCAGTAGCTCCAGATCTGTCAGACTGCAAAGCCATCTCCTGTGTACAGCGCCCTCTTCAGGTCATCCACAGACTTTCACTTGGATTCAGGCCTGGGCTCTGACTGGGCCAATCCAAAACTTTTCTTCTGATGAAGCCATTCTTTGGTGATTTGGAGGCCGCTTAGGGTTGTTGTCGTGCTTAAATATGAAATTCCTCTTCATCTTTTTATTAGAGGCCTGAAAGTTTTGATGCGATGATATTTGGAACTATGCATCACTCCCTCCACCTTGACTAAAGCCCCAATTCTAAATGCCGAAAACCAGCCCCGAAGATTTCTCCACCACGCTTCACTTTGGGTATGGTGTTCTTTTGGAATTATGGCTAAAAGTTCACCCTTAGCCTCATCAGACATAACATGTTTTCCCACATGCTTTTGCCACACTTGATGTAGGCTTTGGCACAACATAGCCAGGCTCGGATGTTTTTTTTTGTAAGAAAAGTCTTCCGTCTTTCCACCCTAGCCCATAGGCCAGTTTAAGCCACTTCTTGATGATGTCTTCGCAGTGCTCTGTTGTATATCTAATGCCTTGGAGATTTATTTTATACCGTCTCCTGACTGGTAACTTTCAAACAATGAGATCCCTTTGCTGTGTTGTCAGCTGATAGTGCCCACGGCTTTTGCTGTAAATACAACTAAGAACATTTCATGAAAAATCCTACTGGAACAGCGAAACTTTATATGGAGTTAATCAGATCCAGGTTCACTGTATAGGATAGCAGATGTGCTCTGACTACTATTTACCAGGAGTTCAAATGTGATTGGCTAATTCTGAACACAACCACAGCCCCAGTAATAAGACCGCGTTCACACACATATGCAACCACATCATTTTAGTTTTGTTGTTTTTATTTTCACCATCAAAATTATTTCAGTTTGTTTCTCAATGGATCTGTACATATTATGGATGACGTTAAAGGTAGAAAAAGTTCTGGAAGGATTCTTCTTGGTAGAATTTTTGACATGGCAAAAAAAACTGACATTTTAACAGGGGTGTGTAAACTTTGTATATCTACTGCGTATGGGTGTTTCTTTTACTGTGAGCACTCAATAGTATTTAGGAGGTACAATGTGGCCATTTTTTATTTATAAGGGGTACAGGGCAGGCATTTTGCTATTATGTGGCACTGTATGGATATTTTTAGTATTCATTTTTAGAAGCATTTTTAGTAAGGTGTGGGATATTTAAGAAAAAAAAATTAAGAGAGCATAGTGCAAGTAATTTTTTATTTTGAAAGCACCACTATTATTTTTAGGGGGACTATGGGTGGTACTACTAGTTTCAGGGGTCACCATGTTTGCTTGTATTATATCCGATGCGTCATAATCTGCAAAATATGGTAACTAACAAATAAAGATACACTCTGTAACACTATAGCATGAAAACATGAAATATATGAAATTGTAATTGCATTACTGCTCTACAAAATAAGACAAAATGAAGATACTTAGCTCATAAATTGGACAATTCCTATATGCCCAGCAGCCATGACAAGGCGATCTTCTTTGCTTGGAACCTAATCTAATGTGACTCCTCTCATGGGATGATAGCCTACATTTATATCAGTAGAAAGAATCCTTCTGATTGACTGACTGAGCACTCCACCCATCCGCCTATGGTGGTGTTAATCACAGCAGGATCCTATCTTCCCATATAAATGAAGGGTATCAGCCCATGAGAGAAGTCACATTAGATTAGGTTCCCAGCACAAGAAGATCGCCTTGCCGTGGCTGCTGGGCATACAAGATTTGCCCAAAATATGAGCTAAGTATCTTCGTTTTTTTCAATTTTCTAGAGCAGTAATGCAATTCCAATTTCATATATTTCATGTTTGCATGTTACAGAGAGTAACTTTACTTGCTAGTCTGCAAAGGTGGCTGGGATAAGTATTCATGAGGCTTTAAACCAGGTATATATACATGTCATTGTGACACATACATATATATATTTATAGTTCATACACTTCTACATAGTATAATAGCCGCTAATTCAATTGCCGGCTTTTGTGAAATCACAGAAGCCGACATGAAATGATACATTGTTTACACACAGTTAACCATGTCATTTCATGTATTTTGATATATGGTTTTAACTTACAATTACATAAGTGTATGTGTGCAAAATTTCAGACATGTAGGGGTTAATTAAAGGTGTAAATTTGTTGAAAAAAAATGCGTGGGCTCCCGCTGTATTTTCTCCACCAGACAGACAAAGCAGCGAGTGGGGGCAGATAATAATAGCCTAGGGAGGGTACATTTTTTGTGCCCCTCCTGGCTACTAACATCTGCCCCCAGACACCCAGAAAAGGCAAATCTCTAATTAGATTAGCCCTTTCTGGCACTTTGCCCGTCTATTCCCATTGCCCTGTAGCGGTGGCGAATGGGTTAATAAGGGGTTAAAGCCACCTTGCAATTAAAAGGTGACTTTAAGCTAGGTTAATAATTGAGAGCTGTCAATTAGACAACTATCAATTATTAATCCTATTGTATGAAAGAAAAATCAAACACACACACTTTATTAAAAAAGAAGTTTAATGAAATAATCAGTTTTTGACCATATTTTATTTTCCTGCTAAAACCATTTCCTGTAATAAAATAAAATAAAAAATAAAATTGTTCTTACCTATCCGGTGTGTTGTAATTTTGATCTATATTAACAGCTATGAGGACTTGACCTGATCCTCTATGGAGGGAATATACTGCCATTCCTAAGTGATTTTTTTTCCCCAGATGTTCCAATTACCATCCTGTGTAATTTTAAACATATTTTGTTAATAAAGAGGTTTTTTATGGGTGATTTTGGCTGCTATGTTCTTTTTGATTGATTGCTTAGCTCTTCTGCAGTTTCCCATTTAGTCCTATTATTGAATAATATTCATCCGTACTATTTATGGTGATGTTTCCATCCATATTCTGTTACATCTATCCGAGGTTACAGCTAGCAGGGAGCTAATGCTGCCTGGTGAGCTGTTACCCCCCGAATGAATAAGTTCCTCTCCTGGCGAAAGGAGAGGAAGTGATTAATGAATGAAGCTTAATTGATTTATTCCCACTTTCACTTCAGGTCAGGTCACCCTGACCTGACCTAAAGTGAAAGTGGGAGGCAATCAATTAAGCTTCATTTATTAATCACATCCTCTCCTGTCGGCAGGAGATAAGCTCATTCATTCAGGAGCTTTCAGCTGAGCAGGCAGCATTACTTGCGCTGCTTAGCTGAAAGCTAGTTAACCCTTTGTGAAGGATTACAGCGTGGGACGTGACAGATCGCCAGATAGGTAAGAATAATGTTGTTTTATTATTTTTTCTTTATTATAGGAGATCAAGGGCTTCGCAGGATTAAGAGTTAAATAAAAGATGGTCAAAAAAATGTGTTTTTATTTCATTAAAATTATTTATTCTTAAAGTGTGTGTGTTTTTTTTATTTCCTTCAATAGGATTAATAATTGATAGTTGTCAAATTGACAGCTCTCAATTATTAACCTTACTTAAAGTGACCTTTCAATTGCAAGGTGGCTTTAACCCCTTATTAACCCATTCGCCACCGCTACAGGGCAATGTGTTATGTTTTGGCAGCTGAGGAGAGCAGGCAAAAACGGCAATACACCAGAGAGGTTGGAATCTACTGGATTGCAGTACCCTGACTAACCACCACAACTAAAGGCAGCCGTGGAGCGTACCTACGTTGGTCCTAGACGCCTCGTCACAGCCTGAGAAGCTAACTACACCTAAAGATAGAAAGAGGAAAACTATCTGCCCCGGAGCAGATCCCCAAAGAACATAGGAAGCCCCCAAACATGTAATGGCGGTTAGACAAGAGGAAACACAAACACAGACAGAAAATAGTATGAGCAAACGTTGGGGCCCAAACTTACTAGACAGAAAAGGATAGGAAGGAAACTTACTGCAATCCCAAAAAACCCTAAAAAGTACCAACTCTACTAATTACAAAAACACCTGAGATCACACGACCTCTACCACCTAAATTAGTTCTCTGGTGTAACAAAACTAAGCCGCAGCCATTGAAAAAACTGGAAAAGGCAAATGAACAAATAACAGAGGCTCAGATAAACTGAGAGGAGCACAAGCCCCCCGGAGGGGACCTGGCTGACCTCCACAAGAGTGCAGGAAACAATGCAAAAAGCAAGCACAGAAATAAAAACAGAAAATGTCTTATCTGAGAGCAGGAGAAGAGGCAAGATTCAGCAGGCTTCCAAGTGAACCAGGAACAACAGCAGTTAGACAAGAACAATTGCTCACCGGCAACCCTGATGGGAGGGAACCTCCCTTATATAGGACCAGTCTGTAACTCCTGATTGCCAATCTTCACTAAATGGTTCAGCACTGTCTGCAACCACCAGAGGGAGCTTCTGCTCAGAACTCATCTCCAACACATTCACAACAGCAATGGGAATAGACGGGCAAAGTGCCAGAAAGGGCGAATCTAATTAGAGATTTGCCCTTTCTGGGGTGTCTGGGGTCAGATGTTAGTAGCCAGGGGGGGCACAAAAAAATGTACCCTCCCTAGGCTATTATTATCTGCCCCCACTCGCTTGCTTTGTCTGTCTGGTGGAGAAAATACAGCGGGAGCCCACGCATTTTTTTTCAACGAATTTACACCTTTAATTAACCCCTACATGTCTGAAATTTTGCACACATACACTTATGTAATTGTAAGTTAAAACCATATATCAAAATACATGAAATGACATGGTTAACTGTGTGTAAACAATGTATCATTTCTAGGGTTGAGCGATACTTTCCGATATCCAAAAGTATCGGAATCGGAATGGTATCGCCGATATCCAAAAAATATCGGCGATACCCGATACCGATACCGGAAATCCAATGTAAGTCTATGGGAACAAAATATCGGAATTAAAAAAACCCCATTCTTGCCTTGTTGGTTAATTGTACATGAAGGAAAACAACAAAGAGTAATGTACAATGTATTGTGGAAGGTTGAGGAGACATTAAAGGCATAGATGTTTAACCCAATCAAATGGAATAGCATAAATATTTTTTTTTTTTAAAGATGTTCGGATTGACGAAGAAATTGACAATGTTGTTAACGTTTTTTCTATTTTGGCAAATATGTATATTTCACAACTTCCATGCTCTTCACCTTTTTAACTTTTCACACACTTTCTCCTTCATAATCTTCAGCAGCATCATCTTTTTCATCAAATTATTCTTCATCTTCACCTTCTTTATCTTCTTCTTAAACTTCTTGCTATTCATCTTTTTGTTAACATTACTCAGATTCTTCTTATTAAACTATTATTCTTATTCATATTGTACTTCATCTTCTTCATCATATTCTTATTTGTGACAGAGAATCCTGTACTTGTAATCTGTCAAAGTATGAATTTTTCATCCTTCCGTTCTTGCTGTCACAAAAGATTTAAATTACAACAGTATTTGTCCGTGTTCAGTTTAGCCTGCAGCAGCAGGCATTTTCCAGGGGCACCACGAGGAGGAACGGACTCACCCCCATACACTGCTTAGTCTTCTTCTGCTTAGAATTTAGAGCATATATTTTGCTCTTCATTTTGGTCTTATACTTCATGTTCTTCTGCTTTTTGATCTTCTGCTTATTGTTCTTAAGTCTCTTGTTCTGTATCTTGTAGTTTGTCTTAACCTTCTTAGTCCTGTTTGGTAATCTTTTATTTCTTCTTTGTGATGGTGTTTTAGGCTGGTTGGCTTGATGCTCGTCGTCCTTGTGGTCGTCATCTTTTTCGGGGTGGTCATCAGGGTCGTCGTCTTCATTGTTGGAGATCCAGAGTGATTACCCAAAAAAGCATTGAAAAAATCTTCAATTTGTAAATGTTGCAGAAGGTACAAGAGTCAATGCAAGTAATGAGGACCAGCTGACTGTGCTGGAACCCGGAAGGGCAGCAGAAGGAAAAGAGCCAATGGCACAACCGAGGACCAGCTGACGTTACTGGGACACGGTTACTAAGCAGGAGGTACCTGTGCTCCAAAGCACTACCAAGGACCAGCAGACATTGCTGGAACTCGGATACCGAGATGGAGGCACCTAGGCCAAAGGCACTGCGGAGAACCAGCTGACGGTACTGGAACCCGGACGGGTAGCAGAAGGTACAAGAGCCAATCCAAGTAACGAGGACCAGCTGACTGTGCTGGAACCCGGAGGGGCAGCAGAAGGAAAAGAGCCAATGGCACAACCGAGGACCAGCTGACGTTACTGGGACACGGTTACTAAGCAGGAGGTACCTGTGCTCCAAAGCACTACCAAGGACCAGCAGACATTGCTGGAACTCGGATACCGAGATGGAGGCACCTAGGCCAAAGGCACTGCGGAGAACCAGCTGACGGTACTGGAACCCGGACGGGTAGCAGAAGGTACAAGAGCCAATGCAAGTAACGATGACCAGCTGACTGCTGGAAACCCGAGGGGCAGCAGAAGGAAGAGCCATGGCACAACGAGAACCAGCTGACGTTACTGGGACACGGTACTAAGCTAGGAGGTACCTGTGCTCCAAAGCACTACAAGGACCAGCAGACATTGCTGGAACTCGGATACGAGATGGAGGCACTAGGCCAAAGGCACTGCGGGAACCAGCTGACGGTACTGGAACCCGGACGGGTTAGCAGAAGGTACCCATGGAAATTTAAGAATGACAGGCGCGAGCCGGCCGCAGTTACCGAATCCCACAGTCTACAGTGGGTGATTGTCCTATGTCACAACGGTAAACAGCCTTTATTTGCATATCCCGCAGCACATATAGGAAGCACCTAAACTCCAGCACCATAGAGTCTGCTAACCTGACCGCAACACGACAGGAACACTTATTGGAGGCTAAGTGACGTTTACATGACAGGAAACAGATGGCTTGCTGTAACCAGTCTGGGCAGGAGTGGTTTCCCGTGCAATGACACTTCCGAGCAACAACTGGCGTGTTGAAGCCCAGGGATGAGAAGACAACAGGGTGGAGGCAGCAGGACTTTTTGCCGTTCACACAGCAGGGGAACAGCTGACATTACTGAACCACAGTAACACAGGAGCAAGTGTTCACTGTGCTAACAGCACTTCCGAGCAACAACTGGCAGTGTTGTAGCCCAGGGATGAGAAGAGAACAGGGTGGAGGCAGCAGGACTTTTTGCCGTTCACACAGCAGGGGAACAGCTGACATTACTGAACCCCAGTAACACAGGAGCAAGTGTAGACTGTGCTAACAGCACTTCCGAGCAACAACTGACGGTGTTGTAGCCCAGGGATGGAAGAGAACAGGGTGGAGGCAGCAGGACTTTTTGCCGTTCACACAGCAGGGGAACAGCTGATATTACTGAACCCCAGTAACACAGGAGCAAGTGTTCACTGTGCTAACAGCACTTCCGAGCAACAACTGGCAGTGTGTGTAGCCCAGGGATGAGAAGAGAACAGGGTGGAGGCAGCAGGACTTTTTGCCGTTCACACAGCAGGGGAACAGCTGATATTACTGAACCCCAGTAACACAGGAGCAAGTGTTCACTGTGCTAACAGCACTTCCGAGCAACAACTGGCGGTGTTGTAGCCCAGGGATGAGAAGAGAACAGGGTGGAGGCAGCAGGACTTTTTGCCGTTCACACAGCAGGGGAACAGCTGATATTACTGAACCCCAGTAACACAGGAGCAAGTGTTCACTGTGCTAACAGCACTTCCGAGCAACAACTGGCGGTGTTGTAGCCCAGGGATGAGAAAAGAACAGGGTGGAGGCAGCAGGACTTTTTGCCGTTCACACAGCAGGGGAACAGCTGATATTACTGAACCCCAGTAACACAGGAGCAAGTGTTCACTGTGCTAACAGCACTTCCGAGCAACAACTGACGGTTTTGTAGCCCAGGGATGAGAAGAGGACAGGGTGGAGGCAGCAGGACTTTTTGCCGTTCACACAGCAGGGGAACAGCTGACATTACTGAACCCCAGTAACACAGGAGCAAGTGTAGACTGTGCTAACAGCACTTCCGAGCAACAACTGGCGGTGTTGTAGCCCAGGGATGAGAAGAGAACAGGGTGGAGGCAGCAGGACTTTTTGCCGTTCACACAGCAGGGGAACAGCTGATATTACTGAACCCCAGTAACACAGGAGCAAGTGTTCACTGTGCTAACAGCACTTCCGAGCAACAACTGGCGGTGTTGTAAGCCCAGGGATGAGAAGAGAACAGGGTGGAGGCAGCAGGACTTTTTGCCGTATCACACAGCAGGGGAACAGCTGACATTACTGAACCCCAGTAACACAGGAGCAAGTGTAGACTGTGCTAACAGCACTTCCCAGCAACAACTGGCGGTGTTGAAGCCCAGGGATGAGAAGACAACAGGGTGGAGGCAGCAGGACTTTTTGCCGTACACACAGCAGGGGAACAGCTGACATTACTGAACCCCAGTAACACAGGAGCAAGTGTTCACTGTGCTAACAGCACTTCCGAGCAACAACTGGCGTGTTGTAGCCCAGGGATGAGAAGAGAACAGGGTGGAGGCAGCAGGACTTTTTGCCGTTCACACAGCAGGGGAACAGCTGACATTACTGAACCCCATGTAACACAGGAGCAAGTGTTAGACTGTGCTAACAGCACTTCCGAGCAACAACTGGCGGTGTTGTAGCCCAGGGATGAGAAGAGAACAGGGTGGAGGCAGCAGGACTTTTTGCCGTTCACACAGCAGGGGAACAGCTGATATTACTGAACCCCATTAACACAGGAGCAAGTGTTCACTGTGCTAACAGCACTTCCGAGCAACAACTGGCGGTGTTGTAGCCCAGGGATGAGAAGAGAACAGGGTGGAGGCAGCAGGACTTTTTGCCGTTCACACAGCAGGGGAACAGCTGATATTACTGAACCCAGTAACACAGGAGCAAGTGTTCACTGTGCTAACAGCACTTCCGAGCAACAACTGGCGGTGTTGTAGCCCAGGGATGAGAAGAGAACAGGGTGGAGGCAGCAGGACTTTTTGCCGTTCACACAGCAGGGGAACAGCTGATATTACTGAACCCCAGTAACACAGGAGCAAGTGTTCACTGTGCTAACAGCACTTCCGAGCAACAACTGGAGGTGTTGTAGCCCAGGGATGAGAAAGAACAGGGTGGAGGCAGCAGGACTTTTTGCCGTTCACACAGCAGGGGAACAGCTGATATTACTGAACCCCAGTAACACAGGAGCAAGTGTTCACTGTGCTAACAGCACTTCCGAGCAACAACTGGTGGTTTTGTAGCCCAGGGATGAGAAGAGAACAGGGTGGAGGCAGCAGGACTTTTTGCCGTTCACACAGCAGGGGAACAGCTGACATTACTGAACCCCAGTAACACAGGAGCAAGTGTAGCTGTGCTAACAGCACTTCCGAGCAACAACTGGCGGTGTTGTAGCCCAGGGATGAGAAGAGAACAGGGTGGAAGCAGCAGGACTTTTTGCCGTTCACACAGCAGGGGAACAGCTGATATTACTGAACCCCAGTAACACAGGAGCAAGTGTTCACTGTGCTAACAGCACTTCCGAGCAACAACTGGCGGTGTTGTAGCCCAGGGATGAGAAGAGAACAGGGTGGAGGCAGCAGGACTTTTTGCCGTTCACACAGCAGGGGAACAGCTGACATTACTGAACCCCAGTAACACAGGAGCAAGTGTAGACTGTGCTAACAGCACTTCCGAGCAACAGCTGGCGGTGTTGTAGCCCAGGGATGAGAAGAGAACAGGGTGGAGGCAGCAGGACTTTTTGCCGTTCACACAGCAGGGGAACAGCTGACATTACTGAACCCCAGTAACACAGGAGCAAGTGTAGACTGTGCTAACAGCACTTCCGAGCAACAACTGGTGGTGTTGTAGCCCAGGGATGAGAAGAGAACAGGGTGGAGGCAGCAGGACTTTTTGCCGTTCACACAGCAGGGGAACAGCTGACATTACTGAACCCCAGTAACACAGGAGCAAGTGTAGACTGTGTTAACAGCACTTCCGAGCAACAACTGGCGGTGTTGTAGCCAGGGATGAGAAGAGAACAGGGTGGAGGCAGCAGGACTTTTTGCCGTTCACACAGCAGGGGAACAGCTGACATTACTGAACCCCAGTAACACAGGAGCAAGTGTAGACTGTGCTAACAGCACTTCCGAGCAACAACTGGCGGTGTTGTAGCCCAGGGATGAGAAGAGAACAGGGTGGAGGCAGCAGGACTTTTTGCCGTTCACACAGCAGGGGAACAGCTGACATTACTGAACCCCAGTAACACAGGAGCAAGTGTAGACTGTGCTAACAGCACTTCCGAGCAACAACTGGCGGTGTTGTAGCCCAGGGATGAGAAGAGAACAGGGTGGAGGCAGCAGGACTTTTTGCCGTTCACACAGCAGGGGAACAGCTGATATTACTGAACCCCAGTAACACAGGAGCAAGTGTTACACTGTGCTAACAGCACTTCCGAGCAACAACTGGCGGTGTTGTAGCCCAGGGATGAGAAGAGAACAGGGTGGAGGCAGCAGGACTTTTTGCCGTTCACACAGCAGGGGAACAGCTGACATTACTGAACCCCAGTAACACAGGAGCAAGTGTTACTGTGCTAACAGCACTTCCGAGCAACAACTGGCGGTGTTGTAGCCCAGGGATGAGAAGAGAACAGGGTGAGGCAGCAGGACTTTTTGCCGTTCACACAGCAGGGGAACAGCTGATATTACTGAACCCCAGTAACACAGGAGCAAGTGTTCACTGTGCTAACAGCACTTCGAGCAACAACTGGCGGTGTTGTAGCCCAGGGATGAGAAGAGAACAGGGTGGAGGCAGCAGGACTTTTTGCCGTTCACACAGCAGGGAAACAGTTGATATTACTGAACCCCAGTAACACAGGAGCAAGTGTTCACTGTGCTAACAGCACTTCCGAGCAACAACTGGCGGTGTTGTAGCCCAGGGATGAGAAGAGAACAGGGTGGAGGCAGCAGGACTTTTTGCCGTTCACACAGCAGGGGAACAGCTGATATTACTGAACCCCAGTAACACAGGAGCAAGTGTTCACTGTGCTAACAGCACTTCCGAGCAACAACTGGCGGTGTTGTAGCCCAGGGATGAGAAGAGAACAGGGTGGAGGCAGCAGGACTTTTTGCCGTTCACACAGCAGGGAACAGTGACATTACTGAACCCCAGTAACACAGGAGCAAGTGTAACTGTGCTAACAGCACTTCCGAGCAACAACTGGCGGTGTTGTAGCCCAGGGATGAGAAGAGAACAGGGTGGAGGCAGCAGGATTTTTGCCGTTCACACAGCAGGGAACAGCTGACATTACTGAACCCCAGTAACACAGGAGCAAGTGTTCACTGTGCTAACAGCACTTCCGAGCAACAACTGGCGGTGTTGTAGCCCAGGGATGAGAAGAGAACAGGGTGGAGGCAGCAGGACTTTTTGCCGTTCACACAGCAGGGGAACAGCTGACATTACTGAACCCCAGTAACACAGGAGCAAGTGTTCAACTATGCTAACAGCACTTCCGAGCAACAACTGGCAGGGGTTGTAGCCCAGGGATGAGAAGAGAACAGGGTGGAGGCAGCAGGATTTTTGCCGTTCACACAGCAGGGGAACAGCTGACATTACTGAACCCTAGTAACACAGGAGCAAGTGTAGACTGTGCTAACAGCACTTCCGAGCAACAACTGGCGGTGTTGTAGCCCAGGGATGAGAAGAGAACAGGGTGGAGGCAGCAGGACTTTTTGCCGTTCACACAGCAGGGGAACAGCTGAATTACTGAACCCCAGTAACACAGGAGCAAGTGTTCACTGTGCTAACAGCACTTCCGAGCAACAACTGGCGGTGTTGTAGCCCAGGGATGAGAAGAGAACAGGGTGGAGGCAGCAGGACTTTTTGCCGTTCACACAGCAGGGGAACAGCTGACATTACTGAACCCCAGTAACACAGGAGCAAGTGTAGACTGTGCTAACAGCACTTCCGAGCAACAACTGGCGGTGTTGTAGCCCAGGGATGAGAAGAGAACAGGGTGGAGGCAGCAGGACTTTTTGCCGTTCACACAGCAGGGGAACAGCTGACATTACTGAACCCCAGTAACACAGGAGCAAGTGAGACTGTGCTAACAGCACTTCCGAGCAACAACTGGCGGTGTTGTAGCCAGGGATGAGAAGAGAACAGGGTGGAGGCAGCAGGACTTTTTGCCGTTCACACAGCAGGGGAACAGCTGATATTACTGAACCCCAGTAACACAGGAGCAAGTGTTCACTGTGCTAACAGCACTTCCGAGCAACAACTGGCGGTGTTGTAGCCCAGGGATGAGAAGAGAACAGGGTGGAGGCAGCAGGACTTTTTGCCGTTCACACAGCAGGGGAACAGCTGACATTACTGAACCCCAGTAACACAGGAGCAAGTGTAGACTGTGCTAACAGCACTTCCGAGCAACAACTGGCGGTGTTGTAGCCCAGGGATGAGAAGAGAACAGGGTGGAGGCAGCAGGACTTTTTGCCGTTCACACAGCAGGGGAACAGCTGATATTACTGAACCCCAGTAACACAGGAGCAAGTGTTCACTGTGCTAACAGCACTTCCGAGCAACAACTGGCGGTGTTGTAGCCCAGGGTCAAGGAGGATGTTTAAATACTATATCAAGTATTTTCCTTGTTACGTGTCAATTAAAAATGTCTATACTCCAAACAAGAGAAATATAAACTTTAGTACCATAAGATGATGATTTAACTTAAAAAAATATATGTAAATTAATAATTTACAAACATAAACGCATGCATTAACATGTTGAAAAGCAATGCAAACCACAATTAAAATAGGTTAAATAATCTGCTATACGGTTTAAAATAAAAGCATACAAGTACACATCAGAATCCATTAATGATGGGTAAGTAACAGTATGTACACCATTTTTATTGTGTAGACAATGAATGGCTGACTTAAAAACATAATCAGCATTACAAGTTTTCTTTGACATTCATAAAACTTTACATTTGGTGAATAATATCACTAAAATTTTTAAAAAAATATCTAAAATTTCCATCATGTAATACTGATAGTATGTGCCAATCATTTATATTAACAAAACAAAAATTTAAAAAGTGCATAGTGCAGAGTGAAAACAGATATTTATGCCTGACTGTGGACTTGCAAGCATGACAACGGATAGATAAGGTATATATAGATGAGACTGCATAGCCACAGATGGTGAATGGCGATGTAATACTGTACCTCAATAAAGTGTGCGTTACTACTACATCCTTTTTTTTATCTAGCTTTATAAAAGGTTACGTGCATGTATGGTTGCGCCTTTGTTTGGACGCACAGACTGGCTTCCTGCTGTGACGCGTTGGGTATTGGAGCGTCTGTACGTCTTATGACGCAGACTAACATTCACGGTGCGCATCGTTCATCATCGCAAGTGTACCGACAACACAAAGGCGTTGTCATGACTGCTTTACTCAGTAAACATGCACCTATGATGAAACATACACGCATGTGCCCTATTACATAACAAGCTACAAGAAAAACGAGTGTGAGGTGTGACACAGCTGTTTTGTTAAGGTACAGTATTATATCGACATTGTACAGATGTCGCTATTCAGTCTGATAAATATATATCATTCACGTATTCTATCAGTTGTCGTTCTTTCAGCATCACTTACAGGTATATATTTTGCTATTGTGACTATGCACTATTGACTTTACCAAGGTAATGCATGATTTTTGTTAGCGATTATCATGTTTACATGAAGGACCTTTATGATATGGGCTGTTAACTTTCTAATCAAATATGTATTTTTTAAAATGACACAAATATAAGTAATGTTGAAGAGGACTATTCCTACATGCATTGTTTGCACAATATTACAGGTGTACATCACGTCCCTTAATCAACATTGGATTATTATATTTACTTGTATGCTTTTATTTCAAAGGCAAGAACACTGAAGTATAACCTTCGCACTGCAGCAGTTGTCAAAGTTCAACCCACATTATGCACTTCCAACATTGCAGCATTTGAGTCATCATGATGTGAGTTGGATTTGTCTAAGCTATGGAGTGACAAGGTTGACCATCAGTATCCTATAGCATAAGTAGGCTTTTGTGTTTGCATTTGTTTTCGACATGTGCATATCTGTAATAATATGTCACAATTATTTTGTTACAGATTTGTGACAAAGACAAATCATTTTATGGTTTGAAAGTTGACGTTTCAAATGTTTACAGCTTAGAAATCAGGGTGTAGCCTCATATCTATGTGTAGCACTAGACACTTTGAGATGTCATGTTTTTTTCACCATGATTAGGTAGCTAGCAGTAATTTTTGCCGGACACACAGCAGGGGAACAGCAGGCGTTACTGAACCCCACAAACACATCAGCGATTGTTTTCATCTGTGCATCTAACACTTCTGAGCAGCAAACTGGCGCTGTTTGAAGCCCAGGGTCAAGGAGGGTGTAGGCAGAGGCCTAGTATGAGACGTTTGAAGTTGAAGTTGTAGTTAGCAGCAGTAATTTTTGCCAGACACACAGCAGGGGAACAGCAGGCGTTACTGAACCCTACAAACACATCAGTGATTGTTTTCATCTGTGCATCTAACACTTCTGAGCAGCAACTGGCGCTGTTGAAGCCCAGGGTCAAGGAGGGTGTAGGCAGAGGCCTAGTATGAGACGTTTGAAGTTGAAGTTGTAGTTAGCAGCAGTAATTTTTGCCAGACACACAGCAGGGGAACAGCAGGCGTTACTGAACCCCACAAACACATCAGCGATTGTTTTCATCTGTGCATTACTTAATGAGGTATGCCACACTAAACATTATCGCTAACGAGACGCTAAAAAAGTCATATTTAGCGATCGTTAGCGATATTGTTCAGTGGGCAGCTTCCAGCGACGAGTTCTGCTGTGATCCGTCGTCGCTGGAATCTTCCGGACCTATTTCATCGTGGCGTCCCGTGGGTAATATCTTATTCGCTGTGTGGCACCTTTTCTTACGATTTTAGCGGTACTTTTGTTCAATCCAAAGTCGTTTATTAGGTCGCTACGTGCGATAGCTCGTTAATATATCGCTAAATGTGGCCTCATTAGCGATATAAAACATCGTAGAATCACATATTCTGACAACGGAACGGAATCGCTAGCGGATGCTTGTGTGGCAGTACCTAACACTTCTGGCAGCAACTGGCGCTGTTGAAGCCAGGTCAAGGAGGGTGTAGCAGAGGCCTAGTATGAGACGTTTGAAGTTGAAGTTGTAGTTAGCAGCAGTAATTTTTGCCAGACACACAGCAGGGGAACAGCAGGCGTTACTGAACCCCACAAACACATCAGCGATTGTTTTCATCTGTGCATCTAACACTTCTGAGCAGCAACTGGCGCTGTTGAAGCCCAGGGTCAAGGAGGGTGTAGGCACAAAATATTGAGTTATTGCCTTGTTACGTGGCCATTGCAAATGTATGTACTTCAAACAAGAATAAATGAAGTTTTACTAGGACAATAAAATGATGAATTTCAATTCCAAGAATAGAAAAATATTTATACTTGAGAGTCCTCTGTGGTTGACACTGTTTAATGGCTAACTGAAAATATGGTAACAAATTCAAAGCTTTCAAGACTACTCAGGTCTCTTCATCAGGCTAAGACTAAAAAAAAAATGAAGAATCACATATTTCTACACACAACAGGACACAGGAATAGGTAAGACAAGTGAGGGAGGGACAAGTGAGGGGAGACCGGCCAAAAAATGAGAACAAGGATGAATTATCAGCGCCACACGATAAGTCAAAAAATAATGGATTTACCTGTGGCAAAACACTTTTGTATGCCCGGTCATAGCATGATGGATATGGAATTACTGGTATTAAAATATAAATTCAAATATGAGAAAGATACAAAGGTTTCAGAATATAAGCTCATCATGACCTTTGACACTGTTAGTGATGGAATGAATAGATCACACGGATTTATGTCATTCTATATCAATTAAGGAATCTGCGTCTCTGCCCTTCCAGGGGCATGAAAACACAAAACCAGTCCCCAATCAGAGGGCAATAAAACTTTCTATCCTTATCTAGGAACTGTTCCAATATTTATGTTCATCCCTCTGTGATAATGACAGTTCTGCTACACGTCACTTACTTGTCTTACCTATTGCACTATTCCTGTGTCCTGTTGTGTTATAAATTTGTGATGCTTCATTTTTTGTTTTAGTCTTTGCCTCATGAAGAGACGTGAGTAGCCTCGAAAGCTTGCAATTTGTTACCATCTTTTCAGTTATCCATTCAAAGGTATCAACCACTGTGGACTCTCAAGTCTAAATATTTTTCTATCTAATGGCTAACACGGTACGAAGATACACATGTTTCCTAACTTCAAGAATAAAAATAAAGACACTGCAAATATAAACGCATATATGCACATGCCAACAAGAAATGGAACAACACACCACCCAAAAAATTGGTTACAAAATATAGTGTTGTAAATTTAACAATAAAAGTCCATTTTTGTATTTATGAATAATGCTTAAGGAACGCTATGTTAAACCATAACATAGTGAAGACAATGGATTTTGTAATCGTCACTCATCATCATCATCATTGCAGTTTAGATGTGACAGTCACAGACATTTCAATTATTTAAGTTAATGAAATCGTTACTTTGTACAGCATGTATGACATGTCCAGCATGGACTCATCAATGTGAAGACAATAATGTACGATAAAAAATAACCATTTAAAAAAACATAATGCATTGTCACAATTTAAGTGTGTGCCTGCAAGTGTAGGTGAAAGAAAGGCTACGGATAGCAAAGGTATATTCTATGTCTGTATCAGACAGTGTACAGCATCTGATGGGTAATGGCGATGTTATACTGTACGTCAATAAAGTCTGCGGCTGCAATCATGCATTTTTTTCTTGGACAGTGTTGAAGAGGGTAAAAGCATGTCTGGTTGTGCAAGGCTTTATCTGTCAACACTACCTTCCTACTGTCACGCGTAGGGTAGAGTAGCGTGTGTCAATTATATGACTCTATAAAATGTGACGTTACGCAGCGTTATTGCGCCCTAGGGACGCCAAAAATACGACAGCAGTAATCATTTACTGTCTAATACTCCACCTATGACCAACAAAAAAAGAACGTTCCCTCTTTAACAATCTACAAGACTAACAAGCATAATGGTTGACGCTGACTTTATTGAGGTACAGTATTACATCGACATTGTCCATGAGTAACTATGCACTGTGATACCTATATACCATTATTAATTTATATCTGTTGTGGTTGTTTCAACAGCACTTGCAGGTATAACTACCTATTGTCAGTATGCATGATGCACTTTCTAGATGTAATAATTTATTATTGCACATTATTACCAGGTTTAGATGCTGGGCATTTCATATATGGTGTGTGAAGTTACAGTTGGCATCAGTATGTGTATTTTATAATGTCTGTCATAAATAAAACTTGTGATGATGATGATGAGGATTTTATGATTCGTACATCCATTGACTGCATTATCTTACAGGTACAGATAAAGTTCCTTAAAAAGCATTAATTGATAAGTATGAAATGTACTTTTTTGCATTAATTTCAAAAAGTGAACACTATGTTTTAGTTTTTGTTACCATTTCTAATAGACATGTGCAGATATGCGCTGTGATGACAAATTATTATTTGTCCATATTTGTCATAAAAATGTATCATTCTAGGCCTGGAAAACTTCACAATTTCCTGTTTTAAGCATAACAATCAGGGTGACGGCTCTTCCCTATTTGGAGCATGTTCGACATGGGTTTTTCTGTGCATGTGTAGGGAACAGGAGACTTGTTGCCGGACACACAGCAGGGGAACAGCTGGCGTTACTGAACCCCACTAACACTATAGCTTGTGTATTGGTCTGTGGACACGACACTTCTGAGCAGCAACTGGCAGTGTTGTAGCACAGGGAGTAGAGTTCAGGTGGTAGAAAGATGAACATAACAGGAGACATGGATAACTTTGCGAACCAGTTATTTAATCTGAAAACGGACAGACAAATTCTGGCGAGATCCATGCCTTGTTCATTTTCAGAAAAGTAAGCCGGTCTACATTATCGGAGGATAGTCGCATGCGACGGTCTGTTAGTACACCACCTGCGGCACTAAAGACGCGCTCCGATAATACACTGGCAGCAGGGCAAGCCAGCACCTCCAATGCATACTGGCTAAGCTCTGGCCATGTATCCAGCTTAGAGACCCAAAACTTGAATGGGGAAGAGCCATCTGGGAGTACACTGAGAGGGAAAGACATGTAGTGTAACGGGTCTGGGAGGCGGAACCTCTGAGCTTTATTATACAAGGAGGCTTTCCTTGTAAAGGAGCGGGTGGCGCCCGGGGAGACGGACAGGAAGTCACTGCAAGTGACGGGGGCAGTCTCTGGACAGACAGGTGGGAGGTCACGGCAAGTGACCGGGGCAGTCTCTGGATAGACAGGCGGGTAGTCACGGCAAGTGACCGGGGCAGTCTCTGGGTAGACAGGCAGGTAGTCACGGCAAGTGACCGGGGCAGTCTCTGGATAAACAGGCGGGTAGTCACGGCAAGTGACCGGGGCAGTCTCTGGGTAGACAGGCAGGTAGTCACGGCAAGTGACCGGGGCAGTCTCTGGGTAGACAGGCTGGAAGTCACGGCAAGTGACCGGGGCAGTCTCTGGATAAACAGGCAGGCAAGGGGCCGGGGCAGTCTCTGAATGGACAGGTATATACGACCTGAGACGGTGGAGCCTCCCGGTAGGCTAGCAGGCAGATGACAGATGAGCGCCCCCAAGTGAGCAGGCGAGAGTCTCTGGAATAGCCGATGGACACCGCGGGTGATGGCCGAACCTCCAGGTAGGCTTGCAGGCAGATGGCAGATGAGCGCCCCCAAGTGAGCAGGCGAGAGTCTCTGGAACAGCCGATGAACACCGCAGGTGATGGCCGAACCTCCAGGTAGGCTTGCAGGCAGATGGCAGATGAGCGCCCCCAAGTGAGCAGGCGAGAGTCTCTGGAATTGCCGATGGTCACCGCATGTGACGGCCGAACCTCCAGGCAGGCTTGCGGGCAGGTAGCAGACAGCAAACTGGCAGGAAACAGGCAGGTAACTGGTAACGGACCCTGAGGGCTGAAGCAGAGTAAACAGTGCAACAACAACATTGCTCGGGAACCTCCATTAAGGAGGAACTACTTTATATAGGGTGGAGTCCTCCGGCATTGGCCGGGGACCTTTATTGAAAGATGCGCGCGGCCCCTTTAAGAGCGGGGGCGTGCACGCGCGCGCGCCCTAAGCCCAGTGGCAGGGAAGGAGCGCGCAGCCCCAGCAGGGCGGAAGGAGGACGCTGTGTGAGGGTAAGGGGAGCGACGTCCCTGCCTGGCAGAGGACGCTGGCGCAGGGGAACAGCGTCCCAACCTGGCAGAGGACGCCGGCGCTACATGTAGTCTGTCACCATCTTACGGAAACGTTGCCTCCTGCTGACTGGAGCCGTCTCGGATGGTGTAGACATTGGTGGCGCTGCCACAAAACTTTGCCACATTTGGAACATACTGGTCTTGCCCTGTGCAGATGCGCTGCTTGTGCTCCCTCTTGTTGCAGAGCTGTCTCCACTGCCTCGACGCACAGAGCTGCTTTGTAAAGCAGTAGCAGTGCTCTCGGGTGGAATGGAGAACATTATGGATTGCACCAGTGTGTTTTGGTACTCCCGCATTTTACGCTCCCGGTTCAACGGTGTGATGAGGCTTTGTAAGTTGTCCCGGTAGCGAGGGTCTGGGAGGGTGTACACCCAATAATCAGATGTGGTGAGAATGTGGGCGATGCAGCGGTCGTTTCTCAGGCACTGCAGCATGAAATCAACCATGTGCTGCAGACTCCCAACTGGCCAAGAAACGCTGTCCCCTGCAAGAGGCGTCATCTCTGCCTGCTCTGCATCACCCCACCCTCGCTCTACATACTGACTAGAGCGTTGTGTACCTCCCTCTGGAGCGATGTCTTCCTCCTCCATTGACTCCTCCTCATCCTCCTCACAAAGTGAACACTGCCCAGCCCTTTGTGAGGAACCACGTTGCGCTGACTGTCCAGAAGGTGATGGAATTTGTGACTCCTCATCCTCCACCTCTTCCAAAACCTCATCCCTTATTGCTTGCAGTGTTTTTTGAAGCAGGCAGATAAGAGGGACAGTCAGGCTGACTAGTGCATCATCTGCACTCGCCATCCGCGTTGACTCATGAAACGCACGCAAAACGTGGCAGATGTCCTTCATAGAGGCCCACTCAGTAGTGGTGAAGTGTGAACGACGCAAATTGCGAGTTGATTGCGCCTGATGCAGCTGATACTCCATTACTGCTGGCTGCTGCTCACACAACCGCTCCAACATCTGTAACGTGGAATTCCACCTGGTGGGTACGTCACATATGATGCGATGTTCAGGAAGGCGAAATCTGCGTTGCAGAGCTGCAATGCGCGATCTGGCCATGCTGGAACGTCGCAAGTGAGCGCACTCTAGGCGGACCTTGTGCAGCAGTGCATCAAGATCCGGATAGTCCCTCAAAAAACTCTGCACGACCAAGTTGAGCACATGTGCCAGACATGGTATGTGAGTGAGGTTGCCAAGGCCCAGAGCTGCCACCAGATTTCAGCCATTGTCACACACTACCAAGCCTGGCTGGAGATTCGCTGGCAAAAACCACACGTCGCTCTCCTGCTTGATGGCATTCCAGAGCTCCTGCGCTGTGTGGCTTCGATTCCCCATGTAAATTAATTTCAGGACGGCCTGTTGACGTTTGGCCACGGCTGTGCTCATATCGGTCGCATCAGGTAAGCGTTCACGGGTCCATGTGGAGGTAGACCGTGACGGCTCCTGCAGCGATGATTCTGAGGAACTGGAGTAGGAGGAGGAGTCAATGTGGACAGACTTGATTCCTGCAATCCTTGGAGTTGGCAGAACACGTACAGCGCCACTCGCAAGATCTGTACCCGGCTCCACAACATTGACCCAATGGGCAGTGAGGGAAAGGTATCGTCCCTGGCCATGGGTACTGGTCCACGCATCGGTGGTCAGGTGGACCTTGCTACTGACGGCGTTTAGTAGCGCATGTTTAATTTTTCCCTCGACATGCTTTTGCAGACCAGGGACGGCTTGCCTGCTGAAATAAAATCGGCTGGGCACATTGTATTGTGGGACTGCCAATGCCATAAAGTTACGGAAACTGTCAGTCTCCACCAGCCTGAATGACAGCATTTCAAGGGACAGGAGTTTTGCAATGCCAGCATTCAGAGCCTGTGCTCGTGGATGGTTTGCCGAGTATGGCCGTCTTTTATCCCATGCCTGTGCTACCGATGGCTGTTTTGTGGCCTGGGAGTGTGAGGATGACAGGGAACTTGCAGCTGTGGGTGGAATAACACTGGGTCTCTGGACAACAGTGACAGAGGTTCTTCCATGGCGATCCTGTGAGGAAGCCGAACCAGCTGTGTGTGAGCTGGAGGAAGAGGCTCCAACACGAGCTGAAGATGTAGGTGCTGCTGTAGGTTGGCCTACATCTCCAGTGTGTCTTTGGAACTCAACCACGTGCTTTGTCCGTACATGTTTCCACATATTTGTGGTATTGAGGTTACTGATATTTTTACCTCTTTTAACTTTTTGATTACACAGCTTGCATTTGACATAGCAAATATCATCTGCAAGTGTGTCAAAAAAGGACCACGCAGTGCAAGTCCTGGGAGCGCCCGGTTTGGCTGTTGGAAGAGAACTGCTACGAACGGGTGCCAAACTGGAGGCTACAGGCAACCGAGTCTGCAGCCTACCTCTCCCTACTGTTTGGACCGTTGGGGCAATCTCTTCCTCAGAGCTGCTACCACCACCTTCCTGTTCTTCACGCCATGTTGGGTCTTGGACCTCATCATCTCCACTACCCTCTTCCAACACCTGCTGCTTTTGGGTGGTCTGGCCAGCACCTTGCTCAACAGAAAATGGCACCTGAGTCTCATCATCATCAGATGCGTTCTGCGGTGTGCTGACCATCGGCACTGGCTCACCCGCCTCTTCACATTCAGAGAGACACAGCTGTTGCGCATCACTGTATACTGCCTCTTCTTCACATTCCAGAATGCTGCTTGGCTGGGCCCCTGTTTGCAAGCCAACAGATTCTGAGAACAGAAGCAGAGACTCAGCTGGCTCCAGTTCAGAACTCTCTGACTGCCTGGGCAATTTGGCAGGCGGTGAAGAGACAGATGGTTGTTCAACAGTGCTGTGGTCCTGAGAGGAGGTGGAAGCAATTGAAGTCGATGCATTGGCTGCCATCCAACCAACAACGGCTTCAATTTGTTCTTCCCGCAGCAGGGGGGTACGCTGAGCTCCTACAAAAGTGCGCATAAAGGAACGCTCACGGGGAAAACTGGTGGATGCTGTGTCACTGGGTGCGGCAGCAGCCACAGAATCCCCACGTCCTCTCCCTGCTGAAACTCCACGGCCACGACCACGTGCCTTACTCCCTGCCTTCTTCATCTTGGTAGATTGATAAAGAAAGTCAGAAAACTTATAAGGCCTAAGTGTGGTTATTCCTCAGAGACTGCAGTGAACACTGCAGACAACTGTTCAGTAGCTGTGAAAGGCCCCTTTGTGTACTTCTATAGTGTTTGCAACCAATGTATTGTATACGGATGGAAGCGCGTCACACTAATAGATTAGATTTTTTTCAAATATAATGGAGCAGCACCAATTAGTGAAGGATGAGGCAGTGACACACGCTCAGCAGACTACAACCAGCAGTGGTTGAAGAACTAACTGGAGCGTAATCTGCACTCAAAAAATGAAAAGCTCACAGACTACAGTGAACACTGAAACACAACTGTTCAGTAGCTGTGAAAGGCCCCTTTGTCTACTTCTATAGTGTTTGCAACCAATGTATTGTATACGGATGGAAGCGCGTCACACTAATAGATAAGATTTTTTTAAAATATAATGGAGCAGCACCAATTAGTGAAGGATGAGGCAGTGACACACGCTCAGCAGACTACAACCAGCAGTGGTTGAAGAACTAACTGGAGCGTAATCTGCACTCAAAAAATGAAAAGCTCACAGACTACAGTGAACACTGAAACACAACTGTTCAGTAGCTGTGAAAGGCCCCTTTGTCTACTTCTATAGTGTTTGCAACCAATGTATTGTATACGGATGGAAGCGCGTCACACTAATAGATTAGATTTTTTTCAAATATAATGGAGCAGCACCAATTAGTGAAGGATGAGGCAGTGACACACGCTCAGCAGACTACAACCAGCAGTGGTTGAAGAACTAACTGGAGCGTAATCTGCACTCAAAAAATGAAAAGCTCACAGACTACAGTGAACACTGAAACACAACTGTTCAGTAGCTGTGAAAGGCCCCTTTGTCTACTTCTATAGTGTTTGCAACCAATGTATTGTATACGGATGGAAGCGCGTCACACTAATAGATTAGATTTTTTTCAAATATAATGGAGCAGCACCAATTAGTGAAGGATGAGGCAGTGACACACGCTCAGCAGACTACAACCAGCAGTGGTTGAAGAACTAACTGGAGCGTAATCTGCACTCAAAAAATGAAAAGCTCACAGACTACAGTGAACACTGAAACACAACTGTTCAGTAGCTGTGAAAGGCCCCTTTGTCTACTTCTATAGTGTTTCCAACCAATGTATTGTATACGGATGGAAGCGCGTCACACTAATAGATTAGATTTTTTTTAAATATAATGGAGCAGCACCAATTAGTGAAGGATGAGGCAGTGACACACGCTCAGCAGACTACAACCAGCAGTGGTTGAAGAACTAACTGGAGCGTAATCTGCACTCAAAAAATGAAAAGCTCACAGACTACAGTGAACACTGAAACACAACTGTTCAGTAGCTGTGAAAGGCCCCTTTGTCTACTTCTATAGTGTTTGCAACCAATGTATTGTATACGGATGGAAGCGCGTCACACTAATAGATTAGATTTTTTTCAAATATAATGGAGCTGCACCAATTCCACAAAATCAAATAAAAAAAAGAGTCAGTGAGTGACACGTGCAGATGCCTACAAACAGCGCTGGATGCAGAGCAAACTGCAGCGTCACCTGCACTCTCACAGACACCTTGCACAGAGCTGTTAAAACAACACTGGCAAAAGGAAGCTTTACACAGTGGTTGGTAAACTAGCCTGCCTAAAGCACAGTAGAGTACACAAAATCGCAATGTCTAACTGTCCCTCAGAGTCAGCACAGCAGCGTTCTGTCCCTAACTGAGTTCACAGCACAGTGACGCTAAAATGGAGGCGGCGCCTTTTATAGTGCATTCTGACATAATTTCAGCAGCCAATCACAGCCATGCCATTAGTTAAGATGACCGCAGCATTACAGGATGTGCCCACACTTCATAAGATTCCTCATTGGCTGACTAAAATCACATTGCCTCTCAAAGAATTATGGGAACTTCCGATTCCGGTATATGATATAGGAAAAATATCGGAACTAAGTATCGGAATTCCGATACAGCGAATATCGGCCGATACCCGATACTTGCGGTATCGGAATGCTCAACACTAATCATTTCATGTCGGCTTCTGTGATTTCACAAAAGCCGGCAATTGAATTAGCGGCTATTACAGTATGTAGAAGTGTATGACCTATAAATATATGTATATATATACATGTCACAATTACATATATATATATATATATATATATATATATATATATTCTATGTGTGTATATGTATTGTTTCTATTCTTTATTAAAGCTGTCAGTGTGATTTTACAGTATAGCCGGGGATGAATTAGCGGCTATTATACTATGTAGAAGTGTATGACCTATATATATATATATTATATATATATATATAATTATTTGCTTTTTGTGTACATTTTTTTTTACAATGTGATTTTTACATGACTTTTTACATAGAGATAACTGCTCTATGTAAAACTTCATGTTAAAATCGCATTGCATACAGATGGAAAACTGATGGAAAACGCATGGTGCGATTTAAAATCGCATGCAAATTGCATGCCTTTTTACTACAATTGTACCGTTTTTTCCGTCCAGAAAACGGACCGATTTTTTTCCAGCCAGTGAGTATGAGCCCTAATTCTGGTTCTGGTCTTGTTTTAAGATTGGTTTTTATGCTGTGTTTATAAGTTTGGGTTTAGTTTTGTATTTTATGGTCTTGATTCTGAGGTTGTATTTGCATATGTATATTAAAGCTTATCTTATAACTAGTCCCCCAATATTTATAATTCAGGTAGTATTATCTTATTATTATTCTTTTCTATCTGTAAAATCATAGTATCCTTCTCTTCAGGTAGGCCATGTATGATGAAATTGCTTGAACTATACTACTGAATTTCTTCACAAGGGGGACAGAAACTCCAAGTTACTCAATCACAGTTACTGATGATGACTATACAGCTCCTGTCACACAGTTATTATGAAGTAAATCAGAGTTCAGCCCCCTGACTGAATACTTATAATCTCTTACCTCATTTAAGAGAATAGAAGGTTAAATACAGGTCCTTCTCAAAAAATTAGCATATAGTGCAAAATTTCATTATTTTCCATAATGTAATGATTACAATTAAACTTTCATATATTTTAGATTCATTACACACCAACTGAAATTTGTCAGGTCTTTTATTGTTTTAATACTGATGATTTTGGCATACAACTCCTGATAACCCAAAAAACCTGTCTCAAAAAATTAACATATTTCAACCGTCCAATAAAATAAAAGTGTTTTTTAAAAACAAACAAAAAAACCATCAAATAATTAAGTTCAGTTATGCACTCAATACTTGGTCGGGAATCCTTTGGCAGAAATGACTGCTTCAATGCGGCGTGGCATGGAGGCAATCAGCCTGTGACACTGCTGAGGTGTTATGGAGGCCCAGGATGCTTCGATAGCGGCCTTAAGCTCATCCAGAGTGTTGGGTCTTGCGTCTCTCAACTTTCTCTTCACAATATCCCACAGATTCTCTATGGGGTTCAGGTCAGGAGAGTTGGCAGGCCAATTGAGCACAGTAATACCACGGTCAGTAAACCATTTACCAGTGGTTTTGGCACTGTGAGCAGGTGCCAGGTCGTGCTGAAAAATGAAATCTTCATCTCCATAAAGCATTTCAGCCGATGGAAGCATGAAGTGCTCCAAAATCTCCTGATAGCTAGCTGCATTGACCCTGCCCTTGATGAAACACAGTGGACCAACACCAGCAGCTGACATGGCACCCCACACCATCACTGACTGTGGGTACTTGACACTGGACTTCAGGCATTTTGGCATTTCCTTCTCCCCAGTCTTCCTCCAGACTCTGGCACCTTGATTTCCGAATGACATGCAAAATTTGCTTTCATCAGAAAAAAGTACTTGGGACCACTTAGCAACAGTCCAGTGCTGCTTCTCTGTAGCCCAGGTCAGGCGCTTCTGCCGCTGTTTATGGTTCAAAAGTGGCTTTACCTGGGGAATGCGGCACCTGTAGCCCATTTCCTGCACACGCCTGTGCACGGTGGCTCTGGATGTTTCTACACCAGACTCAGTCCACTGCTTCCTCAGGTCCCCCAAGGTCTGGAATCGGTCCTTCTCCATAATCTTCCTCAGGGTCCGGTTGTGTAGCCCTGGTACACAATACCAGGAGGATGAGTGGAGAGGTAACAGTTAAGGTCTCTTCATGACATCATGTACACTTCTGACACACCCAGCAGGGGTGTGGAAGGGAGTGATTTAGTCAGTCAGTTTCCTGTCCTTGGACAGAGTAGACGTGTCCAGTTTTGAGCCTGTCAGCAGTTCAGAAAGTGGAGGCTGGTACGGGTGGTCTAATTCACCTTAGCCTAGTCAGAGCTGTGCCCCACTGGAAGAAAGACTGAGCTATCTATTAAGAGTCGAGCAAATCGAAGGGCAAAGTGGAAGGAAGATTATTGGAAAAGTGCTTTTGGCTTGGAAAAGTCCTGCACATTGCAACCGGTCACTGGGGACCGAAGGATCACTATTAGCTACAAGCATAGTGGTGAGAAAACCAGAGATTTACCGGACCCTAGGTCGCGGCAAACAGCCCATATAGTCAGTACGTAACCGGAGTCAGGTGAAATAGGGACTTTGAGTCAAGCGCAGACAAAAGCAAGAACCTAGTTTCATCAATTGGAAGGCTTCACCACAAATCTGACTGGGCAGAACAGCTTTGGAAAGGCTGGAGTTATTGAGGGAACTACGCTACAGGCTGGTTGTACTCATCATTGTTGGACAGTAAAGGAGGCCCCTAACTTGCTTAGCTGTTGCCTCAAAGCTCATCCTCCATCAACCCCATCAGCCTCCCTGGGACCTGCCTTACCATCTTGCAAGTAAAGGTATGGAAAGACACTGACCGTGTGAGACTGAGTTATTGATTTGCATGCCCGCACAATCCCTACCTAACTACCGACCTGAGGGAAGAGTCCCACCTGTAGGGGACCCGACATCTAGCTGCATCACCATCCCCTCAGAGATCTATAGCAGCGCTGGTACAAATTACCAGAATACTACAGGTGGCGTCACGAACTGTATATAAATCTATCCCCTGTAAATATATCCCCAACATACGCCAGACCGCCAGGGCCACAGACCGAGCCACAGCTACCTGTGACAAATCGCATAGACTTCTACGGGCTCGGCTCTGAGTACCCCATTGCCCTGGTAACCCACAATTGTGGTGGCGGGTCGACACAAAATTGGCGTCACGAACAGGATACGAAACTTGCAGCATTGTGAGCCCTGTGTGCCTGTGGATTGTTTTTGTGAAAAAGGACTGTTTGCACTTTTGGCGCCAAAAATCGCCATCTTTGTCGCCATATTCGCGCCCTCAGGCGCTGGAGAAGAAGGTGGGCGTACCTGAAAGAGCGCGCAAAGTCTTGGACACGCCCCTGGCTCTGACTCATCGGCAGGTCCTGCAACAGGAAGTGAACGCTCTGACATCAGAGCGCCTGCGACGAAGGTCCTGTTCTCACTGCGGT
Source organism: Oophaga sylvatica (assembly GCA_033576555.1). Lineage (NCBI taxonomy): Eukaryota > Metazoa > Chordata > Amphibia > Anura > Dendrobatidae > Oophaga > Oophaga sylvatica. Next base: position 984,648,105 of record JARQOD010000001.1, on the reverse strand, counting down.
GCCTGTGAAATAGCAGCATCTGAAACCGGTAGGCTCCGTTTAACCAAGGGGGCGCTAAGATGTCACAACAACCGGCTGACAGTGCGGCCCCAGCCGGAGTCCCCAATCCCGCACCGTCTGGCATTGTATCGCCAGATGGGGGTGCAGGTCCAGCACCCAGTCCGGTAGTCCCGATCATGCCACTAACGCTCCCATATATGCCTGGGGCGAAATGGCTTCCCCAATACAGCGGTGGGCCAGGCACATTAGCAGGCTTCAAGCGGAAGTTATGCAGCATCCTAGAAATGTACTCCATGCCTGAGAGACAAAAAGCTGCTGTGCTAATAGGGCAGCTAACTGGCGCTGCTGAGAGGGAAGTGGAGACTTGGGATACCGTTGATCAGGAGTCGGTACCTGCGATCTTCCTTAAGCTGCATGCCATATTTGAAGACCGCACAGAAACGGATCTCCGGATGGCCTTCTATCACTGTTCACAACAGCCAGGTGACAGCATCCGGGACTATGCTTGCCGACTACAGGGAGCCCTGAGAGCCCTCAAGCAAATTAACAATTTAAATGCTATCGACGAGAATAGAATGCTGAAAGAACAATTTATACAGGGATTGAGATCCCCAGAGGAACGCAGAACTGTAAATTGGTGGTCCTTAGATCATCCGGATGCTACCTTTGATGCCCTAAAGGACATGGCAATAAAAGGGCTGCGGCCCCTGGGCAAACCCGAGGTGGCAACCCAACATCATCAGGCTGAAGTCACTCCGGAACCGGCAGTAACCCCCTTTTCCCCGCTAGTGGCTGAAGCCAAAGCGCAGGTGACACCTCCTAGTGAATTGGACTGTCTGCGCTCAGAGGTGCGCCAGCTGACTAAAAATCTGGCTGCTGTAATGAGTGCCCTGCAGCTGCGGAAAGAGGAGGAAGGAAAGATCTTGTTAGCTGACTGCCCAGAAGACATCCGTGGATGCACCGGAGAAGAAAGAAGACGTCGCCCCCCCGGAGGAGGACAACGCCACCCCCAGGAGCAACCACCGATCAACACCCTCCTCGTCGAGAGATCATCTGTTATCGCTGCAACCGGAAAGGTCATCTGTCTCCACAGTGTCCTTTAAACGGGCAGAACCTGGGTCCAAGGGCCAACACCCAGGAGAATACCCGTCAGGCCCCCTAGACTGGAACCGCAGGTATGTGGGCGGGCGACCCTACCTGTCTATTATTCTAGATGGTATTGCTGTTCCAGCATTGTTAGACACTGGGTCCCAGGTGACCCTAATACCTGATGCTCTATATACCAAGTACTGGTCAATGGACAGTCTTAAACCTCCGAGCCTTGACTTTACTGTGTATGCTTCTAATGGTCTTCCTGTAGAAGTACTCGGAACAAAATGTGTAGATGTAAAGGTGGGCAGAGAGGAGTTGAAAGACCAAGGGCTTCTGGTAGTAAAGACTGTAAATGAGGAGAACGGTTTAAATATCATTTTGGGTACTAACATTATCGGTAATTGTTTGGGAGAAGTTGTGTTCTTGCTCCAACAGCTCGCTGAGATTGCCCGACCAAGGCAGAGAGGAGTAATCCAAAGAGAGATCCGGGCCCTGGTGTGTCAGCAGCAAGCGAAGCTTACCGACGGCGAAATTGGTAATGTACGGGTCACTGACTCGGATCCTATTGTGTACCCCCAATGAGTGAAATGATCATTTGGTGCAGGGCAGCCATAGGTCTGAGAGGACAGAACTACCAAGCTGTAGTAGAACCCCACCATTCAGAACATAGACCTACACTTATGACTGCTAGAGGAGTAGTAGAAGTGGTGAATGGAAGAGTACCGGTACGGCTTCTCAATTGGGGAGATGATGAGGTAAATTTACCCCGTTATGCAACCATTGCTAAACTTCATGCTGTTGATAATAATTCTATTCTCCCGGCTGAGTCCTTAGACTCCTGTCAAATAGCGGAGGACAATGACCCAGCAACTCAGGTGGCGGAATGGTGTCAGCAACTCCATGTTGGGACGGACACCACTCCCGCTCACCAGAAGCAAGGGGTATTACGGGTGGTGCAAGAGTACGCCCAAGTGTTTAGCAAAAATCCACTTGATTTTGGGACAATTAAGGGAGTACAACATCATATCCCTACAGGCAGTCATCCTCCCATCAAAGAGCGGTATAGGCCCATACCTCCAGCTCATTATCAGAAGGCTAAAGAAATGTTGAATGATATGAAGAAAGCTGGGGTGATAAGGGATAGTTGTAGCCCCTGGGCAGCCCTCTAGTTCTGGTTAAAAAGAAAGATGGTAGTATGAGAATGTGTGTGGATTACAGGCAGGTGAACCGCATAACACACAAGGATGCATACCCGTTACCACGTATAGAGGAATCATTAGCTGCTCTGAAAACGGCTAACTACTTTTCTACCCTCGATCTGACTAGTGGTTACTGGCAAGTGGCTGTGGCTGAGGAGGATCGTGAGAAAACGGCTTTCACCACCCAATGGGGCTCTGTGAGTTCGACAGAATGCCGTTTGGGCTCAGCAGTGCCCCAGGAACATTTCAGAGAGTGATGGAAAACTGTCTGGGACATCTCAATTTTGAAACCGTGCTGCTATACCTAGACGACGTCATCGTGTATTCCAAGACATATGAGGACCATCTGAAGCACCTGGCAGAAGTATTCGAGTCCCTGTCCAGGTACGGGATGAAATTAAAACCCTCAAAATGCCATCTACTCAAACAGAAGGTACAATACTTGGGGCACATCGTCAGTTCGGAAGGAGTAGCGCCAGACCCAGAGAAAGTCACTGCCATCCAGAAGTGGCCGGAGCCGAAGAACCTTAAGGAAGTGCGACAGTTCCTGGGACTAACGGGTTACTACAGGAGATTCGTGAAAGATTACACGAAGAAGGCAGCTCCTTTACAGGACCTCCTGGTAGGACAATCCCTTTTAAAGAGCAGAAACCCTCCTTTAATTGGGGTAAAGAACAGGCTGAAGCATTTCAAAAGATGAAAGAGATCCTTACAGGAGATGAGATCTTGACGTATCCTGATTACAACCAACCGTTCCTGTGTACACCGATGCAAGTAATGAAGGTTTAGGAGCAGTTCTCAGTCAGAAGCAGAATGGCCAAGAAAAAGTCATCGCATATGCCAGCAGAAAACTCAGGCCAACTGAAAGGAATCCGGAAAATTATAGCAGCTTCAAGCTAGAGTTTCTGGCGCTGGTCTGGGCCATTACTGAAAGATTTAAGCACTATCTGGCCTCCAATAAGTTCACGGCGTACACAGACAACAACCCGTTAACGCACCTGGAAACCGCCAAGCTGGGCGCCATGGAGCAGCGATGGATGGCTCGGTTGTCCAATTACCAGTTTACTATCAAGTACCGGGCAGGTCGAAAGAATGCTAATGCTGATGCGTTGTCCCGAAGGCCGCATGACTCTGACACGGAAGAAGAATCGGACGACCTGGAAGAAATTGAGCTACCTGCGTTCCATCGAAATGGGGTAGTCCACGAGCATCGAGTCCACAGAAAGCAGTATGGTGCAACATTAAATCCTTTACCCCATCACAGCTGGAAAGAGACTCAGGACAGTGATCCAGTGGTCAGCCGCATCAAGGAGTTGTTAAAACAGGAAGGTTTCCCCCTTGGAAAAGGATGCACCTATGTCAGCCAAGCTCCTGTGGAACGAGAAAAGCAGGTTGTTCCTATACCGTGAGAAGTTGTGCAGGAGATACGTCAACCCCAGAACCCATGAAATGGTCTGGCAAATAGTGGTCCCCAAGGCAGACGTCCCAATGGTGTTGGAAGCGTACCACGATCAAGCAGGACACTTTGGCTGGAGGAAGCTGGAGACCCTGTTGAGATGCCGGTTCTACTGGGTAGGGATGCGCAGCTCCATCGAGAGGTGGTGTCGGAACTGTGGACCCTGTGGTCTCAGAAGAAAGGACTACGGTAGTCAAAAGGCACCCCTGCAACCTATCCGGACGACTCGTCCCCTGGAGATTGTGGCCCTGGACCACGTCAAACTGTCGCCGAGTAGATCTGGATACTCATACGCCTTGACCATGGTGGACCATTACTCCAGATTTCTGGTGGTTGTTCCAGTTAAGGACCAGACCGCAGTGACGGCCGCGAAAACCTTTCAAGCAAGCTTCTGCAGACCGCATGGGTATCCGGAGCAAGTCCTAACCGATCAGGGACCTGCTTTCGAAGCTGATTTATTCAAGGAATTCTGTCACATGTACGGGTGCAAGAAAATAAGAACAACACCATACCACCCTCAAACCAACGGTCTTTGTGAAAAGATGAACCATATTGTCCTTGACTTGTTGAGATCCATACCGTTGGAAGACAGGAATCGATGGCCGGATTTACTACCTGATTTGGTTGATTTGTATAATCATATACCTGTAAGCTCAACTAACTGCACTCCAGCCTATCTTATGAGAGCAAGGCCCGGAAAACTACCAATGGATCTAGAACTTGGAGTGGTAGAACCGGAGGCAGACGACGCTGTTGAAAACTGGGACGTCAATCGGCAAGCGCAATACAGAAGAGTACAAATCTGTGTGGAGGAAAGTCTTAATAAGGCACGGGAGAAACAGGAAGATGTTTACAACCGAAATGCTACTGCCAAGCCTTTGATGCCTGGAGAGGTAGTATTAAAAAGAAAAAGGAAGATGCATAAATTGGATAATCAGTGGGAGCAAGAACCCTACGTCATACAAGATTCTAAATATGACAACAGAAAAGTTTGTGTCGTCAGTAAGGACGGAGGAAGAACAACAATCACTGTGTCCAGAGATCATTTGAAGTTGTGTCCAGAACACTTAAAGCGTTGTGAAAAGAACCCTGTCCTCAATCAAGGAGAAAGAAAGGAAGAGGTCATACACACCGATCTGGGAGATTTTCCTGCGGATTGGCCTAGACTGGGAGATGCTGTGATAATTCCAGTGTTGCAGTTTTATCAGCCACAAGAGGAAGTTCTACCTCCAGTTGTGCCTGTGGTGCCAGTTGAGCCCGCTCAGGAGTTACCCATTCCAGCAACACCTCAACCTGTGGAACCTCAAGATGGATCATCTGAAGCAGCGCCCTATACTATGGGATCCCCTGGTGAAGCTGACTCACACCGCCCAGCCATCAGTACGCTTGCCAGATCCATAGAAAGATTAAGGCAGTTCTATAGTTTGCCGTTACGCAGTGCAGACAGATCGCAACTTGATATACCTGAGGCTACACCACGTAGATCAGAAAGAACCACCAAAGGGAAGTTACCCATTAGATATCAGCAGTGATTATAACGAATTCATGTGAATATTGTGAAAAGTCTATATATATATGTGTTTTTCCCTATTATGTCTTCGTTTAACAATGGACTCAGAGGCTGAGGACTGAGCCAGCCCAAAAACTGTATCCTGTAAATAGTTGCACTAAAGTGCCTTTTTAATGGTTTCACATGAAACCTTGACTTACCTCTGAACCAAAAACCGTGTGGTGTGGCACTGAGTGAGGTCTGCATTTGGATGTCCTGCAGCCCACCCAGGACCCACGTTGAAGGTTTGGTGCGGGTCCTTCACAAGAATACTGTATATTTATTGAATGCTATTTAATATTTGTATTCCTATATATAATGTTATTGTTTGCAACGTTCAAGATATCCTCACCTCCCGGATGGGACGAATTAATGTTATTGTTAATGTTTTCATGCATAAACAAAAATGTCTCTTTATATTTTACAGCCCGGGAGTGCTGTCGTTTACCATGGGGGAATGTGTAGCCCTGGTACACAATACCAGGAGGATGAGTGGAGAGGTAACAGTTAAGGTCTCTTCATGACATCATGTACACTTCTGACACACCCAGCAGGGGTGTGGAAGGGAGTGATTTAGTCAGTCAGTTTCCTGTCCTTGGACAGAGTAGACGTGTCCAGTTTTGAGCCTGTCAGCAGTTCAGAAAGTGGAGGCTGGTACGGGTGGTCTAATTCACCTTAGCCTAGTCAGAGCTGTGCCCCACTGGAAGAAAGACTGAGCTATCTATTAAGAGTCGAGCAAATCGAAGGGCAAAGTGGAAGGAAGATTATTGGAAAAGTGCTTTTGGCTTGGAAAAGTCCTGCACATTGCAACCGGTCACTGGGGACCGAAGGATCACTATTAGCTACAAGCATAGTGGTGAGAAAACCAGAGATTTACCGGACCCTAGGTCGCGGCAAACAGCCCATATAGTCAGTACGTAACCGGAGTCAGGTGAAATAGGGACTTTGAGTCAAGCGCAGACAAAAGCAAGAACCTAGTTTCATCAATTGGAAGGCTTCACCACAAATCTGACTGGGCAGAACAGCTTTGGAAAGGCTGGAGTTATTGAGGGAACTACGCTACAGGCTGGTTGTACTCATCATTGTTGGACAGTAAAGGAGGCCCCTAACTTGCTTAGCTGTTGCCTCAAAGCTCATCCTCCATCAACCCCATCAGCCTCCCTGGGACCTGCCTTACCATCTTGCAAGTAAAGGTATGGAAAGACACTGACCGTGTGAGACTGAGTTATTGATTTGCATGCCCGCACAATCCCTACCTAACTACCGACCTGAGGGAAGAGTCCCACCTGTAGGGGACCCGACATCTAGCTGCATCACCATCCCCTCAGAGATCTATAGCAGCGCTGGTACAAATTACCAGAATACTACAGGTGGCGTCACGAACTGTATATAAATCTATCCCCTGTAAATATATCCCCAACATACGCCAGACCGCCAGGGCCACAGACCGAGCCACAGCTACCTGTGACAAATCCCATAGACTTCTACGGGCTCGGCTCTGAGTACCCCATTGCCCTGGTAACCCACAATTGTGGTGGCGGGTCGACACACGGTCACCTCTTCTCCTTGTACAGCGTTTTCTGCCACATTGTTTCCTTCCAACAGACTTCCCATTGAGGTGCCTTGATACAGCACTCTGGGAACAGCCTATTTGTTGAGAAATTTCTTTCTGGGTTTTACCCTCTTGCTTGAGGGTGTCAATGATGGCCTTCTTGACATCAGTCAGGTCGCTAGTCTTACCCATGATGGGGGTTTTGAGTAATGAACCAGGCAGGGAGTTTTTAAAAGCCTCAGGAATCTTTTGCATGTGTTTAGAGTTAATTAGTTGATTCAGAAGATTAGGGTAATAGGTCGTTTAGAGAACCTTTTCTTGATATGCTAATTTTTTGAGACAGGTTTTTTGGGTTATCAGGAGTTTGTATGCCAAAATCATCAGTATTAAAACAATAAAAGACCTGACAAATTTCAGTTGGTGTGTAATGAATCTAAAATATATGAAAGTTTAATTGTAATCATTACATTATGGAAAATAATGAAATTTTGCACTATATGCTAATTTTTTGAGAAGGACCTGTATACTGTACCAAAAGCAGGCAGATATTGTACTGACTCTTTATGTGCAAGTGATAAATGATGATTCATGGAATTTGACAAAAAAATAGAGAAATAAAATCCAGGGTGAAATTTGGGAATGCAGAGATGGAACTTTTTAACTAAAGTCATGTGAACTTGTCTTACAGGATAATTGGCCTGCAAAGCATTTCTATTTTCCATGTTTCATTAATGGTATGATTAAGGAACGCATAAGACCTGTGTCTTATGTGTTTTTACTATTCTGGATATGTAATAAAGTATTTCTTTGATTATGTCATGAACTTGATTTTGATGCTGTATTTATGTTATACAGTTGATCCTGGTGCTGTATTTATGTCATTACTTTGGTTCTGGTGCTGTATTTATGCTCTGAACTTGAGTCTTGTATTGTATTTATATTATAAGTTTATTTCTTGTGGATGTATTTGTGTAATAAGCTTGGTTCTTATGCCAATTTAGGTTATGAGCTTGGTTCTCAGGCTTTTTATTATTCTGTACATTGTCCTTGTGCTGTATTTATGTAATGAACTATGTTTTTGTACTGTATTAGGTAATTATATTGGTTCTGGTGCTAAATTTAGGTAATGAGCATGGTTTTGGTCCTGTAATCTTGTTTCTTGCTTGTTCTGGGGCTGTATTTATGTTATGAATTTCAATCAGGTACTGCATTTATGTTATGACGTTAGTTCTAGTAAAATGCTTATCTAATGAGCTTGATTCTCGAGCTGCATGCATGTATGTTATGACATTGTTTCTGGTGGTGAAGTTATGTTATGAGCTTTGTCCTGGTGCTATATTTATGTAATAATCTGAGTTCTTGTGGTATATTTATGTAATGAGATCAATTATTATTACAGTGGGTATGTAAAGTATTCAGAACCCTTTAAATTTTTCACTCTTTGTTCCATTGCAGCCATTTGGTAAATTCAAAAAAGTTCCTTTTTTTTCTCATTAATGTACACTCTGCACCCCAACTTGACTGAAAAAAACAGAAATGTAGAATTTTTTGCAAATTTATTAAAAAAGAAAAACTGAAAATAGAATTAGTCTTACAGGTAATTCGGTTTCTAGGAACCTTCCACGACAGCCACCTTGGAGGATGTCTCCCCGCCCTAATAGGGGACAGGAACACAAAGAGGTTAAATACCCCTCCCCTTCCTGCAGCCACCAGTGTTTTCCTGGACACACTAGCATGTATAGTTACCACCAAACTGCAGGAATCATCCAATATGAACATCAGATAGGGAGGGAAATTAGTGCTGTCGTGGAAGGTTCCTAGAAACCGAATTACCGGTAAGACTAATTCTATTTTCTCCAGTCACCTTCCATGACAGCCACATCGGAGTAATACCAACAGCTAATTTCTCTAGGGAGGGATCACGGCCTGCAGAACTCATCTGACAAATATTAAGTCCCTATTGAAATTTAGCCTGTAATGTCTGGTAAACGTGTGGATAGACAACCAGGTGGCGGCTCTGCATATCTGCTCCGATGAAGTGTTCCCCCTCTCTGCCCACGATGTTGTTATCGCCCGGGTAGAATATGCCTTCAGTGAAGCAGGTGGAGCCAGTTTCTGTGATGAGTAGGCCAGGCAGATGGACTGTCTGATCCAGTTCACGATCGTGTTCTTTGCCGACTTCTTGCCTTTATTCCGTCCTGAGAACTGGATGAATAAATTCTGATCAATTCGCCAGGCTTCAGTCTGTTGTAGGTAAAACAGGACCACCCTGCGAACGTCGAGGGTGTGGAAGGTCTCTTCCTTAGGGTTGGAAGGGTTTGGGCAGAATGAGGGTAGCACAACATCCTCATCCCTATGGAAGTTTGAGACCACTTTAGGTAGAAAAGAGTGATCTAGTCTCAGGATGATACTATCTGCAGTGAGTATCAGATAAGGTGCTTGTATTGACAAGGCCAGTAATTCTCCTATGCGCCTAGCAGTAGTGATTGCAACTAAGAAGACGGTTTTAAGGGTCAGGTTCTTTATGGTCATAGATTCTAGAGGTTCAAATAGATCTTGTGTTAGGCTGTTAAGCACGATGTTGAGATCCCAAGGAGGCACCTGACTACGGAGTTTAGGACGAACCCTGGCTGCCGACGACATAAAGCGTTTGATCCAGCGCTGGCTAGCTAAGTCAAAATCACAAAAGGTACTACGCGCTGACACCTGCACTTTCAGTGTGCTAGGGGTGAGGCCCATTTCTAGACCTTTTTGTAAAAAATCTAGGATTTGCGCTATATTGGGATGGAAGGGATCAGGGATGTTTTGGGAGCACCAGGACAAAAACCTTTTCCAGACCTTGACATAGATGGCATTGGTTACTGACTTTCTACTTTTCTGGAGGGTTTGAATCACATTATCTGAAAGCCCTTTGGCTCTTAGGATTTCGGCCTCAGTAACCATGTTGCCAGGTTCAGTTTGTGTAGGTCCAGGTGTAGTAGAGGACCCTGGTGAAGGTCGATTTTTTGAGGTAGAAGCCAGGGGCCTTCTTGAGCCATGTCCAGTAGGGCACTGTACCTGTTATGAACTGCTACAAGCACTAAGGAAGATGGGAACTCTGTCCCTACAATAAAACTGAGCTTGATCCCTACAATGTAACGGGGAACCTGATCCTGCGACCAGACCCGCTAAAGTCCTCAGCTAGTCTGAACGAAGACCTATAGTTGCGAGGGAGGAATCCCTACAAGATCTAGGGACTGGGAGAAAAGGTGGACACCTCCTAACAGAAATTGTAGCAGGGAAAATTAAACAGAAAACAAATTACTACGAGATCCTAAGATTAAGCAAAACTGACAGAGTAAGGCACCTAAGCACCCGGCTAGCTTAAGAGTAGATAATACAATGAAGTCCAGCAAAGCCAGAAGGGCGGAGCCAGACTAAATAGGGAAAAAAAGGTCATGTGACCAGCAAACTGTAACAAAATCTAACAAGAGGGTTCTAACAGTACCCTCCCTTCTAAGAGGATCCTCCGGATCCCCTAGGACTTAGGCTTATCCGGAAACCTCTTGTGAAACGCTCTGACAAGTCTAGACGCAGAAACATCATCCGCCCTCACCCATGAGTTATCCTCGGGTCCATAACCCTTCCAAGCGACGAGGTACTGCAAACTCCCTCTATACCGTCTAGAATTTAGGATGCGGGAAATCTCATATTGCCCGTCCTCCACCACCAGGGGAACAGTGGCCGAGACGTCTCCATCTGAGACCTCAGCTTTTTTCAAGAGAGAAACATGAAACACCGGATTAATCTTCCAGGAGGTAGGAACCTCCAACTTAACAGCAGATTGGTTAATAACCTGAAGCACCTTAAAGGGCCCTACAAACTTGGGACCCAATTTCTTAGACGGAATCCTCAAGCGCAGATTCTTAGAGGACAACCAAACCATGTCACCAATAGCAAACAAAACCTCTTGTTGTTTTCTATCAAAATACACTTTGGATCTTTTGTTAGCCTCCTGAAGATTACCATGCACATCAGTGCAAACTCTCTCCAACACACCAGAAAAATTCTCCTCTTCAGGTACAGCCGATCCCAACTTGGAAAATGACCCAAAAGACGGATGTCTCCCAGTACAACAAAAAAAAGGCGAACAACCAGCAGAAGCGGATGTATGATTGTTAAGAGCAAACTCAGCAAGTGGCAGAAACTCAGACCACCCCTCTTGATTATCAGTCACAAAACAACGCAAGAACTGCTCAACATCCTGGTTTTTCCTTTCTGTCTGGCCATTAGACTCAGGATGATATCCGGATGAAAACGACAAATGAACTCCCAACCTGTCACAAAAGGCGCGCCAAAAACGAGCCACAAACTGAGGTCCCCTATCAGAAACAATGTCAGTAGGAACACCATGTAGTCTGACTATTTCTTTGACAAAGGCCTTAGCGAGAGTCTTAGCGCAGGGCAATTTGATGAAAGGAACCAAGTGACACATCTTGCTAAAACGGTCCACGACCACCCAGATGACAGTGAAACCCTCAGAGGGGGGAAGGTCAGTAATAAAGTCCATAGCCAAATGTGTCCAAGGTGCACTAGGGACCTCCAGAGGGCAAAGCAACCCTGCAGCAGGAGTATGAGAAGACTTAGATCTAGCACACACAGTGCATTGACGCACCCACTTAATGACTTCCTTCTGCCATCCAGGCCACCAAAAGCTGCGACCCACAAGTCTCTTGGTCTCAGAGATTCCAGGATGACCTGCCAACCGAGAGTCATGACATTCAACAAACAAATCTCTCCTCAGGGTACCAGGCACAAACAACCTCCCATGCGGCGTGTTAGATGGGGCATTCTCCTGTGCTTTAAGAATCTCATCTTCCAACACGGAGTCCAAAACCACAATAACAACCCCATCTTGCAAAATGTTTTCCTCCTCCTCAGTACCCACCATAGGAGAAAAGCTGCGAGACAAAGCATCAGCTTTAACATTTTTTGTACCTGGGATGTAAGTAACGGTAAAATTAAAGCGTGAGAAAAACAGTGCCCACCTAGCCTGACGGGCATTCAAGCGTTTGGCAGCATCAAGGTAGATCAGATTTTTATGATCGGTGAAGACTTGAACGGGAAATTCCGCTCCCTCCAAAAAATGACGCCAGTGTTCAAATGCGAGTTTAATTGCCAAAAATTCCCGATTACCGATATAATTTAGTTCAGACTCAGAAAATTTCTTTGAAAAAAAAGCACAGGGATGTACTCCATCCGTCTTTTCCTGAGACAACACCGCGCCGACCCCCACAGAAGAAGCATCAACCTCAACCAAAAATGGTTTAGTCACATCAGGCTGCGTAAGGATGGGAGCAGAGCTGAACCTCTCCTTTAGCAACACAAAAGCCTCAATGGCCTCAGTAGTCCACTGAACCGCATCAGCACCTTTCCTGGTGAGATCGGTCAGAGGTTTGGCAATCACAGAAATTTTTTTTATGAATTTTCTATAATAATTGGCGAACCCCAAAAACCTCTGTATTGATTTCACACCAATAGGTCTAGGCCAATCCTGCACAGCATGCACTTTCACAGGGTCCATCTCAAAACCTTCACTGGAGACAATGTAGCCCAAAAAACTAAGTCTCTGTACAGTGAACTCACATTTTTCTAGTTTGGCAAAAGTGAATTATCACTCAGTAACTGTAATACTTCACACACACTCCTCCAATGAGACTCCAAATCCGGTGAATAAATCAAAATGTCATCCAAATACACAACCACACTTCTGCCGATCAAAGGTCTAAGGATGTCATTAATAAGATTCTGAAAAAATGCCGGAGCACTGGAAAGCCCAAAAGGCATGACCAGATTCTCAAAATGACCCAGTGGAGTGTTAAACGCAGTCTTCCATTCATCCCCCTCCTTCATGCGCAACAAATTGTATGCCCCTCGAAGATCAATTTTCGAGAACCACTTGGCCCCACTAACTGATTAAACAAATCAGGAATCAATGGCAGTGGGTAAGGATTGCGTACAGTAATCTTATTAATCTCACGAAAGTCTAGACAAGGCCGTAAACCGCCGTCCTTTTTTTAACAAAAAAAAATCCAACCGCCACAGGAGATTTGGAAGGCCTAATGTGACCGGCGGCCAAGCTTGTCTGTATGTAATCCTCCAAAGCCTTTCTCTCAGGAATAGTCAAATTAAATAAACGACTTTTAGGAAGAGTAGCTCCAGGGACAAATTCAATTGCACAATCATAATCTCTATGAGGAGGCAATACCTGCGATTCCTTATCAGAAAAAACTTTCCAAAAATCCTGAATAGGTACAGGTAACTCCCCCTTAACTACAGCAGCAATACGCCCGTTACAACACTTGTCATAACACTTAGGACTCCAGGACTTAATTTCATTGGTAGACCAATCCAGTACCGGATTGTACAATTTTAACCAGGGTAACCCCAAAATCACCGGTGAGGGCAAATTATTCAAAACTACCAAATCCAAATTCTCTTGATGAACACCATTAATAGTAAGAGGAAATTCACAGATATGGTGAGTAACATTTTTCAAGGGAGAGCCATCCACAGACACCACATTAATAGGAGAAGACAGAAGTTTGGGTTTTAATTTTAGTTTTTCCAAAAATTTCCCATCAATCACATTGAGAGTTGAACCACAATCCACAAATACCCGAAACTCCATTAATTCCTCCTCAACACCAGTGGTAGCAGAAAGAAAGACACCTTTATTGTTTAAACAAGCTATGCGGGCGACACTGACCTCATTTTTTTTTTTCTCTTTATTCATTCGAAGCGCACAGTTCTTAATGAAATGCTCAGATTTACCACAGTAGAAACACAAACCTTGAGCAAATCTGCGTTCTTTTTCCCGAGAATGAGGTGCCATTGCTCCAATTTCCATCGGCTCTGCAATGTCAGTACATTCCTTCTCCAAACCTGGAGCTGACAAAGCAGACTTACTCTCATTAACCCTTGCACGCAGTCTCCTATCCACCCATATGGCCAATTGCATAGCCTCTTGCAAGTTACCAGGTATAGGATAAGCAATCAGCAAATCTTTAACCCTTTCACTTAATCCTGCAAGAAATAAACTTTTCAAAGCTGAATCGTTCCAGCCCACCTGTGTGGACCACCTACGGAAGTGAGTACAATATTTTTCCACATTACCCGCTCCCTGTCTCAAACGTCTCAACTCTGTCTCAGCTGATGAAACACGATCCGGATCGTCATACAACAACCCCAAAGCAGAAAAAAAAACATCCACTGATCCAAAGCATGGATCACTAGGCTGCAGAGAAAAGGCCCAGTCCTGAGGTTCTTTGCGCAAAAGTAACATTATAAACCCTATGCGCTGTGATTCATCACCAGAGGATCTGGGTCTCAAACGAAAATACAACAAGCAAGCATTTTTAAAAGAAAAAAAATCTTGTTGTTCACCAAAAAATAAATCAGGCAAACGTACCTTTGGCTCCACGAAATGTGCTCCAGAACAACTACTCACGTGTTGCTGGATTTCAGCCACCTCCAGAGAGAGACCCTGCAGGCATTCAGCCAAATCCCGAACCGACACCATGATGAAACAGAAAATCTTTCCTTAGAGATTTTTTTTTTTTTTTTTTATTTCTGGGCTGGACTTACTGTTATGAACTGCTACAAGCACTAAGGAAGATGGGAACTCTGTCCCTACAATAAAACTGAGCTTGATCCCTACGATGTAACGGGGAACCTGATCCTGCGACCAGACCCGCTAAAGTCCTCAGCTAGTCTGAACGAAGACCTATAGTTGCGAGGGAGGAATCCCTACAAGATCTAGGGACTGGGAGAAAAGGTGGACACCTCCTAACAGAAATTGTAGCAGGGAAAATTAAACAGAAAACAAATTACTACGAGATCCTAAGATTAAGCAAAACTGACAGAGTAAGGCACCTAAGCACCCGGCTAGCTTAAGAGTAGATAATACAATGAAGTCCAGCAAAGCCAGAAGGGCGGAGCCAGACTAAATAGGGAAAAAAGGTCATGTGACCAGCAAACTGAAACAAAATCTAACCAGAGGGTTCTAACAGTACCAGCTCCTCCAGGGCCACAGAGCGGCGATTAGGATTGTGGGGACTTGGTCTGCCCAGATTTTTTGCAATGTTTTTGCCAGCATGGGTATGGGTGGAAAGGCATATTCCACCGCTGAGCGAAAGCATCTATTCCTTGTGCCCCGTCCGTGTGGTAGAGGGAAAAGAATGTCTCTGCTTTCGCATTTTGTTTGTTGGCAAATAGGTCGACCTCTGGAGTCCCCCATCTTGAGGTTAGGGACGTGAAGACTGCTTGGTCCAGGCACCACTCCCCTGGATGGATGTCTTTCCGGCTGAGGAAGTCTGCTTGGGTATTGTCTGAACCTATCAGATGCACTGCTGTGACTGATAGTAGATTTTTCTCTGCCCAGGAAAAATCCTGGCTGCTATGACCTTTAGACTCGCGTATTTCGTGCCACCCTGGTGCCGGAGGTAGGCCATGGTCGTCATGTTGTCCGAGTAGATACGGACGTGGTAATTTCGGATGAGTGATGATGACGCTTTTAGAGCCTCTTCTACAGCTTTTCGTTCTCTCAAGTTTGAGGAACTGGTGCTGATGCTTGAAGGCCATCGTCCCTGGAAGTAGGATCCCTCTACTACTGCACCCCAACCCCGTTGGCTGGCGTCTGAGCGGAGAGTTTTCAGAGGAAGCTGGTCCCAGCTGACCCCTTCTGGAGATTTTGATAACTCAACCACCACTTCAGGGCCGATCTTACATGACCAGGGAAGGGAATCCTTTTGGTCAATGGATTCTGTCGTCTTCTGGAGTGTAGAAGTACGTGGGTTTGCAGGATTTGTGTATGGGCCTGAGCCCAGGAAACCACCTGGATGCATGCGGTCAAAGATCCCAGCACGGACATTGATTCTCTGAGGGTTGGTGCTCTTTGGTCCCTGAATCTGTTTATTTTGTGAACAAGGTCGACCTGACGATCCTTGGGTAGAAAGAATGTCCTTTTCTTCGAGTCCAAAAGAACCCCCAGAAACTTTCTCCTTGTGGATGGATGAAGCTCTGATTTTTCCCGGTTCGGGATCCAACCCAGGGATCTTAGTATCTCCAGGGTTTTTGCCACGCCTATCTTTAGACGGGAAATAGATGGTGCGGTGATGAGAAAATCGTCCAGATATGGGACAATGTATATCCCCTGGTGACGGATGAAAATCACTGCTTCCGCCATGATTTTGGTAAAGACTCGTGGTGCCGAAGAGATGCCGAAGGGTAGGACATTGAATTGGAAATGGCTGACTTTGTGACCCTGAGAAACTGCGAATCTGAGGAATTTCCTGCGCTCTGGGTGGATTGGCACATGGTAATATGCATGCCTCAAATCCACTGTCGCCATTACCCAATTCCATCCGATTAGCGGGATTGTCGACCTGATTGATTCCATCTTGAATCGCCTGACCCCCAAACATTTCGTCCTGTACCGAGTATTTAATTTCTTCCTCCTCTACCCCCATGGTGCCTCTCACCATACTGATCAGCTCACCCATATCCTCAGAACTAAAATAATATTTTTTGTTTTCTGATTCAGGGGCCTAAGTGGAAGTGGAACCCTCATTCTCCTGAACGTCCTCCAAACCCGAGGACTGAATCTCACCTGAGTCTTAGAAGGAGGTGGTTGTGGTACCGGGATCTGGGAGAAGGTAGCCATGGAGGTCTAGCCCTCCTGTTTTATGAGGGATTTAATGCTTTCCAGAAGAGAGGGCTGCTCGGAGCGTAAGACATAATCCGTACAGACTGGCGGAGCTTTTTCCCATATGTACAGGAGAGCATGGCAACACACATTTTACACTTGTGGCTGGTCCTCTTAGGGTCAGAGACCTTTTCTCCCTATAAGAGAGTAGGTATGCTAAGCCACTGAGGTAATAAATAAATACTGGAAAGTCAGGGAAGACCCCTGCTACTTACAGTAGGAGGGGGAACGCTGGGCTCCGCAGACGCAGATAAAGAGGGTTTTCTTGTGAATATGCTGGAGGCGGCTTCTGAGCTGGGGCTCCCTCCGGTGGTTGCTGAGGATAATGAACCGATTACTGAATGGCCTTCAGCTGGCGCTGAATGGTAGGATATAAGTGGCCTGAATTCCCAGCAGCCTTGCCGGTTATCAATTGTTGCTTCTGGTCTTGCTTGAAGCTCTGCTAGTTTCCTGCTCTCCTTCAGATAAGTGTTTGCTGTTTTTCTTTTCAGCAATTGTGCTCCGTTTTTGTCTGCACTTTTGCTTTGCTCCTTTGTTACTTTTTGTTTGCTGAATAGCGTTTGTTACACCAGAGATCTGATTTAGGTGGTAGAGATCGTGTGATCTCAGGTTTTTTGGCAATCAGAAGTGTTGGTATTTTTTAGGGTTTTTGTTGGATTGCAGTCAGAATTCTTTCTTGTACTTTTCTGTCTAGACAGATTGGACCCCAACCTTTGCTCATTCTATTTTCTGTCTGTGTCCATGCTTTCTTCTTGTCTAACCACCATTACATGTTTGGGGGCTTCCTATTTTCTTTGGGGATCTGCTCCGGGGCAGATAGCTTTCATCTTTCTGCCTTTAGCTGTAGTTATCTCTCAGGCTGTGACGAGGCGTCTAGGATCAACGTAGGAACGCTCCACAGCTACCTCTAGTTGTGTGGTTAGTTCAGGTTACTGCAATCCAATAGGTTCCAGCCTCTCTGGTGTATTACCGTATTTCTCCTCAGTTACCGAAACATAACATAACAGGGTTTGTCACCGTCCATGTCCGTCTGTCCGCAGTCAGGGTCAGGATGGCTGTCTTACCTGGTGAGTTCCCCACCCGGATTTAAATTAAATCGAGGGTCCAGATTCAACTGTGCTCCCCCTCCCAGTGGGGGGAACCGCTGCAGGATCACCCCATGACGTGCCGCCGGTCCAGGAAGCAAGGCGCCATCTGGCGCGCACGTGCGTTCCACCGTGGAACGCACAGGGAAACCGGAAGTGAAGCGTTCTCCCCCGGAAGTGACTTGCGCCCCAGCGTGGAATGCACGTGGAGATGGGACCGGAAGTGGAGACGAGTCACTCCCGGCAAGCGCGCGCTCCCCGGACACAGCAGCACAGGGGAGGAGGATGCCGGGGAGCTCATGGAAGACCCTGGATGCACATCACCGCCCCGCTTTACCCTGGGAGGAGGCTTCTCTCAAGTCCTCTTTTTTTTCTGAAGAGGGAATTTGCATATTAAATTTCCCAGAGGAGCATTGGAAGGCGAATAAGCCTCCTTACCTTGACAAGCCAGAGCTGGTATGTCACTCTCCACAATGAGAAACCTTACCCCTTCGACCCCAGTCCAGAGCCTCTCACCTAGCCAAATCAGTTCTCATACTTTGCACTGACGAGGGCCAATAGCCCGAAACACCGTGTCTGCAAATTGAGATTCTGATTTGGCTTTTATCCTAATTCATATTACAAGACTCGTTAAAAGGTTGATTGTGACTTGTAGGATCGCTACTTCCAACAGGTGGCGCTATAGAGTTCAAGTCCTCTTTTTTTTTGAAGAGGCAATTTGCATATTAAATTTCCCAGAGGAGCATTGCATGGCGAATAAGCCTCTTTACCTTGACAGGCCAGAGCTGGTATGTCACTCTCTACAACGAGAAACCTTACCCCTTAGACACATGGTCATAAAAGCTCAGTCCCATCACCCCTTGTACTCCGAAGTTGTGATTCAGTGAGTCAGCTCTATAAGCAGGTCCTTCTCATCAACACTGGGCATTTTGGTGGATGTTCTGAGAGGGAATATAAAGAACATTAGGAGGAGTCAGAATACGTCTGTAACAGAATATATCAATACATCTATCATCATTTCTTAGTATCTATCTCACCTCTCACTTTCTTATCTATCTCTCTCTCTCTCTCTCGACCTCTCTTTCTCTGTCTCATATCATCTATCTATCTATCTATCTATCTATCTATCTATCTATTTGAAAAGATCTCAGGTGGAATTGAAAACTTGGCATTGTAAATGTGCAAATATATTTAAGATGTGCAGAAACTCTCACTTTGCGATTGAACTTTTTAAGTACTTCCGCTTTTCATTTGTGTATACAAATACCCTGGTCAAGGTTCTGGGATCTGCTTCTATATTTTGGAAACTATCTATCTACAGTATATCTCTATCTATGTAATATCTACCTATCTACCTCATACAGTCAAGCCCAAAAGTGTTGGCACTCTTGAAATTGTTCCAGAAAATTAAGTTTTCTCCCAGAAAATTATTGCAATGACACATGTTTCATTGTATTTCCTTTGTGTGTATTGAAGCAAAAAAGAAACAGAGAATAAAAGGCAAATTGCCAATATTTCACACAAAACTCCAAAATTGGGCCAGGCAAAATTGTTGGCACTTTTCCAAAATTGCGGGTAAACAACTTTGTTTCCAGCAAGTGCTGCTCGTTCAGACTCACCTGTGGCAAGTAACAGGTGTGGGCAAAATGAAAAGGGGAGAAGTTGAGTCAATCTTTGCATTATGTGTCTGTGTGTGCCACACTAAGCATGAAGCACAGAAAGAGAAGAAAAGAACTGTCTGAGGACTTGAGAACCAAAATTGTTGAAAAACATCAACAATCTCAAGGTTACAAGTCCATCTCCAGAGATCTTGATGTTCCTTTTTCCACGGTGCACAACATAATCAAGAAGTTTACAACCCATGGCACTTTAGCTAATCTCCCTGGACATGGACGGCAGAGAAAAATTGATTAAAGGCTGCAAGGAAAGCTAGTCCAGATGGTGGATAAGCAGCCCCAATCAAGGTCAAAAGAAATTCAAGCTGTCCTGCAGGCTCAGGGGGCATCAGTGTCAGCGCGGACTATCCGACGTCATTTGAATGAAATGAAACGCTATGGCAGGAGACCCAGGATGATCCAATGCTGACAGAGACATAAAAAGCTGGACTGCAGTTTGCCAAAATATATGTAAGTCAATATCCTTCTTGGAAAGCATCTTGTGGACAGATGAGACCAAGATAGAGCTTTTTGGTAAAACACATCATTCTACTGTTTACCAAAAACAGAATGAGGCTTACAACGAAAAGAACACAGTACCTACCGTCAAATATGGTGGAGGTTCATACATGTTTTGGGGTTGTCTTACTGCCTCTGGCACTGGGTGCCTTAACTGTGTGCAAGGCATCATGAAATCTGTAGATTACCAGAAAAAATGTTCGGTCGCAAAATTGTGAAATTTTTGTGAAATTATGTCCAATTTACCCTTTTTTCTGTTTTTTGTACTGTTCCAATACACACAAAGGAAATAAACATGTGTATAACAAAACATGTGTAATTGCAATAATTGTCTGGGACAAATACTTTATTTTCTGGAGCAAAGTCAAGGGTGCCAACACTTTCGTCCATGACTCTATCTTTAATATATTATCTACCGATCTATAATCTATCGATCTATTATCTATCTATATCTATTATCTATCATCTATCTATCCATTATCTATCTATCTATCTATAATCTATCTATCTATTATCTATATATCTATTATCAACAATATATATCTATCATTTATCTATTATCTATCTATATATTATCTATTATCTGTTTATTATCTATTATTTATCTATTACCTATCTATTATCTATTACTCTTTTATCTATAATCTTTCTACTAGTTATATATTATTTATCTATCTATCTATTATCTATCTGTCCTATTTATTTTCTAATATATGTTGTGGAGTTCTTTGCAGAAACTTATGGATAATATAACAGTAGACATATGGGTTCACGGGTTCACAGCTTCACAAAAGCATTCATACAGTCCATCCTATGGACAGGGTAGAGCTGAGTTTGTCGTTGCCTATCTTCATATATCGGTGATGACTTGACATAGGAAAGCAGGTAATCTTGTTCTCCAACTTCACGATGTGCAAAAAAAATGATCGTTTCTGCTGCATCACTACATGGATGGGAGCTTTCCATAGGAATATCTGTGTGAGCTGGAGCCTGCAGGGAGGAATGAGAGAGCACACTGTAAGCCCAGCTCCTCCTCTACCTCTCCGGTGAGATTCCCAGAGAAACAAGAGCTTCAGTCAGCTCCTCTGCAGCCTCTCAGATGATTATTCATAGGCCGAGAACTTTCACCCTCCTGTAAGGCGAATACTTCTGGAAACAATGCCAAATATTTTTGTTTTTATTTATTTACTTGTTTTTCTTGTCATTACTTCAAAATTCCGAAATTTTTTTTACCTCCCTAGAAATTTTTTTTTTTATTTTTGTACAAAGTGACTGCGCATTCCAAGTGCCACTCACCCCTCCCCCTCACTCCTTCATTCACTCCCTCCTTCACTCACTCCCTCACTCACTCACTCCCTCACTCACTCACTCACTCACTCCCTCCCTCACACACACTCCCTCCTTCACTCACTCACTCACTCCCTCACTCACCCCCTCACTCCCTCACTCACTCACTCACTCACTCCTTCACTCACTCCCTCCCTCACACACACACTCCCTCACTTACTCACTCACTCACTCCTCACTCACTCACTCCTTCACTCACTCCCTCACTCACTCCCTCACTACCCTTCCCTCCCTCACTCACTCACTCACTCCTTCACTCACTCCCTCACTCACTCCTTCCCTCCCTCACTCACTCACTCACTCCTTCTCTCACTCACTCGCTCACTCCCTCACTCATTCACTCCCTCCCTCACTCACTCACTCACTCACTCCCTCCCTCCTTTCTTCCTTCCCTCCCTCCCTCTCACTCCCTCACTCACTCCCTCCCTTCCTCCCACACTCACTCACTTACTCCCTCACTCCCTCACTCACTCCTTCCCTCACTCATTCACTCCCTCCCTCCCTCACTTACTCCCTCACTCACTCACTTCTTCACTCACTCCCTCACTCACTCCCTCACTCACTCCTTCCCTCACTCACTCACTCCTCTCCCTCCCTCGCTCACTCACTCCCTCACTCATTCACTCCCTCACTCACTTCCACTCACTCACTCCCTCCTTTCTTCCTTCCCTCCCTCCCTCTCACTCCCTCACTCACTCCCTCCCTTCCTCCCTCACTCACTTACTCCCTCACTCACTCACTCTTTCACTCACTCACTTACTCTCTCACTTACTCCCTCACTCACTCCTTCCCTCCCTCCCTCACTCACTCCCTCACTCACTCACGCCTTCTCTCACTCACTCAATCACTCCCTCACTCCCTCCCTTCCTCCCTCACTCACTTACTCCCTCACTCACTCTTTCACTCACTCACTTACTCCCTCACTCACTCCTTCCCTCCCTCCCTCACTCACTCACTCCTTCTCTCACTCACTCAATCACTCCCTCACTCATTCACTCACTCCCTCACTCACTCCCTCACTCACTCCCTCCTTTCTTCCTTCCCCCCTCCCTCTCACTCCCTCACTCACTCACTCCTTCCCTCCCTCCCTCCCTCAATCACTTACTCTGGCTTCTCATTCCAGCTTCATTAGATAAGAGTGTGAAAACAGTTCCCCCAAAGAATGTTCCACTCCGGTATCTGTGCTGCTGCGATCCCCCCAGCACTAATTCCACTCCGTGCCCTGAAACATACCAGAAGCTGCAGGGATTCCTGCCCGGCCACTAAATCCACTCATTCTAACAACCCAACGCACAAACACATTCATTTCCCAACAAAAAGAAGAAAAAAAAAATTCCGATGTAGCAGAGCCGAATGTGTTATTTCACTATTTGGGGGCTCAGTTGTTACTTTATTGCAATACTTCAGGCTTAGTTTCAATTACACAGTAAAAAATAGGACAAATTGGACTTTACGATATAGATATCATGAGAACTGCGCGACAGCAAACTCAGCTCTGCTACATCCGCATGCTGAGCAGTCTGAGTTAAAAATATAATAAGTTTAACTTGGATTATTTGGAATATGACAAATAAGACGCTGTGATGTCAGCCTGATAAGTGCTAATAACAAAATGACAAACACAGCTCTGCTACATCTGCACATTGTGAGTGCTGTCTGCTAACTCTCCTAGTAAAGATAATTTAGTAGTAAACTACTAGATATAATCCAGGATGAGACATTAATATCAGCATGATAGGTGCTATACAATAACAAACACGGCTCTGCTACATCTGTATAGTGTATATGCAGCCTGATACTAAGAGCAAAAACACAGGACTTAAAGGGTTATTCCTTACTAGAGTATTTAAAGGGTTAGATGCACAGGATAGGGGATAACTCACGGTTTGTGAGGGTCTGACTTGGGACCCTCCATGATCTCTAGATGGGGGCTGTAGAATCCAGGTGCACCATCTTTTGGCTTTCTCCGAAGGTCCCATAGACAATGAATATAGCGGAGGTCGAGCATGTGCACATCTGCAGAGCTTGGGTACAGGGTTCGGGTGGTCCCCACAGTCGAACCCCCAGCGATCAGTAAGGTGTCGGTTCAGGTTCAGTCTTATTAGAATCCTGCAGAAAAGTCATTTTAAAATCAGCACAATAACAAACGCAGCTCTGCTACATCTGTATATAGTGCAGTTTGTGCAGTCTGAGCAGGTACACGTGTAGTACCATACAAACATTGTCATATCAGCATCAGAGACACACCTCAATAACAAGCTCAGCTCTGCTACATCTGTATATAGTGCAGTTTGTGCAGTCTGAGCAGGTACACGTGTAGTACCATACAAACATTGTCATATCAGCATCAGAGACACACCTCAATAACAAGCTCAGCTCTGCTACATCTGTATATAGTGCAGTTTGTGCAGTCTGAGCAGTACACGTGTAGTACCATACAAACATTGTCATATCAGCATCAGAGACGCACCTCAATAACAAACTCAGCTCTGCTACATCTGTATATAGTGCAGTTTGTGCAGTCTGAGCAGGTACACTGTAGTAACATACAAACATTGTCATATCAGCATCAGAGAGCACCTCAATAACAAACTCAGCTCTGCTACCTCTGAGCATTGTTCGTCCTTTTATACAGCCTTAGCGGATACAGTGTAGGTCCATTTGTCATCATATAAGCCAGAATGAGGTATAAGCTAATTTTCATTGCACATCCCTTTTATATTTTGTGCGCAAGGTATCCCAAATTAATGCCCCCAATGAGCGACATCACAAACTAACATGCGCCTACCCAGCATTGTTTCTGCCTCCTCTTTATAACAGCCTTATGCGGATACAGATGTAGCGGTGCCGAGTTTGTCCATCATTATAAGCCAAGAAAATGTATGGTAGTAGAGCTGAATTTGTCAATTGCCACAATTCCTTATGATATTTTGTGCGCAAGGTTTTATGTTCCCAATTAATGCCGCCCCAATGAGCGACATCACAAGACTAAACATGACGACCAACCCAGAACTCCTCCATCAAAACCTACATACCATCTTAACCGAGAGAATTCTCACAGTGTTAAGTGACATATTCGGCTCTGCTACATCACACGGGTATTCCTCCATATCAAGAGTTATTATAGTGTTGAATGACATACTCAACTCTGCGGCTTCTGACCGCTCTGCCCTCTAGATTATCTTACTAATTTATTATATAGGAAAGATGTGTATCTTCGTAAAAGGTATCAACCACTGAGGACTCTCAAGTCTAATTTATTATAATGCTAAATGACAAAGTCAGCACTGCTACATCCCACAGGTATATACAAAATCATCTTAACTAAGCGCGTTTTCAAAGTGTTAAATGACAATGTCAGCTCTGCTACACAGCTCATCATGAATGTCTTGAATTAACAAAGTGTTACATCTTGAAGTTCAACTCTGCTACTATGACTATGTATTATCTCAACTTCCTGATTTAATGGCAAATTCAGATCTGCTACATCTTACAGATAAATTACCATAACATAGGGAGTTATCATAGCGTTAAATGACAAACTCAACTCTGCTACATGTGATACCCACCTATCTTAATTTAGGGAGTAACTTTCGTGTTATGTGACAAACTCAGCTCTGCTACATCCTTCAGGTATGTTGTCAGAACATAATATATTAGCATAGAGGTAAATGACAAACACAGCTCTACTACATCCTATAGGTATACTATCAAAATATGAGTTCAATGACAAATCCAGCTCTGCTACATCTGCATGCCCCCCACCCCATACCTGTAATTTCCCAGCCCAGGGAATGAGTCAGTAAGTGGCTCTGGAGAATGGGGATGTGAAGTGCTTTACATTCTCTGCATGCTTCTCTATTATTTTGCAGATTGCCTGCATACCAAGAAAAATCTGTGTTCCCATAAGCTCCTATAGGGACCCCCCTGCTCCATCACAAGTTGCAGATTTATTTTTTTATTTTGCACAATTTTTATTTTTTTTTTGCTTTTTTTTTCAAACAATACCCTGCTGATAACTGCGGTGTGTACAGCTTTAAGAAAGAGGCGGATGTCTGACAGATGACGTGGGAATGTTAATGAGTAACTCTGGAGAAAAAAAAAAGCCCCTTCTGAGTGAGTGCACCATGTGTGGTAATAGGCTTGGCTGCCACACTATTTAAACTGGGGATAAACTAAAGAAGAAGAAGAATCAATAAGATCAAACAGCAGAGGTGCCATCAATGAGAAGAAGCCTGTTACCGTAGAGAATCCTTACACACCAGGGCAGGAGCAGAGCTCACCTGGCTGCACAGATCCAGAACATCAGGGCAGGAGCAGAGCTCACCTGGCTCCACAGATCCAGAACATCAGGGGCAGGAGCTGAGCTCACCTGGCTGCACAGATCCAGAACATCAGGGGCAGGAGCAGTGCTCACCTGACTGCACAGATCCAGAACATCAGGGCAGGAGCAGAGCTCACCTGGCTCCACAGATCCAGAACATCAGGGGCAGGAGCAGAGCTCACCTGGCTGCACAGACCCAGAACATCAGGGCAGGAGCAGAGCTCACCTGGCTGCACAGACCCAGAACATCAGGGGCAGGAGCAGAGCTCACCTGGCTGCACAGATCCAGAACATCAGGGGCAGGAGCAGAGCTCACCTGGCTCCACAGATCCAGAACATCAGGGGCAGGAGCAGAGCTCACCTGGCTGCACAGACCCAGAACATCAGGGGCAGGAGCTGAGCTCACCTGCCTGCACAGATCCAGAACATCAGGGGCAGGAGCTGAGCTCACCTGACTGCACAGATCCAGAACATCAGGGGCAGGAGCAGAGCAGAGCTCACCTGGCTGCACAGATCCAGAACATCAGGGGCAGGAGCTGAGCTCACCTGGCAGCACAGATCCAGAACATCAGGGCAGGCAGAGCTCACCTGGCTGCACAGATCCAGAACATCAGGGGCAGGAGCAGAGCTCACCTGGCTGCACAGATCCAGAACATCAGGGGCACGAGCAGAGCTCACCTGGCTGCACAGATCCAGAACATCAGGGGCAGTAGGAGAGCTCACCTGGCTACACAGCTACAGAACATCAGGGCAGGAGCAGAGCTCACCTGGCTACACAACTATAGAACATCAGGGCAGGAGCAGAGCTCACCTGGCTACATAGATCCAGAACATCAGGGCAGGAGCAGAGCTCACCTGGCTGCACAGATCCAGAACATCAGGGCAGGAACAGAGCGCACCTGGCTGCACAGATCCAGAACATTAGGGCATGAGCAGAGCAGTGTTCACCTGGCTACACAGCTACAGAACATCAGGGGCAGGATCAGAGCTCACCTGGCTGCACAGCCAGAGGACACCAGAGGCTGAAGCAGAGCAGTGCTCACCTGGCTACATAGATCTAGAACATCAGAGGAAGGGGCAGAACTCACCTAGCTACCCAACTACAGAACACCAAGGATAGGAGCAAAGCAGAACTCAACTTGCTACACAGATCCAGAAGATCAGGAGTAGAGGAGACCTCACCTGGCTAGACAGTTACAAAACATTAGGGGCAGAGCAGAGCTCACCTGGCTACATAGTAACAGAACATCAGGGCAGGAGCAGAGTCACCTGGCTACACAGTTACAAAACATTAGGGGCAGAGCAGAGCTCAGGGTATTCACCTGGCAGAACTCACATGGCTACATAGCCACAGAACATGAGGGCAGGAGCAGAACTCAGCTAAACAGATACAGAACACAAAGGACAGGAGCAAAGCACAGCTCACCTGGCTACATAGGTACAGAACATCAGGAGCAGAGCAGAGCCCACCTGGCTACATAGGTACAGAACATCAGGAGCAGAGCAGAGTCACCTGGCTACACAGATACAGAACATCAGGAGCTGAGCAGAACTCACCTGGCTACATAGATAAAGAACATCAGGAGCTGAGCAGAGCTCACCTGGCTACACAGATCCAGAACATCAGGAGCAGAGCAGAGCTCACCTGGATACATAGATACAGAACATCTGGAGCAGAGAGCAAGAGCATCACAACCTTGGCTACACAGATACAGAACATCAGGAGCAGAGCTCACCTGGCTACACAGATACAGAACATCAGGAGCAGAGCTCACCTGGCTACAACCAACAGATATACCAGAACAGACATCTGGAGCAAGAAGCTCACCTGGCTACACAACAAGAATACAAAGAACATCAGGAGCATTGAGCAGGAGCTCACCTGGCTACACAGATACAGAACATCGGAGCAGAGCAGAGCTCACCTTCCACCGCACTTCCCCTTTAAGGATGACCTCTTTACTGCTGGCCTTGGCTTTGGTGGTCCTAGTACAGGGCGCCCCCCGGGACGATAAGACAGTGAACATGCTGGTGATCCTGCCCCGGGATGACCGGTACATGTTCTCCATCAGCCGGGTGCAGCCGGCCATAGACTACGCGCTGCGGGCCGTGCAGGACAATGCCAGTCTGCTGCCGGGCTTTACGCTGAATGTCACGTACCGGGACTCGGACTGCGGAAACCAAGCGCTCTTCAGCCTTGTGGACGCCGCCCTGAAGGAGCAGAAGCCGGACGTGGTGCTGGGCCCCGTGTGCGAGTACGCGGCTGCCCCGTGGCCAGGCTGGCCTCCCACTGGAACATCCCCATGATCTCCGCCGGGGCTCTGGCCACGGGCTTCATGCAGAAGGCGGACGAGTATTCCCACCTGACACGAGTGGCACCTGCCTACACCAAGATGGGAGAGATGTTCCTCGGGCTGTTCCGCTACCACAAGTGGAGCCGGGCGCTGCTGCTGTACAGTGACGACGGCGCGGAGCGGAACTGCTTCTTCACGGTGGAGGGAGTCCACACTGCCTTCAAGGAGGAAGGCTACCACATGGCCGTGCACAACTTCGACGAGGCCAAGCATGTGGACCTGGAGGACATCGTGCACTCCATCCAGAACAAGGAGCGAGGTAAGACCGGCAGCAGAGGGAGCTGTCACTGTGCTCCCCGGCAGCAGAGGGGAGCTGTCACTGTGCTCCCCGGCAGCAGAGGGGAGCTGTCACTGTGCTCCCCGGCAGCAGAGGGGAGCTGTCACTGTGCTCCCCGGCAGCAGAGGGGAGCTGTCACTGTGCTCCCCGGCAGCAGATGGGAGCTGTCACTTGCTCACGGCAGCAGAGGGGAGCTGTCACTGTGCTCCCCGGCAGCAGATGGGAGCTGTCACTATGCTTCACGGCAGCAGAGGGGAGCTGTCACTGTGCATCCCGGCAGCAGATGGTAGCTGTACTGTGCACACGTGAGTGCCTGCTTCACGGCAGCAGAGGGGAGCTGTCACTGTGCATCCCGGCAGCAGATGGGAGCTGTCACTATGCTTCACGGCAGCAGAGGGGAGCTGTCACTGTGCATCCGGCAGCAGATGGAGCTGTCACTGTGCTCCCAGGCAGCAGAGGGGAGCTGTCACTGTGCTCCCTGGGGCAGAGAGGAGCTGTCACTGTGCTCCCTGGGGCAGAGAGGAGCTGTCACTGTGCTGCTCCTGGGCAGAGAGGAGCTGTCACTGTGCTCCCCGGCAGCAGAGAGGAGCTGCCTGTCACTGTGCTCCCCTAGCACCCGGGCAGAGGGTCGGAGCTCCGCAGCAGCCCTGGGCCGGACAAGTAGCGTGTGGTGCCCCATCTGGGGAGCGTGGTGGCTGCCCTGAGGAGCAGGCAGCGATATTTACATAGGACTGACAGGTGATGATAAGGATGCATCCACAAAGGTCTGCTCCAGCTGTAGGGGGGCTATTAACCCTTCACATCCAGGACGGAGAGGTACTGTAGCTAAGCGATGGAGGTTGATTCATGGAGAAAGAAGCAGCAGAGCAGAGTTTGTCATTGGCACAGATCTCTGCACCGGTCCTGTGTCTACATACCCTGGGCAAAGCTGAGTGGCTTGTTGGTGTCCCCTGTAGTTATATGGAGATCGTAATGAGTGTGCATGTACTTTTACATAGGACTGACAGTTGCTGATAATGATGCATGAGAAACTTAGGTCTGTTCCACTTACGAGTAGTTGTAGAATATTAACCCTTCACATAATCTATCTACTTCATATCCAGAACTGGGAGACGTACTGCAGCCATGATGGAGAGAGATGCAGCAGAGCTGAGTTTGTTCAGTCTCTGAGGATCAGGTCTCTGCAGCAGTCCTGTGTCTACATACCCTGGTCACGACTAAGTGACTTGTTAGTGTCCCCTGTAGCCACATGAGATAATGGTGAGTGAGGATGAGTGTGCATATACTTTTACATAGGACTGTCCGTTGATGATGATGCAGCTTCAACATACATGAGAAACGTAGGTCTGCTCCATCTGTACGATTTCATGTAGTGTAGGCTCCAGAATGAATCCATCCAGAGTGGTAAGGGATTCTCATCTGTGCAGAGGCAGCAGAGCTGAGTTTGTCATTGGCACAGTACAGTGAGCTCCTTCAGGCTTGTTAGTGCGCCCCCTTGTAACCCTGGGCACACTCCCTGCTTGTGCCCCTCTAGCTGGACACCACGATGATTGTGATAAGTGTGTGACAAGTACTTTTTTACATAGGACTGACAGTTGATAATAATGCTGAAACTTCACAGAAGATGAGAAACTTAGGTCTGCTCCAGCTGTAGCGCTGTATGTGGTGTAGAAATGTCCTGTCAGTGCCCCTCGCTCATACCCCCAATTCCCCCAAATGTGTGACTGGTGTAGAAAGAAGCAGCAGAGCTGAGTTTGTCATTATCCTGATGTGTGTGCTGTCTAACATATGACTGAGAGATGATGATAATGCCGCCTCATAGTAAAGAGACACTAAAGTCTGCTAGACCTGTAATAATAGGGTATGTATGGTAGACTGGTAGCAGAAGAATGTTAACCCTTCACGAGCCCCTGCATCTGACATCAAGTGCAACAATGTAAGGTCTCTTGCTCCCACATATTTGTTATCACTGATGTAGCAGAACTGAATTTGTGGTTAGACATTTTTAAGCCACTCGCAGGACATTGAGTGAAGCCAAACAACCAACTTAGCTCTGCTACATCTGTAATCCATCTTGGGACTAGGATTTCCCTAATGTTGTAGTGAAAGTCAAGTCTGATGACATTAATTAAAGCATGGAGTAGAGATTAGATACCGCGCTTGTATCCCAGGATTAAGTTCTTTTGAAGAAAAAAATAGTGACTCTGCAGACATCTGGGGGATCTCTGACTGCCAAACATAATGAGAAAGTATATTGAATGCAGATGTAGCAGAGCTGAGCTTGTCATATGGATTGGAGCTGAAGGTTGTGCAACTCCTTACAACTACAATGGGGTTACCTGTGGTTTTACATAGGACTGCTGGTAAACATACTGTATTACGTTTACTCGTACAATTATTATAATGCAAAGCTAATGACAGAATCAGCTCTGCTACATCTTTTTTTCTAAACTGGAATTTGTCAATGCAGCAGAGCTGAGTTTGTAAATTGACGCAGCTAACTGTGACCACATAATGTTTGAGGATAGTAAGAAACTGTCCAAAGGTAGCAGAGCTGAATTTGTCATTTACCTGAGAACTACTGTTTATAGCTTTCGATGATCTTGTCATGTAAATTACTCAAACCCTGTTGTATGTCCAAATGTAGCAGAAATGTAGCAGAGTTGAGTTTGTTATTTAGCACTCCATCATCTCATGCATTATTTGAGAGTTTTTCATAGGACTGCAGGTAAACTTACTGTGTTGGGTTTGAGGTGACATAATGACGTTGGCCGTGACATTCACATAGATGTAGCAGAGCTGAGCATGTCATTTAAACACATTGTGATTCCTGAGATTGAGTAAGGCTGGGGCTACACTGTGACTTTGGCTGTGATACAGGTTGTGCCGAATTCTGCTGCAACATAGTGCAAATGAGGTTGTCATCAAACTTTGTAAATTGTGAAGTCGAGGTTAAGTAGGTTTAACTGCAGTCCTATGTAAATCTACATATATGGATTTTCAAGACCGCAGCCTGATTCAGAATCTTAAAAGGGAACTCCAATATCACACATCTGGCCTTGGTTGAACATCTCGATCAACCAATCACTAGTTAATTCTGTGAGATGGGAACATGACAAATTCAGCTCTGCTACATGAATACATTACTCCTAAAGTAAACGCTCAACTTGTTTCCACCGGACAACCCCTTCATCATCTATCCTAAGAATTAGTGACAACTTGTTAATCAGTGGGGTCCGACCGCTGGGACCCGATGAGAGATTATTAATGAATTAGGTTTTGTCCGGATTATCAGATTTTCTGGATTATCAGAAGAACGTCCTTGATCACAGGTTGTTCTGCTGTGTGGATTGTATGATCTGGGGAAACAGATGTAGCAATGTTGAATTTGTCATTTGTCCACTTTGTTAGAAGAGGTTAGTTGTAATAGATTGAGCAGTTTTTTGGGGTCATAGATCCCCAACAATTAGCTTTGTTTGTGAAAGAACCAGGCAGCAAGTGTTTAATTCTCCTGCAGTGCCTTCGCAGGAGGAATTTAGTATTGCGCTTCTTCCATTGAGATCAGTTTGTGATGAATGGGCATGTTGGGTCCTCCACAAGGGATGCTCTCTGGAGCTGCTTTCACATTAGCACTGGATGGGTTCACAATGCATCTATCTTTTCCGCAACTGGAGATATTAAGGGGGAACTGGAGACGTAAGCTGGGACCCCAACCTACCAAAAGCCATTTATAATACTGGTGTCTTCTTATGTGGCACAGGAGCTTAAGGTGCAACTGCTTCCTCTATAACTATGCCCCTGGGGGTGGATATCCCTAAAAACATTAGATTGTTGGCAGATCCTATTGATTTTTGAGGGTCCACAGAAAACCCTTTGCTCTATGACACTGAGAATACTGTGTGCTGCATTCACATGTAAATTCAGGTTAATGACTCCTGAAAATCCTTGACCCACATCCTCCTGGCCGTGCTGTACGTGACCGGCGGACAGTACCATTACTCTGCAATGTTCACAACTGGCAAATCTACAAAACAGTTGGTGCCGTAAACTGTACTGCAGCTCTCATCTGAGCAATGTCTGATCACTGTATGCAGGTATGCTATGTAATACTGCATATAAGGTTTAGTCATTTTGCCAATATTTTACATTTTCCAAATTCAGATTCTCAATGACATCATATCTACTTGCATACAGAACTGCTTTTAAATTTCCGCTGGCTTCTTTTTAGTTCTCAGTCACACAATCATTCCCCTACCCCATGTTATGTTAGTGCTTTGCATTCAGCAAGAAAATAATCCATTTTCTGCCTGCCATCTTGTAAATATCACAGTCTGCAGGCAGTAATGCTGGTGACCAGGGCGTAACTGTAATAGGTGCAGGGTTTGCATTTATACCTAGGCCAGGAAGCCTAGGGGGGCCCATAAGAAAAGACTTATTATTAAAGACCCATGACAGTTGGGGACCCTGTTAGAGATTTTGCATTGGGTCCCATAAACTATAAGTTAGGTCACGGATAAGACACGGATAAGTGTGAGGCACAGGAGAGGCTACAGTAGACTGTGCTCTGTGCAGCAGCATGCATGTCACAGGCAGTGTGCGAGCTCCAGGCTACAGAAGGGATGAGCATATAGAGGATGGCTTGACTGTAGCCTTATCTCATCTACAGGGGACAGAAATCCAAGAAAGTCTGTTGTGACCGCAGCATAGTAGCACACGACGCCATAATGTGGTGTGATATCGAATATTTAGTTATAAACCTGATTCTAATAAAATGGAAAATTCTACAACCTTTTAGTAGACTTTCATTATTTCATGACCTCTGCTTTCAGTAAATTCATGTTCAAGTGTAAAGGCTGAAATATTGATCAAAGAGTTGGATATAAATCTACAAATATTTGGAGTTCTGGCTGATACATTTGACCTGCAGTGATACATTGTAACAAACTGTTAGGACAGGAGAGGGAGATGTGTGCAGCAGAATTGTCTGGACTAGATACAATTGTATCAGACATGAGCAGTATTAGGGTATGTGCACACGTTGCAGACTCCTGTGCGGATTTTTCCGTGCGGGATCTGCAGAATCCCCAAGTAAAATGACCTGCGTTTTGCCTGCGGATTCATTGTGGATTTACCGTGGATTTTCTGCATTTTTTGTGCGGATTTGCCCTGCGTTTTTACACCTGCGGATTCCTATAGTGGAATAGGTGTAAAAACGCTGCAGAATCTGCACAAAGAATTGACATGCTGCGGAAAATAAACCGCTGAATTTCCACGTGGAATTTTCTGCAGCATGTGCACAGCGGTTTTTATATTCCATAGGAGAGCATGGTACTGTACAGTCATGGCCAAAAGTTTTGAGAATGACACAAATATTATATTTTCACATGATCTGCTGCCCTCTGGTTTTTATGTGTGTTTGACAGATGTTTTTATCACAGACAGAAATATAATTGCAAACATATGAGTAACAAAAGCTTATATTGACAGTTAGAATGAGTTAATGCAGCAAGTCAATATTTGCAGTGTTGACCCTTCTTCTTCAGGACCTCTGCAATTCTCCCTGGCATGCTCTCAATCAACTTCTGGACCAAATCCTGACTGATAGCAGTCCATTCTTGCACAATCAATGCTTTCATTTTGTCAGAATTTTTAGGTTTTTGTTTGTCCACCCGTCTCTTGATGATTGACCACAAGTTCTCAATGGGATTAAGATCTGGGGAGTTTCCAGGCCATGGACCCAAAATCTCTATGTTTTGTTCCCTGAGCCATTTAGTTATCACCTTTGCTTTATGGCAAGGTGCTCCATCATGCTGGAAAAGGCATTGTTGATCGCCAAACTGCTCTTGGAGGGTTGGGAGAAGTTGCTCTTGGAGGACATTCTGGTACCATTCTTTATTTATTCATGGCTGTGTTTTTAGGCAAGACTGTGAGAGAGCCGATTCCCTTGGCTGAGAAACAACCCCACACATGAATGGTTTCAGGATGCTTAACAGTTGGCATGAGACAAGACTGGTGGTAGCGCTCACCTTGTCTTCTCCGAATGAGGCGTTTTCCTGATGTCCCAAACAATCGAAAAGGGGATTCATCAGAGAAAATAACTTTACCCCAGTCCTCAGCAGTCCACTGCCTGTACCTTTTGCAGAATATCAGTCTGTCCATGATGTTTTTTTCTGGAGAGAAGTGGCTTCTTTGCTGCCCTCCTTGAGACCAGGCATTGCTCCAAGAGTCTCCGCCTCACAGTGCGTGCAGATGTACTCACACCTGCCTGCTGCCATTCCTGAGCAAGCTCTGCACTGCTGGTAGCCCGATCCCACAGCTGAAACACTTTTAAGAGACGGTCCTGGTGCTTGCTGGTCTTTCTTGGGTGCCCTGGAGCCTTTTTGGCAACAATGGAACCTCTCTCCTTGAAGTTCTTGATGATGCGATAGATTGTTGACTGAGGTGCAATCTTTCTAGCTGCGATACTCTTCCCTGTTAGGCCATTTTTGTGCATTGCAATGATGACTGCACGTGTTTCTTTAGAGATAACCATGGTTAACAGAAGAGAAACAATGATGCCAAGCACCAGCCTCCTTTTAAAGTGTCCAGTGGTGTCATTCTTACTTAATCATGACAGATTGATCTCCAGCCATGTCCTCATCAACACCCACACCTGTGTTAATGGAGCAATCACTGAAAAGAGGTTAGCTGGTCCTTTTAAGGCAGGGCTGCAATGATGTTGAAATGTGTTTTGGGGGATAAAGTTCATTTTCTAGCCAAATATTGACTTTGCAAGTAATTGCTGTTAAGCTGATCACTCTTTATAACATTCTGGAGTATATGCAAATTGCCATTAGAAAAAGTGAAGCAGTAGACTTTGTAAAAATTAATATTTGTGTCATTCTCAAAACTTTTGTCCATGACTGTACATCCCTTGGAAAACTGCTGCTGATCCGCAGGGCCAAATCCACTGCGGATCCACACAGGAATCCGCAACGTGTGCACATACCCTTAAATCTCTGGAATTTTAACCTCTGGATTTAAAGGGAACCTGTCATCAGGAAATTAGATCCCCAACTAAAGGCATGATGTTTATAAAGACCCTTTAATGCTTATTAAATGCATGTCATTCTTATAGTATGTAGTATGGAAATTGTAGAGCAGTTTTAATCACAAGTGCAGTGGGAGGAAACTGAGCTTCCAATGCCTGCCTACTTATTTCCCTGTCCGCTGTCAGTCTCCAGTCTTTGATTGACAAGTCGCTCTTCTCTCTTCTCCTACCTGAGACTGCACAGGTACTAAATCATTGCTCAGGGTGGTCTCATCAGAGAGGCAGCGCAAGTACTGATCGTCACCAAGAGTCTGCCTATCGATCTGCACTTGTGCTGCCTCCTCTGATCATCGCTTGGGGTCATCTCAATAGATCGTTAGACCGGATCAATCAGTGCAATGGCAATGCAATAGGCAATGATCACTTGCGGACACCCACATAAGAGATCCCCTGTGCAAGAACAATATATGGGCCCTCTGCAGCCCAATAGCTCATCATAATGCACAATTCCACCTGTTTTGGAGGTAGAAATGGGCCCCTTACCTCTTGGGCCCCTGTGCAGCAGCACAGGTTGCACCAATGATATGTCCACCACTGGCAATGATAAAGCGTCTATCCTTTTCAAACCCATTTGGGGTAAACTGGTGGACCCACTGGTTTCGGTTGCAGTGGCATACAACCTGTGTATGCGGGCCTCCAAACCACCACCCAGATTTTATGCTTAAAAGGGGTAGGGGAATCAAACATTTTGGATTTTGACATGCCTTGTATTTTTTCCTTTGGGATATGGCAGTAGTTTATGACTCTCTCTACCTTAGGGATAAAATATCTGTCGGTGGTACAAGTTCCATTAGAATATGGCAGGTGCACTGTACCCGGCAGATATCTGTAGACATGACGTGACTGTCCCCGCTCTCCACCCGATGCAGGAGCGAGCAGGGCTGTATTACCCCTATAAAGGTGAAGGAACATCTGGATCTGTCAGTATCTATAGAGTATGGAGAGCTGTCTGATCCTAGAAGTTGTGTGCGGCCATCATAATGGCTTCACTGATGATCATAGTCTAACCAAGTTTCAGTTAAAAAAAACCCATATGATAGAGTTTCATCACCCCATAAAGGGCCTTATGGGATTTTAACACTATGTCGGAGATTGTAGTCATTATCGTATTCCCAGCATCTTCCTTGTTGTGGAAATTTACAGGAAATGTGGGCGGATTTCACGAGTTCCTATACCTAAAACCTCATTAAGTTTTGTGTTTTGGACTGACGTCAGCTCGGACCGCCGCCTCCTTCTTCTTGTGCTCCGGGAGGAACTCTTACAAATATTAGTTTGCATCCTTCCTTTGTTTTTATTGCTTTCCGACATTGAACGTCACCTGCCGTCAGAGCTGGGACTGGGAACCAGTGAGGGCACCACCAGTATCCATTACTATCCTAGTTATTATATTGGGCTCCAGAGTTTTAGAATTTGGGGTCCCAATTCTAAAAATGCATTGGTGACTTATCGGCCCATAGGGCTTATATTTAGGACCCTCTTCTATATTGGGTATTGACGTACCCATACTGTGCTGTATCGGCCCCTGTATTTTGCACATTTAGACCATATTGTCAAGGATCGGGCATGTCTGTAACAACGGGTTATAAATTGGGTAGATCCTATGGGGCACAGGAGGCTCAACTCAAGTTTAACAGAACTTGGTCCTACAAAGTAAAACCTGTATGGAAAATGCCATAAAGTAGTAAAAAAAATAAACAAAAAAAAACAAAAAAAAATTCCAGAATTGACATTTTTTGGTCTCCACACCTCCCCTCTAAAAAGCAATGAAATCATTGTATGTTCCCCACCCCAAAGTGGTGCCAATAAAAACTACAGCTTGCACTGGAAAAAAAAAAAGCCCTCACTGCTCCATTGAAAGAAAAAAAGTTCAGAGTCTCAGAAAATGGTGACACAAAACCACATTTATGTATTTTTTTCATCACTAAATATAATTTTTTTCGTATGGTTATAATCATACTGAGCTGGAGAATCACGTTGCCAGGTCTTTTTTTTTTACCACATAATGAACGTCATAAAATTGAAAACCCCAAAAAATATGGTGGAAATGCTTTTTTTCACCATTTCACAGCACTTTGATTTTTTTTCCCTTTTCTACGTACATTATAATAGGGCAGGGAAAACGGAAGTGAAAAATCGCCTGGTTTAGACGTGGTTAAGACGCAGCCGCAATGGTGGTATTGCCACAGAAGTGCAGCTAAAAGTGATAATAAAGACCAGGCGGCCATTTTGTTGTCTGCGACCCTAAATTATGCATGGATACCGCAATATGTGTGATCTGTAGGGTCTTCAAGACTCTCTAGATCACAGTGCACTATATACAATCTAATATTCGCCTCCTGCTCTCCATTTCCACACTAGGCCTCATGTACTAAATTTGTCTTGTCTGGACCCTTGTTACCCATAGCAACCAATGAAAGTTCAGCTTCCATTTTGAAACCTGAGCTGGAAAAATGAAACGTCAATTCTGATTGGTTGTTATAGCCGCATTCAAAAATGTCATCAGCAGGTATATACATGCGATGCTGAGCGGTCATTGCCAATGTGGAGGCAATTTACCTACAAAAAATACTAAAAAATTCATTTTTTTGAGGAAAAGCTGTGGACTTTTACCACAGATTTCACTCATTTTGTCTGGATAGGGTGAAATTCACAATGTAATGTGGATTTTTGCAGTAGATTTTGCGGCTAAATTTTTAGTGGAAATTATCTGTTATGTCTTGGGGAAGATGCGGGACGAAAACAATGGTACAAACTACCCCATCATCTCTGGTATCTAGGAGAAGTTTTTGGAACAACCCAGAACCTTTGCATTTTTTCCAAAACACTATGGCGCCAACTACCTAACCACCCCCTATACCTGTACCCCAATCTATTGCCACTACATCATTAACCCTTGAATGAGGAGAGAAAATACTGCCTCCGCCAAGTAGCAGTATAAGGAGGGAATGATTATTTCCAGCTGTGCAGGGAACAGCAGCTCGGCCCTAATTAAGAACTTAGCACCCCTCGTCCCTACATCACAAGTGAGGAATGGGAAATGGAAGGAACCAGTGCTCTACACCCCTGTAGGTGTCATCTAATGGCACAAGAAGATGGGTCATTATTTGTTTGTTATAATCCGCCATCATGTTCCAGAGATACCGGCCTTTTTATTTAATGCTTATTTTTATGGTCTTTTCCAA
Organism: Oophaga sylvatica; assembly: GCA_033576555.1. Lineage (NCBI taxonomy): Eukaryota > Metazoa > Chordata > Amphibia > Anura > Dendrobatidae > Oophaga > Oophaga sylvatica. Next base: position 984,609,679 of record JARQOD010000001.1, on the reverse strand, counting down.
GGGGGCGTGGCTCACTGGATAATAATGCAAAGCAGCTGAAAGACACGCCCCTGAGGATCCTGTGAGTCACGCACCCTTGTGAAGACCATACAAATTAGCAAAAAATTAAAAGGCCCATATCCCTGGAACCATATGGTAGATTTAAAAATAAAATAGAATACTCAGGGGAACATTGGGAATAAAATAAAAGCAAAAACTGGCTACTTTTTGACCATATGATTAAGTAGCTGGTCAAGCAAGTCTGACTTCTTACTGAAGCTCCATATGGGAAATTGATGGTACCAGGCAATGGGGCCCTGTGATATTACTGTTGAGTAGTGTTGAGCGATACGATACCGCAAGTATCGGGTATCGGCCGATATTAGCTGTTTCGGCCTTTCGATACTTTGTTCCGATATTTTCCATATATCGTATACCGGAATCGGAAGTTCCTATAATTCTTTGAGAGGCAATGTGATTTTAGTCAGCCAATGAGGAATCCTAAGAAGTGTGGGCACATCCTGTACTGCTGCGGTCATGTTAACTAATGGCATGGCTGTGATTGGATGCTGAAATGATGTCAGAATGCACTATAAAAGGCGCCGCCGCCATTTTAGCATCACTGTGCTGTGAATTCAGTAAGGGACAGAACGCTGCTGTGCTGACTCTGAGGGACAGTTAGAGATTGCGATTTAGTGTAGTGTGCTTTAGGCAGGCTAGCACCAACCGCTGTGTAAAGCTTCCTTTTGCCAGTGTTGTTTTAACAGCTCTGCAAGGTGTGTGTGAGTGCAGGTGATGCTGCAGTTTGCTCTGCATGCAACGCTGTCTGTAGGCATCTGCACGTGTCACTCACAGACTCTTTTTTTTTTCTTCAGTGTAATTCTTGCTGCTCCATGCAATTTAAATTTTAGTGTGACGCGCTTCCATCCGTATCCAATACATTGGTTGCAAACACTATAGAAGTAGACAAAGGAGTAGCCTTTCACAGATTGTGAACAGTTGTGTTTCAGTGTTCACTTCAGTCTGTGTTTTTTATTTTTTGAGTGCACATCACGCTCCAGTTACTTGTTCAAGCACTGCTGCTTGTACTCTGCTGAGCGTGTCTCAGTGCCTCATCCTTTTCATTTCTCTCCAATTGGTTCTGCTCCATTCCATTTAAAATAAATATAATCTATTAGTGTGACGCGCTTCCATCCGTATCCAATACATTGGTTGCAAACACTATAGAAGTAGACAAAGGAGTAGCCTTTCACAGATTGTGAACAGTTGTGTTTCAGTGTTCACTTCAGTCTGTGTTTTTTATTTTTTGAGTGCACATCACGCTCCAGTTACTTGTTCAAGCACTGCTGCTTGTACTCTGCTGAGCGTGTCTCAGTGCCTCATCCTTTTCATTTCTCTCCAATTGGTTCTGCTCCATTCCATTTAAAATAAATATAATCTATTAGTGTGACGCGCTTCCATCCGTATCCAATACATTGGTTGCAAACACTATAGAAGTAGACAAAGGAGTAGCCTTTCACAGATTGTGAACAGTTGTGTTTCAGTGTTCACTTCAGTCTGTGTTTTTTATTTTTTGAGTGCACATCACGCTCCAGTTACTTGTTCAAGCACTGCTGCTTGTACTCTGTTGAGTGTGTCTCAGTGCCACATCCTTTTCATTTCTCTCCAATTGGTTCTGCTCCATTCCATTTAAAATAAATATAATCTATTAGTGTGACGCGCTTCCATCCGTATCCAATACATTGGTTGCAAACACTATAGAAGTAGACAAAGGAGTAGCCTTTCACAGATTGTGAACAGTTGTGTTTCAGTGTTCACTTCAGTCTCTGCGTAATAACCACACTTAGGCCTTATAACTTTTCTGACTTTCTTTATCAATCTACCAAGATGAAGAAGGCAGGGAGTAAGGCACGTGGTCGTGGCCGTGGAGTTTCAGCAGGGAGAGGACGTGGGGATTCTGTGGCTGCTGCCGCCCTCAGTGACACAGCATCCACCAGTTTTACCCATGAGCGTTCCTTTATGCGCACTTTGGTAGGAGCTCGGCGTGCCCCCCTGCTGCGGTAAGAACAAATTGAAGCCATTGTTGGTTGGATGGCAGCCAATGCATCGACTTCAATTCCTTCCACCTCCTCTCAGGAACACAACACTGTTGAGCAACCATCTGTCTGTTCACCGCCTGTCAAATTGCCCAGGCAGTCAGAGAGTTCTGTACAGGAGCCAGCTGAGTCTCTGCTTCTGTTCTCAGAATCTGTTGGCTCGCAAACACGGGCACAGGCAAGCAGCATTCTGCAATTTGAAGAAGAGGGAGTATGCAGTGATGCGCAACAGCTGTGTCTCTCTCAATCTGAAGAGGCGGGTGAGCCAGTACCGATGGACAGCACACCGCAGAACGCATCTCATGATGATGATGAGACTCAGTTGCCAGGTTTTGTGGAGCATGGTGCTGCCCAGACCATCCAACAGCAGCAGGTGTTGGAAGAGGGTAGTGGAGATGATGAAGTCCGAGACCCAACATGGCGTGAGCAGCAGGAAGGTGGTGGGAGCAGCTCTGAGGAAGAGATTGGCCCAACGGTACAAAGAGGAGGGAGAGGTAGGCTGCAGACTCGCTTGCCTGTAGCCTCCAGTTTGGCACCTGTTGGGAGCAGTTCTCTTAGAAATGTCAAAATTGGCGCTCCCATGACTTGCACTGCGTGGTCCTTTTTTGACAGACTTGTAGATGATATTTGCTATGTTAAATGCAAGCTGTGTAAGCAAAAAGTTAAAAGAGGTAAAAATATCAGTAACCTGAATACCACAAATATGTGGAAACATGTACGGACAAAGCACGTAGCTGAGTTACAAAGACACACTGGAGATGTAGGCCAACCTACAGCAGCACCTACATCTTCAGGTCGTGTTGGAGCCTCTACCTCCAGCTCACACACACCTGGTTCGGCTTCCTCACAGGATCTCCATGGAAGAAACTCGGTCACTGTTGTCCATAGACAAACTGTTATTCCACCCACAGCAGCAAGTTCACAGTCATCGTCACACTCCCAGGCCACAAAACAGCCATCGGTACCACAGGCATGGGATAAAAGACGGCCATACTCGGCAAACCATCCACGAGCACAGGCTCTGAATGCTGGCATTGCAAAACTCCTGTCCCTTGAAATGCTGTCATTCAGGCTGGTGGAGACTGACAGTTTCAGGAACTTAATGGCATTGGCAGTCCCACAATATAATGTGCCAAGCCGATTTTATTTCAGCAGGCAAGCCGTCCCTGCTCTGCAAAAACATGTCGAGGGAAACATTAAACATGCGCTACTAAACGCCGTCAGTAGCAGGGTCCACCTGACCACCGATGCGTGGACCAGTACCCATGGCCAGGGACGATACCTTTCCCTCACTGCCCATTGGGTCAATGTTGTGGAGCCGGGTACAGATCTTGCCAGTGGCGCTGTACGTGTTCTGCCAACTCCAAGGATTGCAGGAATCCAGTCTGTACACATTGATTCCTCCTCCTACTCCAGTTCCTCAGAATCATCGCTGCACGAGCCGTCACGGTATACCTCCACATGGACCCGTGAACGCTTACCTGTTGCGACCGATATGAGCACAGCCGTGGCCAAACGTCAACAGGCCGTCCTGAAAATGATTTCAATGGGGAATCTAAGCCACACAGCGCAGGAGGTATGGAATGCCATCAAGCAGGAGAGCGACGTGTGGTTTTTGCCTGCGAATCTCCAGCCAGGCTTGGTAGTGTGTGACAATGGCCGAAATCTGGTGGCAGCTCTGGGCCTTGGCAACCTCACTCACATACCATGTCTGGCACATGTGCTCAACTTGGTCGTGCAGAGTTTTTTGAGGGACTATCCGGATCTTGCTGGACTGCTGCAGAAGGTCCGCCTAGAGTGCGCTCACTTGCGACGTTCCAGCATAGCCAGATCGCGCATTGCTGCTCTGCAACGCCGATTTCGCCTTCCTGAACATCGCATCATATGTGACGTACCCACCAGGTGGAATTCCACGTTACATATGTTGGAGCGGTTGTGTGAGCAGCAGACAGCAGTAATGGAGTATCAGCTGCATCAGGCGCAATCAAGTCGCTCTTTGCGCCGTCCACACTTCACCACTACTGAGTGGGCCTCTATGAAGGACATCTGCGACGTTTTGCGTGCGTTTGATGTCTCAACGCGGATGGCGAGTGCAGATGATGCACTAGTCAGCATGACTGTCCCCCTTATCTGCCTGCTTTAGTGAAAGCACTAAAGGAAGAGGTTTTGGAAGAGGTGGAGGATGAGGAGTCACAAATTCAATTACCTTCAGGACAGTCAGCGCAACGTGGTTCCTCACAAAGGGCTGGGCAGGGCTCACTTTGTGAGGAGGATGAGGAGGAGGAGGAGTCAATGGAGGAGGAAGAAATCCCTACAGAGGGAGGTACACAACGCTCTAGTCAGTATGTAGAGCGAGGGTGGGGTGATGCAGAGGAGGCAGAGATGACGCCTCTTCCAGAGGACAGCTTTTGTTGGCCAGTTGGGAGTCTGCAGCACATGGTTGATTTCAGGCTTCAGTGCCTGAGAAACGACCGCCGCATCGCCCACATTCTCACCACGTCAGATTATTGGGTGTACACCCTCCTAGACCCTCGCTACCGGGACAACTTACAAACCCTCATCACACCGGGGAACCGAGACCGTAAAATGCGGGAGTTCCAAGACACACTGGTGCAATCCATACTGTTGTACATTCCAGCCGAGTGTCATGTATAGTGTACAGTTCCTATAGCGTCTTGTGCGTAATTCCTCTGCAAACATGGATTCACCAAACAGCAGGTTTCCAGAGTCCAAAAGTGTTCCAAGGTTCCTCAGTAGGGAATAGCTGGAGTACAAGTCCAAGGCTTCCAGGAGTCAGGTCACAGACTGACTGAGGCTTGATTCAGGAGCACTGATTGTTCAGCTGAGGCTGCTTAAGAAGCAAGAGGGAAGAATCAGGGCGGGAACATGAAAACTGGAAACTCCATATTAACTGAGGGCAAGAGCTGCAGAAAGACAGAAAGCAAAATGGCCGACGGAAAACTGAGTTTCAAGGAACATGTCAACAGAGACAAAGAACCTTACACCGAGAGAGATGCTGCTGCTACTGCTTTACAAAGCAGCTCTGTGCGTCGAGGCAGTGTAGACACCTCTACAACAAGAGGGAGCATAAGCAGCGCCTCTGCACAGGGCAAGAGCTGTATGTTACAAATGTGGCGAAGTTTTGTGACAGCGCCAGCAAGGTCTACACCATCCGAGACAGCTCCAGTCACCAGGAAGCAACGTTTCCGTAAGATGGTGACAGACTACTTGTCTTTCCCTCTAAGTGTACTCCCAGATGCCTCTTCCCCTTTCAAATTTTGGGTCTCTAAGTTGGATACATGGCCAGAGCTTAGCCAGTATGCATTGGAGGTGCTGGCTTGCCCTGCTGCCAGTGTTATGTTTCGGTAGCTGAGGAGTGCAGGTAAAAAAGGCAATACACCAGAGCAGTTGGAATCTATGAGATTGCAGTACCCTGACTAACCACCACAACTAGAGGCAGCCGTGGAGCGTTCCTACGTTGGTCCTAGACGCCTCGTCACAGCCTGAGAAACTAACTACACCTAAAGATAGAAATAGGAAAGCTATCTGCCCCGGAGCAGAACCCCAAAGATAATAGAAAGCCCCCAAACATGTAATGGCGGTTAGACAAGATGAAATACTGACACAGAAAGAAAATAGTATGAGCAAACGCTGGGGCCCAAACTAACTAAATAGAAAAGGATAGGAAGGGCACTTACTGCAATCCCAAAAAACCCTGAAAGGCACCAACTCTACTAATTTCAAAAACACCTGAGATCACACGACCTCTTCCACCTAAATTAGTTCTCTGGTGTAACAAAATCAAAACAGCAGCCACTGAAAAAACTGGAAAAAGCAAAAGTACAAACATCAGTGGCTGAACTAAACTGAGAGGGCAGAAGCCCCCGGAGGGGACCCTGAAGGCCCCCACAGAAGTGCAGGACAAAATGCAAAAATATAGCACAAACACAAAAGAAGAAAATGTCTTATCTGTTAGCAGGAGATGCAGACACGACACAGCAGGCTACAAGGGAAACAGGAATAAAGGATCCAGACCAGAACAATTGATCACCGGCAACCCTGATGGGAAGGTGACTCCCTTATATAAGACCAATCAGTAACACCTGATTCCCAGTCCTCACAATCTTCACTGGACAGACTAGCACCGCTTGTAACCACCAGAGGGAGCCTCTGCTCAGAACTCATCTCAAACCCATTCACAACAGTACCCCCCCCTTGAGGAGGGGTCACCGAACCCTCATTTGAGCAACCAGGTCGGTCAGGATGAGTTCTATGATACGCACGGATAAGTCTCCTAGCATGGATGTCCGAAGCAAACACCCAAGAATTGTCTTCCTGACCATAACTTCTCCATTTAACCAAATACTGGAGTTTCCGTCTAGAAAAACGAGAATCTAATATTTTCTCAACCACATACTCCAGATTGCCCTCAACCAAAACAGGGTCAGGAGGCACAGCAGCAGGAACCACTGGCTCAACAAACCTCTTCAACAAGGACTTGTGGAACACGTTATGGATCTTAAATGTCCCTGAAGAAGCAAACGAAAAGAAACAGGATTAATAATCTCCATGATCTTATAAGGTCCAATGAACCTAGGCTTAAATTTAGGAGATGCTACTCTCATAGGAATATTCTTTGAGGACAACCAGACCAAGTCCCCCACTTTAAACCGAGGACCATCAGTCCTATGCTGGTTAGCAAACCGCTGGGCCCTCTCCTGAGAGAGGGACAACCTCTCCACTACCTGGTCCCAAATCTGTTGCATACGCTCCACAACAGAGTCAACACCTGGACAGACAGAAGCCTCCGTCTGTCCTGAAGAAAATCGAGGGTGAAACCCAGAATTACAAAAAAATGGAGACATCAAAGTGGCAGAGCTAGCCCTATTATTAAGAGCAAACTCAGCCAAAGGCAAAAAAGAGACCCAGTCATCCTGATCAGCAGACACAAAGCATCTTAGATAAGTCTCCAATGTCTGGTTTGTTCTCTCAGTTTGACCATTGGTCTGAGGATGAAATGCCGAGGAGAAAGACAATTGAACACCCAGTTTAGAACAAAAAGTCCTCCAAAATCTGGAAACAAACTGGACTCCTCTGTCAGACACAATGTTCTCAGGAATGCCGTGTAAACGAACCACGTGCTGAAGGAACAACGGCACCAATTCAGAGGAGGAAGGCAACTTAGGTAATGGCACAAGATGTATCATTTTGGAAAACCTATCACAAATTACCCAGATGGTGGTCATTCTCTGAGAAACAGGAAGGTCGGAAATGAAATCCATAGAGATATGGGTCCATGGTCTCTTGGGCACAGGCAATGGCATCAACAAACCACTAGAGCGAGAGCAAGGCTTGGAGCGAGAGCAAGTCCCGCAGGACTGCACAAATTCCCTGACATCACGAGACAAGGTAGGCCACCAAAAGGACCGACTAACCAAGTCTCTGGTACCAAAAATTCCGGGATGCCCAGCCAATGCGGAACAATGAATCTCAGACATCACACTCTTTTTCCACTGGTCCGGGACAAACAATTTTCCAACAGGGCAGCGCTCGGGCCTATCCTCCTGACACCCCTCCAGAGCAAGTCTCAAATTGGGCGAGATGGCGGAAAGAACTACACCCTCTTTATCACCTGAGTAGAAAACTGGGGTTTATTCTCAGGCAAAGGGTAGAATCGATCCCCAGTAGGGGAATAGACTTCTGTAGGGGTATCAAGGGAAATCCACAACGTTTAGCAAAATCATAATCCATCAGGTTAATAGCTGCTCCAGAATCAACGAAAGCCTGAGCAGAAAATGAGGACAGAGAGCATATCAGAGTGACAGTTAATAAAAACTTAGTCTGAACACTACCCAAGACAACTGAGCGTGCAAAACGTCTTCCCCGCTTAGGGCAGACTGAAATAGCATGAGAGGCATCACCACAGTAGAAACATAACCCATTGCGCTTTCGAAACTCATGACGCTGTGCCCCAGACACCACTCTATCACACTGCATGGGTTCAGAAGCTGGTTCACAAGGCAACACCATTCCACGCATACTTCTCCGCTCACGCAAACGTCTGTCAATTTGAATCGCTAATGACATAGAATCATTGAGACCAGAGGGGACAGGGAATCCCACCATAACATCCTTTACATTATCAGACAGACCCTTCCGGAAAAGGGCTGCCAAAGCGTCGTCATTCCATTTGGTCAGGACTGCCCACCTACGGAATCTCTGACAGTATAACTCAGCGTCATCAAGCCCCTGATTTAATGCCAACAAGGCTTTTTCAGCTTGATCAGTGACATTAGGCTCATAGTACAATAACCCCAAGGCCTGAAAAAACGCATCAACATCACTCAAAACAGGATCCCCAGGTATCAGGGAAAAAGCCCAATCCTGAGGATCGCCGCGCAGGAGAGAGATGATAATTTGAACCTGCTGCGCTGCGTTCCCTGAGGACTTAGATTTTAAGGCAAAAAACAATTTACAATTATTTTTGAAATTCTAAAACTTAGCTCGATCCCCTAAAAACAAATCTGGCATGGGAATCCTAGGTTCCACAACAGGCAACCCAGCAAGATAAATAGCAATACTCCGAACCTCAGTGGCAAGCTGATCCACACGGCCAGACAACTGTGCAAACTCCATTGAGAGAAAAGATCCTCCCCAGCACCCAGAGATACAGAGGGAAAAAAAAAAAATGCAACAAACAGAAAAATATCTCTGACAACTCTGACAACCTTTTTTCTTTCACAATATTTTTTCCCTTCTGTGAGTACCATACAATTTTCAATTTTTAGGCCGGTGATACTGTTATGTTTCGGTAGCTGAGGAGTGCAGGTAAAAAAGGCAATACACCAGAGCAGTTGGAATCTATGAGATTGCAGTACCCTGACTAACCACCACAACTAGAGGCAGCCGTGGAGCGTTCCTACGTTGGTCCTAGACGCCTCGTCACAGCCTGAGAAACTAACTACACCTAAAGATAGAAATAGGAAAGCTATCTGCCCCGGAGCAGAACCCCAAAGATAATAGAAAGCCCCCAAACATGTAATGGCGGTTAGACAAGATGAAATACTGACACAGAAAGAAAATAGTATGAGCAAACGCTGGGGCCCAAACTAACTAAATAGAAAAGGATAGGAAGGGCACTTATTGCAATCCCAAAAAACCCTGAAAGGCACCAACTCTACTAATTTCAAAAACACCTGAGATCACACGACCTCTTCCACCTAAATTAGTTCTCTGGTGTAACAAAATCAAAACAGCAGCCACTGAAAAACTGGAAAAAGCAAAAGTACAAACATCAGTGGCTGAACTAAACTGAGAGGGCAGAAGCCCCGGAGGGGACCCTGAAGGCCCCCACAGAAGTGCAGGACAAAATGCAAAAATATAGCACAAATACAAAAGAAGAAAATGTCTTATCTGTTAGCAGGAGATGCAGACACGACACAGCAGGCTACAAGGGAAACAGGAATAAAGGATCCAGACCAGAACAATTGATCACCGGCAACCCTGATGGGAAGGTGACTCCCTTATATAAGACCAATCAGTAACACCTGATTCCCAGTCCTCACAATCTTCACTGGACAGACTAGCACCGCTTGTAACCACCAGAGGGAGCCTCTGCTCAGAACTCATCTCAAACCCATTCACAACATGCCAGTGTATTATCTGAGCGCGTCTTTAGTGCTGCAGGTGGTGTACTAACAGACCGTCGCATGCGACTATCCTCAGAGAATGTAGACCGGCTTACTTTTCTGAAAATGAACAAGGCATGGATATCACCTGAATTTGCCTGTCCGTTTTAAGATTAAATAACTGTTTGGCAACGTCTCCTGTTATGTTCATCTTTCTACCACCTGAACTCTACTCCCTGGGCTACAACACCGCCATTTGTTGCTCGTAAGTAATTGGCAGGGGTACTGACTCCTGGCCAGCCTGGTTACAGCACGACAGCTGTTTCCTGGCAGTGTGAACGTCAATTATCCTCCAATAAGTTGTGCTGTCGTGTTGCATTCGGGTTAGCCGACTCTATGGTGCCTGCAGTTTAGGTGATTCCTATGTGTGCTGTGGGATATGTAAATAAAGGCTGTTTCCATTGTGACAATAGGACAAGCACCCACTGTAGGACTGTGTGATTCGGTAACTGCGGACGGCTTGTGTCCTGTCAACTTACATTTTCATGGGTGCGTTCTGCTACCCGTCCGGGGTCCAGTACCGTCAACTGGTTCTCCCCAGTGCCTTTGGCCTAGGTGCCTCCATCTCCGTATACGAGTTCCAGCAACGTCTGCTGGTCCTTGGTAGTGCTTTGGAGCACAGGTACCTCCTGCTTAGTAACCATGTCACAGTAACGTCAGCTGGTACTCGGTTGTGACATTGCCTCTTTTCCTTCTGCTACCCGTCCGGGGTCCAGTACCGTCAACTGGTTCTCCCCAGTGCCTTTGGCCTAGGTGCCTCCATCACCGTATACGAGTTCCAGCAACGTCTGCTGGTCCTTGGTAGTGCTTTGGAGCACAGGTACCTCCTGCTTAGTAACCGTGTCACAGTAACGTCAGCTGGTACTCGGTTGTGACATTGCCTCTTTTCCTTCTGCTACCCGTCCGGGGTCCAGTACCGTCAACTGGTTCTCCCCAGTGCCTTTGGCCTAGGTGCCTCCATCTCCGTATACGAGTTCCAGTAACGTCTGCTGGTCCTTGGTAGTGCTTTGGAGCACAGGTACCTCCTGCTTAGTAACCGTGTCACAGTAACGTCAGTTGGTACTCGGTTGTGACATTGCCTCTTTTCCTTCTGCTACCCGTCCGGGGTCCAGTACCGTCAACTGGTTCTCCCCAGTGCCTTTGGCCTAGGTGCCTCCATCTCCGTATACGAGTTCCAGCAACGTCTGCTGGTCCTTGGTAGTGCTTTGGAGCACAGGTACCTCCTGCTTAGTAACCGTGTCACAGTAACGTCAGCTGGTACTCGGTTGTGACATTGCCTCTTTTCCTTCTGCTGCCCCTCCGGGTTCCAGCACAGTCAGCTGGTCCTCGTTACTTCCATTGTCTCTTGTTCCATCTGATACCCGTCCGGGTTCCAGTAACGTCAGCTGGTTCTCTGAAATTAGACGACCTTAAAGACCACCCAGAAGAAGATGACGACAACAAGGACGACGAGCATGAAGCCAACCAGCCTGAACACCATCACAAAGAAAAAATAAAAGATTACCCTGAAGAAGATCACCAACAGGACAAAGAAGGTTAAGACAAACTACAAGATACAGAACAACAGACAGAAGAACAATAAGCAGAAGATCAAAAAGCAGAAGAACATGAAGTATAAGACCAAAATGAAGAGCAAAATATATGCTCTAAATTCTAAGCAGAAGAAGACTAAGCAGTGTATGGGGGTGAGTCCGTTCCTCCTCGTGGTGCCCCTGGAAAATGCCTGCTGCTGCAGGCTAAACTGAACACGGACAAATACTGTTGTAATTTAAATCTTTTGTGACAGCAAGAACGGAAGAATGAAAAATTCATACTTTTACAGATTACAAGTACAGGAATCTCTGTCACAAATAAGAATATGATGAAGAAGATGAAGAGGAAGAAGATGAAGAATTTGAATATGAAGAAGATTAATAGTTTAATAATAACAATATGAGTAATGTAAACAAAAACATGAATAGCAAGAAGTTTAAGAAGAAGATTAAGAAGGTGAAGATGAAGAATAATTTGATGAGAAAGATGATGCTGCTGAAGATTATGAAGGAGAAAGTGTGGCACTGGCAAAAGTTAAAAAGGTGAAGAGCATGGAAGTTGTGAAACATACATATTTGCCAAAATAGAAAAAAGGTTAACAACATTGTCAATTTGTTCGTCAATCCAAACGTATTTCCAAAAAAAAATATATTAATGCTATTCCAATGCATTGGGTTAAACATGTATGCCTTTATTGTCTCCTCAACCTCCCCCAATACATTCTACATTACTCTTTGTTGTTTTCCTTCATGTACAATTAACCAACAAGGCAAGAATGGGTTTTTTTTAATGTCGATATTTGGTTCCCATAGATTACATGGGACTTCCGGTATCGGTATCGGGTATCGCCGATATTTTAGTGATATCGGCGATACCATTCCAATCCGATATTTTTAGATATCGAGCAGTATCGCTCAACACTACTGTTGAGCTTAATTGTAACCTCTGTTAGTACTTTGCAGCCGTTGTCCCAGTCCTGTATGTTTATTTGGAATAATCTGTGCTCGTTCTAATCCTCTCCTAAAGACTAAATAACACATTGTGTAAAACAGATATTTTTTTCCTTGAAAAAAGCCTTATATTCACTGTAACCTTATCATGTGGCAAAAGGTTACTGGCACAAGCAGGCATGGCGGGAAACAGAGGCCGCCCTCACTGACACGTTCACACAGCTTTCAAAGCAGGCTTTAATCCCTGGGACATGTTACCGTAATCCCCTGCCCAGGCCCTAATTACCATAAACCCTAACAAGGTGATAATTCCCATTTACATGGTAGTCAGCTATTGAGTACAGTGAGTACCGATGTAGCAGAGCTGAAATAGACATTGAAGCCTGCACTGAAAACAAGAATATTTTTAGGAATATATGCCCCCAATTTGGGGTCACATGGGTCCAGGGAGCTGAGATATTAGGGCCCACGGGCTGTAAAGCTGATTTAATTAATCTTTTTACTTCTAATGGCCCTGCATGATGGAATAGTTAAAATAGATTATGACCCTTCAGATCCTGTCTACATTGCTGACGCATAGCCACAGGCCTTACCGTATGTATTAGATCTAATCTTTATGGTAATGTTGTGATTTTCC
>JARQOD010000001.1:984483150-984596696 GCA_033576555.1 Oophaga sylvatica | reverse complement strand
GGATTTGACCATCAAAAGCAGAGGACACCCTGTAAACAAAGGGTGGCCAGGTCCAAACTTTCCATCCTGACAAGGCACAATCTGTAATCTGAGTTAGTCTTGTATCTTCCAAATGTCGCAGTTGGCAAGAGGATTAACAATTGTAACTAGACCGTAACCTGTCCCTTATTGGACTGTGGCTGATGACCTTAATGTAGAGAATGTCTAGTTTTCAGGGTTTGCAAAGTGTGCCAGCCCCATTTCTTCATGCCAGAAGTGTCTGAATTACGTACACACAGATTATGTTAGCTATACTAATGTACCGCGTACCTCTGTATATCACAGTACACTACAGACCCATATATAATATTCTGATATCTTCTATTTAATGTCAGCACCACGGACAGTGGCTATAATGTAGTGTTTTATCCCTGCACCAAGGAACTGCTGGCAACATGTGAAACTACATGTCTGTCTAGGGTGTATCTACCAGGGTATCAGGCACAACAGCGGCTCAGAGAGGACATTTCAGCTGGGAAATATGATGCAGTTAATGATATATTATATGTAAGTTGGCATGGAAAATTGGATGTGGCCCAAAATTTTACCCTATGTTTACTCCTCCAGCATGTATTATCGTTCTCTGTGACATTATTTATTACATTACTCCTGTGCTGAGACATCGCCATATTATTCCTGTATTGAGTATTCTACGTGCCTGATACCTGTATGTGACATTGTTTTCTCTCTGTGGCTTTTTTGTGCGACATTCATGAGCTGTGACGACATGGAGTGCATTATCCCTGTACTGTGACACCATGGAGTGCATTATCCTACTACAGTGACATCACTGTGTGTATTATCCCTGTACGGTGACATCACTGTGTGTATTATCCCTGTACTGTGACATCACTGTGTGTATTATCCCTGTACTGTGACATCACTGTGTGTATTATCCCTGTACTGTGACATCACTGTGTATATTATCCCTGTACTGTGACATCACTGTGTGTATTATCCCTGTACTGTGACATCACTGTGTATATTATCCCTGTACTGTGACATCACTGTGTGTATTATCCCTGTACTGTGACATCACTGTGTGTATTATCCCTGTACGGTGACATCACTGTGTGTATTATCCCTGTACTGTGACATCACGTGGTATTACGTACTTGACTCACTGTCATTATCCCTGTACTGTGACATCACTGTGTGTATTATCCCTGTACTGTGACATCACTGTGTGTATATCTGTACGTACATCCGTGTGTATTATCCTGTATGACATCACTGTGTGTATTATCCCTGTACTGTGACATCACTGTGTGTATTATCCCTGTACTGTGACATCACTGTGTGTATTATCCCTGTACGGTGACATCACTGTGTGTATTATCGTACGGTGACATCACTGTGGTATATCCTGTAGGTGACATCACTGTGTGTATTATCCCTGTACAGTGACATCACTGTGTGTATTATCCCTGTACTGTGACATCGCTGTGTGTATTATCCCTGTACGGTGACATCACTGTGTGTATTATCCCTGTTCGGTGACATCACTGTGTGTATTATCCCTGTACGGTGACATCACTGTGTGTATTATCCCTGTACTGTGACATCACGGTGTGTATTATCCCTGTACTGTGACATCGCTGTGGTTATTGTCCCTGTGTATTTGGGAGAGCAATCATAAGGCCATGGCAAGTGCTTTCCTATTCCGGCTTTTGCTGTAGGTCCCCTATAGTTACTTGTTATGCCCCATATAGTTGCTTTTTATTATGCGTCCATGATGATGGATCTCCTTGGGGATCCTGTGTGGTCGTACGTTCACACTACATAAGTATTGCTGTAATTTGTCAGAGAAGATGATGACGACTAGTCGTCTGCACTGAGCAAGGCTCATAGACTCCAATGGCATGGCTTGTGGGCTCACATGGCTTATACTGGGTGTCGGAGGGGTGGCTACAAGACACTGAGCCTCCTCCAGAGTATTTAGATACAGGACCGGGTCTGTGAACTGAAATTTTGCTCAAGATGAAGGAAAACCAAGTTACGTCTCCGCAGTGAGCAGCGGCGTTGTACTGCCTGCCGATGACGGCGCTGCTTGTTCCCTGCGGTTACTTAATATGAATTACTATGATCAAGATGTCAGATGTTGAGAAAACGCTTCTGACATTGTCCTATGTGATCAGATGAAAGTGCAGCGAAACATGAAAGGAAAATACAAAACAGATTATTGTCCCTTTCAATTGTGGTTTGCACGCATGTAATATGTCAGAAATGCTTTAAGTTACACAATCCAGATTCTGAGAGGCTCGTCCAGGCATTGTATGCTAAAAATGGGACCGCGGAAGAGAATACGGGGGTGAGGAACACAAAAAAAGGTATGTGTCCCCTACATGCATCCTAATGATAAAGCTAGGGGCCATAGGGGCCATCAGAACATTGAGTAAGGATCCTCGATGTCCTGACACTAGGGCTTTAGGTCCGATTGTGTCATCATTTGTCATAGCGTCGAATTATATTAGGGTTTTACATAGGACTGCGTCTAAGCGTGTAGACTTCCCTTTCGCCTCGCTGAGCCTCGTGCGCGATATTTAATAAGACGTTGCAGCAGATTCCACATGTAGTTGTCCTCAAAAGTCCTTTTCTCCTAGGAATACAGCGAACATAGGAGGCGTACTCCGAGCCCTGAGATGTTGCATCAGGCGGCACAAGGAGCACAACATTGAGCTTTGGCCTCCAAACAACATTCCTTTATGTGAAAATAATTCCAGATAGCGTGCTAAATCTCCCAGTGTTTCACCAGTAAACTCTATATTCAGACGCTTTCTATAAAATAATTCCCGACACTTCGTTCATAGCGATTTTCTTCAGCACAGATTGAACTCGGGTTTCGGGCTCCTTAATGCCACCTCTGTTCCCGGTATGACGAGAATTCCTTAAATGCTGTTTTCATTCCTTGATCAGTATTCTGGAATGGAATCGTTCTCGGTCCTGGATATTCGTAGTTACCAAGGCCCAAATTGTCCCTAATTAACCCTATACAACTTACAAAACATGGACGCTATGCCTCCTGGTACCTCCATTAACATAAGAATACAAAGACATGTAGCAAAACTCTTGGGACCCTCCAGGGGCTTTTCTCACCTCCCATTCTCCACCCATAGACATTAATATGGAACTTCCCCTCTGCAGATATAACGGCTCCCGCTCTTCTGGGGAGGATTTCTTCAAGATTTTGGTGGCGTCTTGGGGATTTTGTGACCCTTTATCAAAAAGAGCATTTGGGAGGTCAGACCTGATGTTGGGGGAGGCCGGGCTCACAATCTCCATCATAGGTGTTGGATAGGGGTTGTGGTCCGAGCTCTGTGCGGCCGCTCACGTTCTTACGATCATGTCTGTATGGAGCTTGTGCACTGAGCACAGTCATGGGGAACAGAAAAGGGTCTTCCCCAAACTGTTCCCACAAAGCTGGAGGCTACAACTGTCCACAATGTCTTGTGCTGAAGATTAAGACTTTCTATCAATGGAGCGAAGGGTTGGAGGCTGCCCCCTGATAACAGCCCATAGCATTATCCTCCTCCACAATCTGTACAGCGGCCACAATGCAGTCACGGGGTAACGTCCTCCTAGAATCACCAAACCCAGACTCCTCCATCAGACGCAGATAGAGAAGTGTGATCACTGCACAGAACACGTCTCCTCTAGAAAACAGTGGTGGCGGCTTTAGACTACTCCGTCCGACTCTGCATTGTGCTTGGTGATGTACGGCTGCATGCAGCTGCTCGGCCATGAAGCGCCCGGCGGGCGCAGTGTTTGTGCTGATGTTATACCAGAGGAGGTCTGGACTCTTCAGTTATGGGGTCAACAAAGTGGTGGTGACTTTTCTGCCCTCTGCTCCTCAGCCCCATCTCTCTAATGTTATGGGGTCTCCATTTCATGGCTGAGTTGCTGCCGTCCCATCCAATTTTCAATAAGATCACTCACAGGTGATGGGGGAAGATTTAGGAAGAAGAAAGGTCATGGACGGACTCGTTACCCCGGTGAGGGCCTGGATATTATACACCAGGGAGCAATGGGCCGGATATTGTATTCTGGTACTCTGGGAGGCAGTGAGCCCAGATATTATACACTGGGGGGCAATGGGGCTGGAAGTTATACTATTGGGACCATGGTGGCGGATGTTATAGTCCTAGGGGCAATAGGGCCTACTGTTATACACCGGGGTTAATGAGACTGAATGTTATACACCCGGGGCAATGGGGCCGGATGTTATACTGCGGGGGGGGCAATGGGGCCGGATTTTATACACCAGGGGCAATGAGACTGAATGTTATACACTGTGGGGCAATGAGGCCAGATGTTATACACCAGGGGCAATGGGGTGGATTCATACACCGGGCAATGGGCTGATGTTATACACCAGGGGCAATGAGGCCAGATGTTATACACCAGGGGCAATGGGGCCTGATGTTATACACCAGGGGCAATGGGCCGGATGTTATACACCGGGGGCAATGGGCCTGATGTTATACACAGGGGCATGGGGCCGGATGTTATACACCAGGGCGATGGGGCTGATGTTATACACCAGGGGCAATGAGGCCGGATGTTATACACCAGGGCAATGGGCTGGATGTTATACACGGGGCAATGGGGCCGATGTTATACACTGGGGGCAATGGGGCCTGATGTTATACACTGGGGCAATGGGGCCGGATGTTATACACCGGGGCATGAGGCCGATGTTATACACCAGGGGCAATGGGGCCGGATGTTATACACCAGGGGATGGGCTCGATGTTATACACCAGGGGCAATGGGGCCGAATTTATACACCAGGGGCAATGGGGCACCTGAGTTATAACACTGGGGGACATGGGGCGGATGTTATTGACACCTGGGCATATTAGGCTGTTGGTTATACACCAGGGGCAATGGGCCGGATGTTATACACCAGTGGGATGGGGCTCGATGTTATACACCAGGGGCAATGGGGCCGGATGTTATACACCAGGGGCAATGGGACTGGATTCTATACACCGGGGGCAATGGGGCCTGAACTTATATACCGGAGGCATTGGGGCTGAATGATAAACCTGAATTCAGTGTTTAAGACCTATATTAATGCTTTGTGGGTACAGTGCACAGTGTGGTGTGAATGGTATTGGCTGCTTTTCTTGTGATACACTTTTATTACGGTTTGTTAGTTTTGGTTTCTTGGTCATTACTACTTCTATTTGGGAGCTCGTTTTTAGCACCGAGCTCTTACCTCACTTTGAGTCGCCGGCATTAGATTCGTTTACAGCTTCATTGCACCTCACTTAAACAGACCCACCCCATAGACCAAAGTTTATTTAACGTGTTTTCATTCTGCACGTCCAACTCCATTAAATCCCGCTCTGTGTCATCCCAGTGAGCTCCATTCCTCGGATAGCATGCCTGAAATGCAGGATGCCGGGAATGAATTAAAACGACCACCAGGGATCGCCAGAGAAACCACAAAAACCAAACGAAACGAGAAGCATAATAACGCCTTCATCTGTCGGAATTTCTGACAAGGAAAACATAAAAAAAAGGGTGATTCTTGCGAGAGTTGGATGCGTCGTTTTGTGTGCGCAGCATGACGACCCCAGGACGAAAAACGAATGAAACAAAGTAATTAGGCGAAGCGTAAAAGTAGCATAAACCATTATTATGTGAGGTTAGCAAAGCAGACCGCAGGACATACGGCCAGTTTGCCTTAGGTTTAGTGGTATGTGATGCACTTCCAGTCACTGCTTTCTTATTCATTGGCTTCTGTGTAAATGTGGAGAGAAGGCTCTTAAAGGGACACTAAAAGGCAAAAATTATTCATACAACTTTTTCATGATTTCCTTATTTTTGATTATTTTTTTTGCTTTTTATTGCAAACCAAAGGGTGACAATACTTTTCCACAAATAAAAAGCTTGTCTAGATGTGTGCTAGAAAGCAGCCATTTTGCCTCTGCTTTCATTAAATGTGTTGTCCGAGAAGTGCACATCCCCTTTAAGAAGGAAAGAGCGGTATAGCTGCTTCATAAATTTGAGTAATATATTTTGTAGAATAACTTAAAGGTGCAATGTCTCATCTGGTACGGCAGATCCTTGAAGTCTTTGGTCCGGATGAGCAGTTGTTGTGCAGCGTGGACAAAAGATGTTGCTTCAGCAGGAAAATCCAGGCCGAACAACAGAAGCAATAGCGGCAGAACAGAAAAAAGGAGGAGCAAAGGGAATAATGGGATTCAATGAAGCAGAGTTAAGTTTAGACTTTGATATAGGAGAACTGAGTTTGCCATAAAGTCTAATTCAAAGCTGGCAGTGGTACAGCAGAGCTGATACAGTGATAGCAGAGCTAAGTTTGTCACAGAGTCTAGTGTAGAGATGGCATCAGATTTTACTCACTAGAGCTACGTTTGTCACAGAGTACACTGGCAGTGGTATGGCAAAGTTAACTCAGTGACGTAGCAGAGCTGAGTTTGTCACAGAGTCCAATATAAAGCTGGTAGCGGTATGGCAAAGTTGGCTCAGTGACTTGGCAACATAGCAGAGCTGAGTTTGTCAGAGTTCATAGCTGAGATGGGTTTATCAAAGGATTTTGTGATGTACAGCTGGATGTACAGCTGGCTTGCAGTATACCAGATCTGGCTTTGTCGCGAAGTCCTAGATCAGATGCTCTCCATGGTAGCGGCATAGCTGTCACAACCTAAATACTCAAGGGGCGAACCACTGTCTGAGCTGGCCGAAATGGCCCGGAGGCAGGATGTTGGCTATCATCACAACCTGATGTGTCCAGGACTAGAAAGAGCCGGCGGCAGGAGGGGGAGGAGGACATGGCGCCTAGATCCAGGAGACTCAAGTAATAAAGGGATAGTCTATTATTGCAGTCTCTGGTAGAGATGGGCGGACACCTGGATGTTCGGGTCCGGCGGGTTTGGCCGAACAGTTACAAAAAGTTTGGGTACCAGAACAGTACCCAACCCGAACTTGAATGGGCGGCCCGAACATCCAGTGTTCGCCACGCTGTCATGTGCATGATAGCGTGGCAAACACTGCTTCTGATCGGCGGTGAAATCATCCCCGCCGGTCAGAGAGCCGCAGATCCCACGCTGAGCGTGAGCACTCAGCTGTGATCTGAGGTATAAACTTTACTTCTGGTCACTGGTGTCAGCTGATGGGAATACTGATACCATCATCCGACACCTGCTGCCGCTAATTACAGTGAGAGAAGGAGTGGCGGATGGGAGTATTCATCAGCTGCTCCTGCGCTGTAAATAAATAGTTAAAAAAACGGCATGGGTTCCCCTTTATTTTTGCTAACTAGTCAGGCAAAACTCACAGCTTGGGGCTGCAGCCTTCAGCTGTCAGCTTCAGCAAGGCTAGATATCAAGAATAAAAGGGTCCCCACGCTGTTTTTTTAATTATTTAAATACATTATTAAAAAAAACGGTGTGGGGTCCCCCCATTTTTGACAACCAGCCTTGCTAAAGCTGACAGCTGGGGGCTGTTATTCTCAGGCTGGTAAGGGGCCATGGATATTGGCCCTCCCAGCCTAAAAATGGCAGTCCCCAGCTGCCCAGAAAGGCACATCTATTAGATTCGCCAATTCTGGCGCTTTGCCTGGCTCTTCCCACTTTCCCTGTAGTGGTGGCAAGCGGGGTGATAGTTGGGGAGGTTGATGTCACCTTTGTATTGTCAGGTGACATCAAGCCCAGAGGTTAGTAATGGAGAGGCGTCAATAAGACACCCCCATTACTAACCCCATAGTCACATTGTAAGAAAACACAGAGACCCAGAAAAAAGTCCTTTATTTGAAAGAATGGCACAGACTCCTTTAATAATCTTAATTAAACCAAACTTACAACCTCGCCTAATTCCACCGAAGCCCTCGATCTCCTGTAATAAAACTAAAATAATAAAACAACAATACCATATACCATACCTGTCTGTCGTTCTGTCCCACGCCGTAATCCATGTCTGGGGGAAAAATAGTTTTCAACCTAGACGGTGCCAAGATGCGACTGTCCAGGCTGAGAACCACTGGTGAATGAACTGCTGCGAGCGCAGCGTTAGGGACTAGCGGTGACGTCACTGAGGCTGTGTTCCCAGCCGCGCTGAACTGCGGTGACCTCGGTGATAAACCCACTTGCACCATGAGAAAAACTCTCACACTGCTAGCGGGGATCTCACCGAGGTCACCGCAGTTCAGGCCGACAGGGAACGCAGTGACCGGATGTAACCTTGATGACGTCACCACCAGTCACGCTCGCAGCCACTCACCCTTACCAGCCTCAGAATACCAGCCCTCAGCTGTCTGCTTTAGCAAGGCTGTTTGTTTTTTTAAACTATTTATTTAAATAATTAAAACAACAGTGTGGGGACCCCTCTATTCTTGGTAACCAGCCTTGTTGAAGCCGACAGCTGAGGGTTGCAGCCCCCAGCTGTGAGTTTTGCCTGGCTGGTTAGCAAAAATACAGGGGAACCCACGCCGGTTTTTTAAAATTATTTATTTAAAGCACAGGAGTGTCTGATGAATACTCCCATCCGCCGCTCCTGCTCTCACTATAATTAGCGGCAGCAGATGTTAGATGATGGGATCAGTAGTTCCATCAGCTGACACCAGTGACCGGAGGTAAACTTCATACCTCCGATTACAGCTGAGCGCTCACGCTGTCTTTTGACAGCATGAGAACCGCGGCTCTCTGACCGGCGTGGAGGATTTTAATCACCCGGGTCACTGATTTCTGTACATGTATATGGAGTTAATGGGTCACTGATGCCTGTACATGTAGATGGAGGTAATGGGTCACTGATGCCTGTACATGCATATGACCGTAAAGGGTCACTGATGCCTGTACTGTACATGTATATGGAGGTAATGGGTAACTGATGCCGGTACATGCATATGACCATAAAGGGTCACTGATGCCGGTACATGTATATGACCGTAAAGGATCACTGATGCCTGTACATGTATATGGAGGTAATAGGTCACTGATGCCTGTACATGTAGATGGAGGTAATGGGTCACTGATGCCTGTACATGCATATGACCGTAAAGGGTCACTGATGCCTGTACTGTACATGTATATGGAGGTAATGGGTAACTGATGCCGGTACATGCATATGACCATAAAGGGTCACTGATGCCGGTACATGTATATGACCGTAAAGGATCACTGATGCCTGTACATGTATATGGAGGTAATAGGTCACTGATGCCTGTACATGTATATGGAGGTAATGGGTCTACTGATGCCGGTACATGCATATGGAGGTGATAGGTCACTGATGCCGGTACATGTATATGGAGGTAATAGGTCACTGATGCTGGTTCATGTATATGGAGGTAATGGGTCACTGATGCCTGTACATGTATATGGAGGTAATGGGTCACTGATTCCTATACATGTATATGGAGGTAATAGGTCACTGATGCCGGTCTGGTCCCCGCAGCGGCTTCTCATTGGGAAGTCTGAAGCAACCCTAATGAATAGTCACGGTGGGAAACTGAAGGTCCCATTAATTCCTTCTCCACGTGACTGCTCTCATTATACCCGGCACATTAGGCAGCGCCTGGTTACACTGTACTTTTCTTATATTCGTCGGTGCCAGTCTGCACAGCAGAGACTTGGCCGGACAGGACGCAGTTTCGTGCATTTACTACAATATGGAAATCTGTTTAACATTCGGAAATCACTTTGCAAGGAAAACGACCACCAAGGAATAAATAGAAGAAGTCCCACAGATCTGCCCCCAACTGCTCCAAATACTCAGCAGGAATGTCATCAATCATCCATATAATAACCACAGTCATCCCAAAATCTGTACTCCTTATCCCAAACCTGTTTTCTGCTGGTACTTCTTCATTTTGCCCCTAGTATGGGGAACCCTTGCTTGTGGTGCCATAACTTCTGTATGACAGACCCTATGATGTTTGGGATACAAGGCATTATTGTGCCAGGTGTCTTCACCTGCCCATTTTTCAGGTCCATGGACAAATCTATGTGGAAAGGAGGATACTTTTGTCTAATCCCATTGCTGGGAGAACGTTGAAGTACTGGAATGGCAGATTTGGGGTCCATACATTCCATAGACATGAATTCTTGGCAGATTGTTAATGAGTTTTCAGTGGGGGAGAAGGAGACGCCGTATCCAGACACCTCCCGGGGAAAAAAATGATTGTGTAATTGAATTCATACAGCCCAACCCTTACCGTCCACGATGGCATGGCGAGTCTGGAGACCTGCAAACACTTTAGATGCTTTGCTGATTCCATGGCTATCTTTGGGTTTGGACAATTTTATTGTAATGTGTACAGGGGCATGAAGGGCCGTCTGGCGCCACTCACTTCTGCTTTGGAGATGAATGGTGCCGATGGCACAAATGGCCGGTAACGTGAATGTGTCTTATTCTAATTGACAGGGCGCACTGTGGACGCTTCACTTTACCAGAGGATCTTCTTTGGGATGAAGTATTGAAAAGACTGAATGGAAGCAAAGATTGTGAACCTTCAGGTCATGAGCCAAGTGTCACGGTGTGTCAGAGGCTGCAGACCGTCGCTCTGCATCTGACTGCAGAAGGTCTCAGCAGTTTGCTTTGCAGACTTCTTCCTGGTCCTTCTGATTTTAGGACCCAGTGGCAACTTCCCCGACTCTAGTTGACACACCTGAACTGGATGTTTATAGTTCCCAGCTTGCTGCTGGAAGTTTCCGGTGATATTTCCATTTCCCTGTTGAGGCTTGGAGCTATAGCAGTCGGCTATCTTACTCTTTAGTGTTTGGAGGATGTCTGTATTTCTCTCTGAGTCTACTCAAGCTAAGTGTCCCCTTTGTTTGTCTGTCCTCTTCTGTCTTTAGTTGTAGTGGGGATTGACTAGTGTTTATCCTGTCCTTCCCTATGCAAGGCTTACTGTTAAGGTCAGGCAGGGATTAGGTATCCTGCTCGGCGATGGGTGCAGAACCTATATAGGGACGTTAGGACAAACAGGGTGATGTTAGATCTTCCTTGGGGTCTCCACTACCCCCTTCACTAGTGTTGGGTTACCTTCCACTTATCCCTTTGTGTTGCACTTAGTCTTTCCTTCACTGTGCATGACACCAATACAACATTTGGGGGTTCCTTTTCCTTCCACAATGGAAGAGCCATGACTCCTGTAAAAGGAAATGGAGAGAGCTGCACAGTTACCATTGCATTTATTCTCTGCCGGAGACGTAACGGGGTTCTGGGGATCCCAATACTTCAGATACAGGTGTAGCAAACGCCATTTTCCCCACTTTAGAGTACTAAGTCAGTAGTGTGGGCCACCAAGCCAACTACGTAGCGCCCTATTACAAGGGCTATGCTACACAAATGATTGACACACTTTATGATGGATAATTGAAAAAGTTGTAGACTAGTTGTAGACGCGGGTTCCACATACATCATGGAGTGGAATACCCCGCATCGGACTTGCGGACCCCTGATTGCTGCAGTCTACTCCTTTGATAGAGTTTCAGGTTTTCTATGACTCTCGTCGAAGCACAGCCGATTAGTCTAGTCACCGTGACCTAAGTAGCAGCCATTACGGTATTACCAGCCCCAGATCACCGAGGCAGGATGAATAAATGGCGGCTTTTGTACTCGCTTCATCTGCAACAGAATTGAGGGTATTTTTCCACTTGGCCAGAGAACAATTTGTCCCCATGAATAGGCTCTTTCATTAGTTAGAGTGCTGCACTAATTGTGTTGGAAAGTACAAAAGCCGACCACAAGCGGACGAGAGAATACCGCACCATGGTAACTCTGTAGGGATAAAAATTATTTCACCCGCTAAACCAAAGGACAAAAGCTTAAGTAAGATTCAGTGACCCAAGTGTGCTGGGCAGCAGGAGGCAAGACGGTAACACCAAGAACAACAGCTTACAGGCTCTGCAGAGTTACATCTTTACATTAAAGACACCAAAGCATGTAAGTCACGTTACCTGTGATTATAAAAGAGCAAACAGTGCCACTCTCATGCACTGGCTGCGGCTGGTATTGCAGCTCAACCCTATTCTGGCAACACCAGACATAGCAAATGGACACGAGCGGTGCTGTTTCTGGTCTTGTCCAATCTTTAAAGCAGATTTTGTCTCAAGTGGCAAAATTAATATAGGGTCTTCTTTCTTGGAGCTGCGTTTTTTCTCCACAGCTGCTCTTCCTTCTGAACTTCTTCTTAATGGAATACACCTCTGAGTAACCACTGATTCACAGGGTAGATGATAATTTCTAGATTGTTTGCTGGTCCAATCCTGGAACCCCCTCAGATCACATTTGTTCCCCTTTCATGAATCGAGTTGCTCTTTGAAAATCATAGAATCATAGAATGGTAGAGTTGGAAGGGACCTCCTGGGCCTTCTGGTCCAACCCCCTGCTCAAAGCAGGATTTAATAAATCATCCCAGACAGATGTCTGTGCAACCTCTGTTTGAAGACTTCCATTGAAGAAGAACTCACCACCTCTCATGGCAGCCTGTTCCACTCATTGATCACCCTAATGGTCAAAAAGTTTTTTCTAATATCTAATCTGTGTCTCCTCCCATTTAGTTTCATCCCATTGCTTCTAGTCTTTCCTTGTGCAAATGGAATAAAGATGATCCTTCTACAATGTGACAGCCCTAGAGATATTTGTAGACAGCTATTAAGTCTCCTCTCAGTCTTGGTTTTTGCAAGCTAAACATTCCCAAATCCTGTAACCGTTCCTCATAGCACATGGTTTGCAGACCGGACACCCATTCTGGTCGCTCTTCTCTGAACTTGCTCCAGTTTGTTGATGTCTTTTTTAAAATGTGGTGCCCAAAACTGGACACAGTATTCCAGATGAGGTCTGACCAAAGAGGGGTAGAGGGCAATAATGACCTCACGTGATCTAGATTGTATGCTTCTGTTAATACATCCCAGAATTGTATTTGCCTTTTTTGCTGCTGCATCACACTGTTGACTCATGTTCTGTCTGTGATCTATTAGTATGCCAAGTCTTTTTCACATGTGCTGTTGCTTAGCCCTATTCCTCCCATTCTGTATATGCTTTTTTCATTTTTATTGCCCAGATATAGTACTTTGCATTTTTCCCTGTTAAAAACCATTCTGTTAGTTGCTGCCCACTGCTCCAGTTTATTTATATCTTTTTGAATCGTCTCTTTCTCTTCTCTAGTATTAGCTATCCCTCCTAGCTTTGTGCCATCAGCAAATTTAATCAGTTTACCCTAAAAAAAGAGACTAGATGGAGCTTGTTGTCATGGTCTGCTGAGTTTCTGGGATTTGGTGGTTTTTGGGTTAACCTGGATGGCCTCACTCTGGGATTCTGGGAGGCTTCTTATAGCCTCATTGTGGGGCCATTCCCTGTTGCTTTTACTCTGACCCTTGACCGAGTGTGTTTGACCCTGTTGTGCCTGTGCCAGTGCTTTGTGCCTGTGTTACATTACGTCTGTCTGGTTCTGATTTGGCTGTGTCCCTGTTACGAGTTTTGCCTGCCCCTTTTGTACTGCGTTCCCCTCTCTGTGCATGACCCCTTGGCTACATCCTGACTACCCTCTGCCTGCTTCTCTTGTACTGCATTCCCCTCTCTGTGCATGACCCCTTGGCTACGTCTCTTATACTGCGCTGCCCTCTCTGTATAAGACCCCTTGGCTATGTCCTGACTATCCGTTCTGTATATGCCCCTTAGTAACTTTGTCCGGTAGTTACCTTTCTAGGAGTTTTCCTTCAGCTACTAGCTCTCTGGAGCTTAGGCCACGCCCCCAGCAGTCACGTGCTTCAGGTCCTCTGGCCTGAAGCATTCTCTATCTGTTACTGCTTCCTCTGAGAGACCTGTGGCTGGCTCCGCCCCTTGGCAGTCACGTGCTTCAGGTCCTGGTTGTCTGAAGCGTCTTCTCTGCTGCTGCCCCGCTTCACAGGTATCTTTGGGCACAGTTTGTTTTACTCAGGACACGCGCACTGGCTCAGTGAGCAAGTGCAGTGCGGTGTTCCTGACACTTGTAAGCTCAGCGATCCTTGCCTAAGAGACTGGCCACCACTAATAAACTTCAGAGGTGGCCAGTACCCTAGGCAACAAGCTGTAAACCATAAAATTAAAAATCCTTTCCGAATATTTTGAACGAGTAAAGCACTTTCCAATCTTAATCATTCATCATGTTTAGACAGCTCTTTTATAGAAGAGTTTTTAAAGGGAAACTCTCCCGAGTTTTTTAAAAATGTAATCTGAAAGCAGCATGACCTAGGGTCTAAACCGCTGATTTCAGCGACGCATCACATACTGGGGCTACTTGCTGTCATTTTGATACTATCACAGTTTTCTCTGCTGCAGTTCAAGCAGAGCTCGGAATGCTGAGCTCTGTATAACCCCGACTACACCTCTGATTGGCAGCTTTTTGTGTGCACTGTGTATAGGCAGAAAGCTGCCAATG
Organism: Oophaga sylvatica; assembly: GCA_033576555.1. Taxonomy (NCBI): domain Eukaryota; kingdom Metazoa; phylum Chordata; class Amphibia; order Anura; family Dendrobatidae; genus Oophaga; species Oophaga sylvatica. Next base: position 984,582,265 of record JARQOD010000001.1, on the reverse strand, counting down.
AGTGGCGGGGGCGTGGTTTATCTGGAGGCACGAGACTGACAGATTGCCTCCTTTGGAGGGCCTAGCTTGTTTGAGCATTACATGGACGCCTCATTGATCTTAATGTGTATGTTGTAATTCTTTAGTTTACCTGCCATGAAGCTGCTGAAAGACAAAACTCAGAAGTTACAGCTAATCGATTGGGACTTTCCATAGTCTTCATTTATTAGTGTACTCAAAGTGGGAAACTGTCGTGGCGGGCTCAAGTCAAAGAGACATCGTCCATAGAAAGTAGACGTTAGACAATGCACTTATCGTACACAACTTTCTGCATTTTTAAGTCAAGTGTCAGGGAAAACTTTCATTTTTGGCTCTTGAGTAGACAATGGAGCACATTTAATCAGAAGCGATATTCATTAAGAGCTCGTGAGCCGGGCTGCGGGGAATTACTGTGACCCCACTGGTAAAAGCTCTGCAGTGGGTTTACGCTCGTAGTGATTATCACTCTGTGATCAAACAAGGCTGGAGGAGGATCACAGAGGAACAGCTTGGGATGATTATGAAGCCGTGTTATAAAGGAGAAGCAAAGCCTTTTATCTTTTTTCCTTCTTGGCCCCCATAGAGTGGAAATATTGAAATAATGTAAAATGTTTTCATATTTTTGTACCGGCGCACATTCCAAAAAGATTTATGCCCGTGAGCAAAGTTTACAGATCTCCGTCATGCGAATCTATAATTTGGCATCCATAATCTTTTGTATTTCTGTGTGACTTATAGAGGTGTAAGTATACACACAGGAGTCACACTCAGGTCCTGGTATCTGAGGGGACTTAGATCCTCTCTGCTACCTAAGAAGATACTAGTGTTACGGTAGGAGTCCGTATGCCTTTCTATTCAGAGGTCGTAATCCTGCACTGATTAATATTAATATGTATTGATGTGAGATGGAATGAAGGATTTATTACGGAGTTTCCAGATGGAAAGCTCCAACATGGGACTGCTACTCAACACAAAGAAGACAAAGATATTGACCACTGCCAGGTATGACCGGGCCGCCTTTGAGATGGACGACGAGAAACTGGAAGTTGTAAAGGACCTCGATCTACTTGAATCGATGATAACGCAAGATGCAGCGACAACACCGGAAGTCAATAGGTGAACAGCTATGTGCAAATGAACAATGAAGTCACTGGACTAGATCTTCAAGTCAAGGAAGATTTCACTGGCGATGAAGACACGGCTCATGCATAGTTTGCTCTTTCCTGTGATAACATACGGATGCGAATCCTGGATGATGAAGAAACAAGACAGGAGAAGAATCGATGCCTTCACAAGAAGGATTTTATTAATATCTTGGACGGCAAGAAGAACAAACAAATCAATTCTGGAAGAAATCAAGCCAGACGTGTCACTGGAAGCAAGGATCACCAAGCTACGACTTGTCTACTTTGGACACATAATACAAACAAAGCGATCACCGGAGAAGGACATCATGGTGGGAAGAATAGAAGGAACAAGGAGAAGAGGAAGACCGACAGCCCGATGGCTTGATAGTATCAAGATAACGGTGGAGAAGACCCTGGTAGACCTAACTAGGCTTGTTCATGATGGATCTTCCTACAATGCTTTCATCAAATCACCATGGCTCGAGATCGAACCAATGGCCATTAAAAACAAAAAAAAAGTCCTGTCCATTAGTTAAGACAATGCTCTGTGAGCTAAACAGCCTGGATTCCAAATTGATACGTTGTTGTAACAAGGCAGTAGAGATCTCTGCAGCTACTGATGTTTCACTCGTAGAGCATTGTCTACACTGGATGCAGTTGTTACAGGACTATACATGTACAGGGTCACATGTGCAACGTGGGCACATAGCCTACATGTACAGGGTCACTGTTTCTGAATGGAAAGAACAGCAAACAACTGTATAGTAGCAAATGTAGGAATCTCTGGTAACTTGCTGCAATGTATCAGTCTGAAGTCCGGGCTGTGTAGCTCACAGGGCATTGCTCTCTATGCTCCATCTCGCTGCTCTGACTGTTTCGCCTATACACCCTTATCATCTCTTGGAAGGGTGGCATTACCCACTGTGTACAGGACCAGCTGCCCCCTTTTCCCTTTGTGTTGGGGTCCCATTGTGTTAGCCATGCCCCTATATTCAGCATGTCCTCACAGACAGATATGAGGATTGTATATTGCAGGACATTTACATTCTAGAAGCAATGAGTCCACATTTTCTACCAGACATGGAAAAGTCTCCACGTGCTCCATATATAGCCGTATACCATCCAGGGCGGTAATAAATACTGGGGAGCGGTTCTCTTTACCATCAGTGTTCATACAGATTGCAATGAGCAGACGTATCCTGGTCTGGTGATCATAAGCATACCCGGGATAAGACATCTCATGGCATTTCCCATGATGTTACAAAGTCGTTAACCCTGTATCCCTGTGAAGTGGATGATATTTCGTCTGCTGGCATATCCGTGGGAAAACGCCAAGCGAAAAATGTACTGTGGAACCAAGGCATAAAATCCACACGCACGCCCCGCCTGGGGTAACCGCATAGACTTACGGTATTTGGACGTAACTTTGCAGAATTTGCACCCACATTAGTGTATTTTGCAGGGTGCAATTCTTCAGTAACCGCTTGACTTTCTTTCCAGGTGACCACTGACTCCATCAGAGATGTACAGTGATGTAGTACATACATTCAGAGCTTGATTTTTTGTATTTCTGTTTAATAAGGGGTCAAAGGGGTTGTCCCATGAGGACCACCAGCTCCTACCAAGGCATGTAGGCATCCGGGAGGAGGTATGTTAATAATATGACCCTTAGGAGGAGCTAAGTAACTAGAAGTACTTTTATACTCTAGATCATATTAATTTCTTGTTGTATCTTGTGGTGAACAAGATTACTTGCTTCTTGAAAAAGAAAAAAAAAAGCTCATTTTGTGATACTCTGTCTGGAGATGTTTATGCTGTATTTACCTATAAGTGGCCACCCTATGGTTGCAATAGAAGTTGTAGCCTATGAAGGTTTTTGCTTGCATGTGAGAAATTGGAGTTCTTAAAGGGAATCTGTCACCAGGTTTTTGCCACCTAATCTGAAAGCCATGTAATGTAGAGACTGAGACCCTGACTTCAGCGATGTGTCACTTACTGGGCTCCTTTCTGTAGTTTTGATAAAATCAGTGTTTTATCAGCAGGAGATTGTCACTAGAGGACTAGTAAACCTGATGCAGGATAGTCCAACCCCACCTCCACCACTGATTGACAGCTTTCTGCCTATGCAAAGTGTACACAGAAAGTAGCCAATCAGTGGTTTGGGGGGCGGAGCTATACCAAGCTAAGTATTCAGAGAACTGTGAGCTCTGCAGCAGATAAAACAGGGATTATCTGCAGAGACACTTTTCTTGACATTCTGTGAAGTATGCCCCCAAGCTCGTGAGTGTCTGAGGCTGGAATGGCAGAAATGTGTGACTATCTCTTTAAAATAAACTTTTCTTGGAATTAATATTTAGAGACATGTAGAAACATATTCCTAATACCTGGTAATACCCGAGTCTATGCGATTATTAGAGATTATTCATGAAATCCTTTAAGGGTCGGTTATTCCTCATCACGTGACCAAAGGAAGTCGTCCCCAAAGGCAGAACTCCATCAGTTCTTGTAACGATTGGAAGCGGAGGCACAGGTGTTGTAGTGTAATTCGGGAGCGGGCAAGGGTAAAGGTGTAGAGAGAGGAAAAATGGGTGGGAAAAGTGGTATGGTAGGAAGGGAGAGGAAGAGTAAAGGTGCAGAGAATGAAAAAGAGAGGAATGGAAAGAAGGTAAGGAGAAGAGAAAGAGGAAAATGTAAATGGATAGAGGAAGAGAGTGGAGGAAGGTAGTAAAAGGGTAGATTGAGAGGACTATGGTGTAGAGGTGGGGGAAGAAAAGAAAGGGAAAGGGGAATTTTGGTGAAGGGAAGACAGAGAGAGAAAGAGAGATATAAGGAAGAAAGAAAATGGAAGACAAAGTTTTGGGAAAAAAGAAAGGGTAGATGAAGGGGAGAGAGGATGTATGAGAAAGAGAAAACAGAACAGAGGAATATTGGAAAGAAGAACAAAAGAAGATTGAAAAGAAGAGGGAAAAAGAGAGCAAAGGGTGGTTAGGTGGGGAATGGATTAAGGATAGGGCCAAAGAAAGATGGGAAGTGGAAAAAGGAAAAAATGACAATGGAAAGTAGGAGAATAAGATGATAAAAAGTTGAAAAAGTGAAAGAAATGGGAAAAAAAAAGAAAATGTAAAAGAAAAGAAGGTGATGCAATGTGTGTAGTCTACGCTAATATGCATTGTAATAATGGCAGAATCAGAGATTGTCCGCTTTGTGGCACTTAAGGTACTGCCACACTAAACAATCCCGCTAGCGATAACGATAACGACGCATACTAATGCGATCGCTAGCGGGATTGTTTCTATATCGCTGATAGCGGCTTAACTTAGCGATGTCGTTAAGGACGCTATCGCGGTTAGCAATCTCCTTAACGACTTTAGCGGTACAAAAGTACCGCTAAATCGCTAAAGGTACTGCCACACTAAACAATCCCGCTAGCGATAACGATAACGACGCATACTAATGCGATCGCTAGCGGGATTGTTTCTATATCACTGATAGCGGCTTAACTTAGCGATGTCGTTAAGGACGCTATCGCGGTTAGCGATCTCCTTAACGACTTTAGCGGTACAAAAGTACCGCTAAATCGCTAAGAAAAGGTGCCACACTCAGCGATATATACTTAACAGCGGGGGCGCCGAAGGATAAAATAGGGTCCGGAACGATGTCAGCGACGAGCGAGATCACAGCAGGATCTCAGCAGGGGCCACTTCGCTGGTAGATGCCGCACACAACAACATCGCTAACGGGATCGCTAAATAGTGACGTTTTTTAGCGATCCCGTTAGCGATGTTGTTTAGTGTGACATACCCTTTAGACATGACAGGTTCGTGTATGATCGTCGGCCCCTTTCAGTTGCCGCCACATGAGCGCAGATAACACTTGTCTCCGTTCTCCAGCTGCGGTCCACCCTTATTCCCTCTCTTTATCATTTCCTCCTCGATGTGCGTGTGTCATGTACGGGTTCTCCTCTTGCTAGTACTGGTCCGGTGCCAGCGCGGGTGACGTATTTTTAGCCGCGCTGAATGCACTCAGCACATGGCGATGACAATACGAGGCGATATGTAGGGGGGCATTTATTTACTCAAGGAAGCGAACATCTGGAAAGGATGTCTAGGAACACAATGTATCAGAGATAAACGCAGCATTTGAAGAATCTCTAATTCTATTGTCATTTTTATTTTTTTTCTTCTGGGGAAGTTTCTAAGGAAATTGGATAAAAGGTCGACCATAAAAAAAGTGATATGATCCGCCAGGTCTTTTTATAAGTACATCGATTATTTTTCAGATTTTGCTCCTGTTTTGGGGATATGTTTCTATACTGCATAACCCCATAAAAACTGTAATGTGCCCCTGCAGGGGAAATGTAGTATTGCATGCTGACTACTCAATTGCATGACCATGTAATATTTGGGGGTAGGGCGTTTGGGACTTGTTATCGAGCAGATGAGTTTCCTAAGTTGGGATCCCCCCTCCGAACATCTTAATAGGGTTTCTAGAAAGGAATTGGCTTTGTGAACTTTTCCTGGGAAAGAAGGCCGTTAGTGGCCAAACAAGACCCCCATTGTTGTCCCCAATTCTCTCAGATTTGGCAAATCTGCATTACTGCACAACAAGGCAAATTTGCTATTTAGGAACCAGGGAAAGAAGGATGAGAGGCCGTATTTTCTGCATGATGTGTCTGCCATCCAGTATATAGTATAACCATAGACAAGACAAACTCAGCTCTGCTACATAAGAAGCTGGAATGTAGGAATGTGTGTGAATTGGTGACTCCCCCGGAGATGTGTTCTGTGGATTATCACACAAGTCAGTGTCAATCACCGGTCACTCCAGTTTCCATGATCTGTTCTTCTGTTGGGGTGTTCTGGTGTTTTAGGATCTCTTGTCAGTTTCTTAAAGTGAGATGTCTGGGGGATGTTGAAGTGTTTTCTTGGCAGCGTAGAGCAGAATGCGATTGTGCAGAGCAGTCCGTCTAATTCTTCATCTAGTCCGAAGATATTACGTTGAGCAGAATCCAGAATCTGCAATCATCAAGTGGGAGCCATCATTATAAGGGCAAAAACGGATGAATAAGGAGAATGATTGCATCTGCTTAGGATATATTGTGAGGCCGCTCAGCGTTCCCGGATCCCCATTTGCTGTCAGTGGCCAGAGATCCGGGAGCTGCGTACATATATCTGTGTGGATAGCATTGCTATCCATCCTTTTCTTTGTCTCCATCCGTTCAGCAGCGCTGTCATTGAAGACAAGTGAAAGGTGTCATGAAAAACAATAAAAAAAAAACATTTTGAAGAATAAGTTTATAAGTAAAACCTGATTTAAATGGAGATTAATGTTCCAACAAACTTTGCATAAATTAATAGTGCAACAGAATATAAGGCTGTGTTCACATGTCCGGTAATCATCCAGTAGCGGACACAACTTTCTTGTCTGGCTTAAAAAAAAATGATTCCGACTGGATACGTTTTTCTTCCATTTAAAAAGGATCCGTCCTTTGCTTACTGGATCAGTTTAAAATTAAAGAAAACGATTGGCTATTTAATTGATCCGTTTTCCATAGACTTCAGTGTTAAAAAAACGTATCCAGTTGAAGTCAGATTTTTTTTTAGCAGGACAAGAATATTGTGTCTGCACTACTTTTTGGTCAACGGCTTGCTCCGGGTTCCGGTTCTGACAGATGATTACTGGACATGTGAGCATAGCCTAGGAAAGATGGTAACGTATCTCATCATAGAGATCTCCTTGTTTCTTAGCTCACAAGCCCTTCTCCTATCCCTTCTGAACTCATCATTCACAAAACTGCTAAAATATGTCTTTAAGATCGACTGGCAGCCCACTGAGAGATCAGATTACAGCTGCCTATTGAAGGCTATGGAAAGAAGAGCTTAGTGCTGGATTCACAGCTACATTGCTCAGTACTGCTGTATAATATCCCCTGTGCTTCTACTTCTGAACTAGTACTGCATAGACACATATACACAGGAGAGCAGGAATCCCTCATGTCTGTGTGTGCTGTGTATGGGAGATATCATAACAGCGAGCCTCCACCCACCAGCTCAGAGACAATTGAAAATTTGAGATGGAGCCTGCAGTGGGGGAAACTGATGCAGGATGCAAGTGATATAATGGCCGAAAACACTGTTATTCCTCATGCACATGTGACAGGTACCTGAAACCACATGTTCGCTTTCCATATGTAATTTTCTTATGAAACATTCTCTTTATATGTAGTTGGAGGCTCTCTACAAGGTTGTGCTCACCGTTACCATCTTCTGTTCCAGGTCAACATGTTTGTGGAAGGTTTCCATGATGCCATCATCCTGTACGCCCTGGCGTTACATGAACTGGTGAGGAGTGGTTTTAGCAAAAAAGATGGAGAGAAACTCGTTCAGCGGATGTGGAACAGAACGTATGAAGGTAGAGTTCATGAAGGAACCTGACGTTTTTCTTCTGTCATTGGCTTTACTGTAAACCTTCTTCTGGCTTTGTGACATCGGGGGTAATCTATAGGGAAACTGTGACCTTATGTAATGTCCATTTATAGAGAAGGTCAGCCGGGGAATATCAGGGTCTCTGCAGCAGCCTTGGAGCCCATCATCTATTGAAGAACTAGACCCCTTTGCCTTTAGTCATCCATTTATATTGTTGATGAGACTCAGATACAATCCTAAGGTATCAATTAGTACAAGTAAAATGACCAATTAATCCCTGTTACATCTGCCCAAAAAATGGACACACTTGTACAACAGGATCTCCTCCAAGTCAGAGTTTATCGGCAAGACAACTTGGAAAATGTTTTATTATGTGGGGTGGAAAGTCAGTTGAAGAGATTTTTTAAACATTGCATGTACAGGGCAAAAAAACGAGAAATCAACTTTTGCTTGAAATCTAAGAAGGTTTCCTAGGTCCCCATTGTGTGATCCAGGAGATCCTGCCTTTCCTGATGTCGGCCCCTGGGTGGTAGCTTGAAGCACCCAATGGATTTTTGGACAAACATCACCGAGGTCTGTTGTAATACACTGGTGCATGGAGGTTACATCCTGGATATAGAACGGTTCTTATCTCAGGACACATGTAATCTCTACGGTGCAAAGAAAGGGGTTGCTGTGTACAGTAGATGCCTCCATCGCTCCATGCCCGCATCCTGGGAAAAGTCTTCAGAGTCGGAAATATGATGAAAATGCATTCATAGACATAACATGACAGGTCATGGATAGCGGCAGTAGAGGGGACGTTATGTCGCGGTTCTGAATTTACTAGAGACAGTGGCACCATGGGCATGCATGGCTCAGTGGAACCAGAGATGAGGATGGCCAGAGGCTCTGGGATTGAGAATGCAAAGTGCCATGATGTGTTTACTAGATGCAGTGGTACAAAATGTGAGGATGCCCAGTGCTGGGTTTGCTAAATGCAATGGTGCCAGAGAAAAGGATCCTCAGTAGCACCAGAGGCACCGATGTCCCAATAGGAACAGAGGTGAAGATGCTGTGTGGCACCAGAGCCAAGGATGTCCAGTGCCATGGTGATGAGTTTATTAGATACAGTGGCACTAAATTTGGGGTTGCCTATACCACAGGCAAGAATACCCAGGTGTACCACAGGCAAGGATGCCCAGGTGTACCACAGGCAATGATGCCCAGGTGCACCACAGGCAGGGATACCCAGGAGCACCACAGGCAAGAATACCGAGGAGCACCAGAGGCAAGGATGCCCAGGTGTACCACAGGCAAGAATACCCAGGTGCACCACAGGCAAGAATGCCCAGGTGTACCACAGGCAAGAATACCCAGGTGCACCACAGGCAAGGATGCCCGGGTGTACCACAGGCAAGGATGCCCAGGTGCACCACAGGCAAGGATGCCTAGGTGTACCACAGGCAAGGATGCCCAGATGCACCACAGGAAAGAGTACCGAGGAGCACCACAGTCAAGGATGCCCAGGTGTACCACAGGCAAGGATGTCCAGGCGTACCAGAGGCAAGGATGCCCAGGTGCACCACAGTCAAAGATGTCCAAGTGTACCACAGGCAAGGATACCCAGGTGCACCACAGGCAAGGATGCCCAGTTTCACCACAGGCAAGGATGCCCAGGTGTACCACAGGCAAGAATACCCAGGTGCACCACAGGCAAGGATGCCCAGGTGCACCACAGAAAAGGATGCCCAGGTGTACCACAGGCAAGGATGCCCAGGTGTACCACAGGCAAGGATGTCCAGGTGTACCACAGGCAAGGATGCCCAGATGCACCACAGGCAGGGATGCCCAGGAGCACCACAGACAAGAATACCAAAGCGCACCAGAGGCAAGGATGCCCAGGTGTACCACAGGCAAGAATACCCAGGTGCAACACAGGCAAGAATGCCCAGGTGTACCACAGGCAAGAATACCCAGGTGCACCACAGGCAAGGATGCCCAGGTGTACCACAGGCATGGATGCCCAGGTGCACCACAGGCAAGGATGCCCAGGTGTACCACAGGCAAGGATGCCCAGATGCACCACAGGCAGGGTTGCCCAGGAGCACCACAGGCAAGAATACCGAGGAGCACCACAGGCAAGGATGCCCAGGTGTACCACAGGCAAGAATGCCCTGGTGCACCACAGGCAAGAATACCCATGTGCACCACAGGGAAGGATGCCCAGGTGCACCACAGAAAAGGATGCCTAGGTGTACCACAGGCAAGGATGCCCAGATGCACCACAGGCAACGATGCCCAGGTGCACCACAGGCAAGGATGCCCAGGGGCACCACAGGCAAGAATACCTAGTGCAATAAAAATAATGCCATAAGTCTACTAGGTGCAGAGTGGGGTTGTCCAGGCGTAACAGAGGAGGAGTTGTCACTGGCACCAAAGGCATGTATGCCTAATGGCACCAGAGGCGAGATTGCTCTCGGAGATGCAGGACTTTAATAATGTAGCCAGTAATTATATATCCACACTTTGGATTCTTGCAATAATTTTAATAAAATTGTAACAAGCATGTATTTTGCCACAAAGTTGTTAAATGACCACAAAGGAAAATAATGTTTAATATCACGAGATCTAAAAACAAAATGCAGCAGGATGAAATGATCTGGAATGAATCATTGCTGGAATATTCCTAAACCTTCTGCCGATATTAACTCCTGCAGTAAAACAGATTTTGGAAATATTTGCAGTAGTTTCTTTCTGAACTTGTTTTTTCTTTTTCTTTTTTTTTTCTGAAACATCTGTTTAAAGTGTGATTAGAAAAAATCTCAAAGGTAAAAATCTAATATTGCAAGTTAAGTGCATGTTTTCTTAAATTATAGAGCCATTTGAATTTCTGGCTTTTTTCTTTCAAAGAATAATATTTTTATCTAGACAAGAGAAGGATTTTCTTAGCCTCCCTGGAGTTCATTAAAATCAATCATGTTGAGCTGGAGATTTGGATACTTCCCCATAAGCATGTTAGAGTTAAGAAAACAAGCACTTTAATTTCCATTCTGCCATTTAGATATTAGGAAACAAATGTCCTTTTAAAGTAAAGGATCATCATTTATTGTAAAAGTTTATAAAAAAATGATCCACATGACATTATTAGTCTCTTACATATATTACTTTATCCTGCACTGATCCTGAGTTACCTCCTGTATTATACTCCAGAGCTGCACTCACTATTCTGCTGGTGTAGTCACTGTGTACATACATTACATTACTGCTCCTGAGTTACATCCTGTATTATACTCCAGAGCTGCACTCACTATTCTGCTGGTGCAGTCACTGTGTACATACATTAATTACTGATCCTGTACTGATCCTGAGTTACATTCTGTATTATACTCCAGAGCTGCACTCACTATTCTGCTGGTGCAGTCACTGTGTACATACATTACATTACTGCTCCTGAGTTACATCCTGTATTATACTCCAGAGCTGCACTCACTATTCTGCTGGTGCAGTCACTGTGTACATACATTACATTACTGATCCTGAGTTACATCCTGTATTATACTCCAGAGCTGCACTCACTATTCTGCTGGTGCAGTCACTGTCTACATACATTACATTACTGATCCTGAGTTACATCCTGTATTATACTCCAGAGCTGCACTCACTATTCTGCTGGTGTAGTCACTGTGTACATACATTACATTACTGCTCCTGAGTTACATCCTGTATTATACTCCAGAGCTGCACTCACTATTCTGCTGGTGCAGTCACTGTGTACATACATTACATTACTGCTCCTGAGTTACATCCTGTATTATACTCCAGAGCTGCACTCACTATTCTGCTGGTGCAGTCACTGTGTACATACATTACATTACTGATCCTGAGTTACATCCTGTATTATACCCCAGAGCTGCACTCACTATTCTGCTGGTGCAGTCACTGTGTACATACATTACATTACTGCTCCTGAGTTACATCCTGTATTATACTCCAGAGCTGCACTCACTATTCTGCTGGTGCAGTCACTGTGTACATACATTACATTACTGATCCTGAGTTACATCCTGTATTATACTCCAGAGCTGCACTCACTATTCTGCTGGTGCAGTCACTGTCTACATACATTACATTACTGATCCTGAGTTACATCCTGTATTATACTCCAGAGCTGCACTCACTATTCTGCTGGTGTAGTCACTGTGTACATACATTACATTACTGCTCCTGAGTTACATCCTGTATTATACTCCAGAGCTGCACTCACTATTCTGCTGGTGCAGTCACTGTGTACATACATTACATTACTGCTCCTGAGTTACATCCTGTATTATACTCCAGAGCTGCACTCACTATTCTGCTGGTGCAGTCACTGTGTACATACATTACATTACTGATCCTGAGTTACATCCTGTATTATACCCCAGAGCTGCACTCACTATTCTGCTGGTGCAGTCACTGTGTACATACATTACATTACTGATCCTGAGTTACATCCTGTATTATACTCCAGAGCTGCACTCACTATTCTGCTGGTGCAGTCACTGTGTACATACATTACATTACTGATCCTGAGTTACATCCTGTATTATACTCCAGAGCTGCACTCACTATTCTGCTGGTGCAGTCACTGTGTACATACATTACATTACTGATCCTGAGTTACATCCTGTATTATACCCCAGAGCTGCACTCACTATTCTGCTGGTGTAGTCACTGTGTACATACATTACATTACTGATCCTGAGTTACATCCTGTATTATACTCCAGAGCTGCACTCACTATTCTGCTGGTGCAGTCACTGTGTACATACATTACTGATCCTGAGTTACATCCTGTATTATACTCCAGAGCTGCACTCACTATTCTGCTGGTGCAGTCACTGTGTACATACATTACATTACTGATCCTGAGTTACATCCTGTATTATACCCCAGAGCTGCACTCACTATTGTGCTGGTGCAGTCATTGTGTACATACATTACATTACTGATCCTGAGTTACATCCTGTATTATACTCCAGAGCTGCACTCACTATTCTGCTGGTGCAGTCACTGTGTACATACATTACATTACTGATCCTGAGTTACATCCTGTATTATACTCCAGAGCTGCACTCACTATTCTGCTGGTGCAGTCACTGTCTACATACACTACATTCCTGATCCTGGCTTACATCCTAATTCCATGACTGCCTTTCTGCAGGTATTGCCGGAGAAGTGTCCATCGATGCCAACGGTGACCGATACGGGGACTTCTCAGTGATTGGCATGACTGATCTTGAAGCTGGTATTCAAGAGGTAAGATGTGATCTCCTGTCTGGTAACAGGACTCCGGCCAGACTTCATTTTCTTGGATCTTATCTGTACTGCACATCTGTACGACCACTAACTTTTTAACTGGAGACCAAGCAGTGTATCTGCACCAGCGTACTTGCATTGTTCTGAGCGCCATCTGTGCGTTTGCCAGAATTTTAGCTTATTTAGTGGAGATTAAAGGAACTCTTTTTAGTTCTTTTACAAAAATGTCATGATGTAAGCTGTTTATACACAATGTGGGATCCGCATCGAATTCCTCTGTAGCCCGGTCATGGTTTTCTAAGATATAGACCAGATAGCTCCATAGATTGTAAAGAACGACTGCAGCGCGCGGGAGAGATTAGATAAAAACGCAGAATACACAGCAATGAGCGAGCAGCTCCCTGGGGATGGATGGCTGCTATTTACTTGCTTACATATTTTGAACCCCAAAACATAAAGCCTCTACACATGAGTCCTTGGAAGGGACCACATTTTACCCCAACCACATTACTGCCCCAAAATGCCACTTTAAGACCCAGGTGGCACATTCTTAAGGAAGCACTCCTCTTCCTCCTTTCATCAAAGATTTTATCCTCTTAATATATTGCAGTCATCATATTATACAGTACTGTGCACTTACAATTGCTCCATTTCCTTTCTACCCAGTTAATTCTCCTCTTTTCTCTACTTTATGTAGAAACAGGAAGTCTCTTGTCCCTGCATTTATTGTTCCCCTCTTCAACTCCTGACCCAGCTGCATCCCCCTTCTGCCAAGGACCTTTGCTGCTGTGACTTATGACTCATACAGGGAAAATTGACCTCCTGTTCCTACATTGAGCTTACAAGGATTCAGCTAGTCAGTTTATAATCACGTGATATCATAGACCTAATGGAAAAGAGAAGTATTAGCTGGGTAGAAACGCAAAATGAGCAATTGTAAGTCCACAGTGCTGTATAATATGATGACTGCAATATATTAAGAGGATAAAAACTTTGATGGGAGGAGGAGAAATAGGAGGAGGAAGACGAGGAGGAGGAGGAAGAGGAGGAAGACGAGAAGGATTCAATCCAAAAATATAGATGGGGTGGAGTGAGGTTTAGTTGCTGAGCGCTGGGAGCAGACACCCGCTACTCAATCACGCATGTCCCCTGCTGTATGTTTTCCCATCCCCACTGCAGTTAATGCTGAGAGATGGCAACACTTATTTGTGAATCCTTTTTAACAAGACGTTAAAAGCATATATCGACCAATTGCACTGAAGACGTTGGCCCTGAATTATAAAAACGTGTCTACTTTCTTCCAGAACCAGTGCCACACCTGTCCAGAAGGCTGTGTTTGGTATTACAGCTCAGCCCCATTCACTTCAATGGGCATTGTTTTTGGAAGAGCAGACGTGTTTAATTCTGGGCAAGTCATTTGCGTAATTGATGGGTTGGAAATGTATTGACTGAAGCGCAGTAGAGGACAGCGCTCGCCTTAAGTTTAGTAGCTCCTCAGATAAGGGGGCTTAGCCCACCTGTGGATATCGTAGACTGTATAGGAGCACCAGGATAGCTCCTTTAGTTTAGTCCTAGCTATATGCTCTTGCAGTTGAGCCAAACTGAAATGTAAATCTTCAAGTGTCCTCCGCTCTCAGGATCTCCAACCACACTTCAAGAAACCATGAAAATCTCGATAGGACACCTAATAAGAAGGCCACAACCTTAACTGTACGACGGTCCAACCAGACTAATATAGTCCATAAGGCAAAACTCTTGTGTAAAGAAGGCAAACTAAATAACAATAATACAGTCGGCCATACGGTAGAAGTCATACTTGCCAAATTTTGGAAGTGGTTCTAGGGGAAATTTTGTAGTGTTTCGTTAAAATTTTTTCATAACCTAGAATTCCTTTTCACAGTCCAAGCACTTTCAATACCCTAGTTCTCCATACCCTGAATATGGGAACCTGGTCCCCATTGTAAAGCAGAGCTTCGCATCATCATGCACAAGAAACCTTGAGGAAGTGCTTCCTTCAAAGAGGTTTCGGGAGCTTTTTTTGACACTTGGGAGATTTGATAATGAGTCCACCTAAAGTGACGAGATCTGCCAATAAATTGTCAACTTATACCATACATTCCAGGTTTCTAAGAACTTCCAGGAGTCTCCCCGAAAAGATGGAAAAAAAAAACAACTGCCACAATCTTGGAGAGTTGGAACGTATGTTGAAAATTGAGTATTGGCAAATCCAGGAATTTCTCGACCCGCTGAAGTTTGCTGCACACCATAGACATGGTGGCCATGGTCACCTGCAGTGTCTCTTGTTCTTGGTCCTCCTTTTATGGCTGTGCTGGAGTTTTCCCAGGAAAGATGTTTTATTTGACGCGTTTCAAAGCGCCACACACTTCTTCAGGAAACAACCACACATGACAATGATCAATAATCGGCAGTGCGGAAAAACTCCACAAATTCTCCATACCTTCTCCATTCTTGGAATTGCTTCGGTGTAAAATGAGCAGACTCCCAGTGATGACTTTTATCACCTATCTTTAAGTTTTCCATGTGAACAGTCCTTTAAATGCTTCCAGTGCTTCTGTAGACTACTAAATATCAACGGCAGCCTTCGCTAAACCATGGAGATCTGATGTCCTCACCAACTTCCTGCTTAGTTTGTAGGTTTTTAATGGAAAACTCTAAAGAAAGTTTTTGTAATAATTTTTCTTTATGGAGATTTCCACTCATGACCAGATGTAAAGGAATTTTGTATAAGAACGGAGTTTTATCAATCTGAACTTCCTGGACTGGACATATTAGAAAAAATCCAGCAATCCCTAAAGAAAAAATGTGGAATACTGAAACTTCATATATGAAAAACAATTACAATCATGTTAAAGAGAATTTGAAAAAGAGGGATAAAAAATTATCCTTTCTCTAAGTTTTAATATTCTACAATTTTTCTTTTGGGTTTGCTGGATTTTTTCTATTGCTCCTGTGCCTCATCCATGCTCCAGTTGGGAGTTTTTCCTTCCGTGCATCCTTCCTCTGATTGAAAGATCCAGGGGCTATACTACACATCAGGAGGGCTGATAAGTATTTTTTCCTTTTTTGGGCTGGAAAGGATGATGTGCCATATAGTCACCTTGCCTCTTCTGTCCCATATAGTCTCCTTACCTCTGCTGTCCTATACAGTCACCTTACTCTGCTGTCCCATAAAGTCACCTTACCTCTGCTGTCCTATAAAGTCACCTTACTTCTGCTGTCCCATATAGTCACCTTACCTCTGCTGTTTCATATAGTCACCTTACCTCTGCTGTACCATATAGTCACCTTACCTCTGCTGTCCCATATAGTCTCCTTACCTCTGCTGTCCTAAACAGTCACCTTACTTTGCTGTCCCATAAAGTCACCTTACCTCTGCTGTCCTATAAAGTCACCTTACTTCTGCTGTCCCATATAGTCGCCTTACCTTTGCTGTTTCATATAGTCACCTTACCTCTGCTGTACCATATAGTCACCTTACCTCTGCTGTCCTATATAGTCACCTTACCCCTGCTGTCCCATATAGTCACCTTACCTCTGTTGTCCCACAGTCACCTTATCTCTGCTGTCTTATGTAGTCACCTTACCTCTGCTGTTGCATATAGTCACCTTACCCCTGCTGTGTCCCAAGTGGTCAGGTGACCGTATAGATGGGATGCCATGTCATCACTTCCTGTCTAGTTGGAGACCACCAAAGCGGCACTGGAGCTGCGGGGGTTCAGACTGTCTGGACTATTTAGAAAAGAGGTGGAAACCCCCTTTAAACTTTGCACATTGCAATTTAGGGCTTTAAATGGACACAATGGCAGCATATTATATGATATTCAGAGCACTCGCAGTGTAATCTTCCTTTGGAAGTACATCTTTGCTCTTTTATAGGATATTGCGCTCTGCACATATATTCAGTACAAGAGGCGAGCCAGCGAACTTCCTCTGACCTATAAGAATAGTCATATCACACCGTCCCATGCTGAAACCATAGCAGCTTAATGCATATCCCTCCTTCCTCCTGGACCTTAGCTAGAGAGCAACAATGAAAGCAATAGGCTTGATTTTACTAACTTTCTGTTAGCCGACAGTATATGATATAGGAATTACGTATGTAAATTGGCCAGATCTGATATTAAACGATTACTCTAGACAATACAGTGGACTTCAGAAAAGTATACATTGAGATGAGCGCATTAATGACTAAAGCCCCAGAAGAAGGTGAGGTCTTTGTAACCCGTTGTAGTATGTAGAGCAGCAAATTCTGAAAAGTTCTGTATGCTGATCCTATGTTGTATCCTTTATTGTACTTCAGAGCTGCACTCACTATTCTGCTGGTGCAGTCACTGTGTACATACATTACATTACTGATCCTGTACTGATCCTGAGTTACATCCTGTATTATACCCCAGAGCTGCACTCACTATTCTGCTGGTGCAGTCACTGTGTACATACATTACATTACTGATCCTGTACTGATCCTGAGTTACATCCTGTATAATCCAAAGCTGCACTCACTATTCTGCTGGTGCAGTCACTGTGTACATAC
This sequence comes from Oophaga sylvatica, assembly GCA_033576555.1. Taxonomy (NCBI): domain Eukaryota; kingdom Metazoa; phylum Chordata; class Amphibia; order Anura; family Dendrobatidae; genus Oophaga; species Oophaga sylvatica. The sequence goes on along the minus strand of JARQOD010000001.1, from coordinate 984,564,860 downwards.
ATTACATTACTGATCCTGAGTTACATCCTGTATTATACTCCAGAGCTGCACTCACTATTCTGCTGGTGCAGTCACTGTGTACATACATTACATTACTGATCCTGAGTTACATCCTGTATTATACCCCAGAGCTGCACTCACTATTCTGCTGGTGCAGTCACTGTGTACATACATTACATTACTGATCCTGAGTTACATCCTGTATTATACTCCAGAGCTGCACTCACTATTCTGCTGGTGCAGTCACTGTGTACATACATTACATTACTGATCCTGAGTTACATCCTGTATTATACTCCAGAGCTGCACTCACTATTCTGCTGGTGCAGTCACTGTGTACATACATTACATTACTGATCCTGAGTTACCTCCTGTATTATACTCCAGAGCTGCACTCACTATTCTGCTGGTACAGTCACTGTGTACATACATTACATTACTGATCCTGAGTTACATCCTGTATTATACTCCAGAGCTGCACTCACTATTCTGCTGGTGCAGTCACTGTGTACATACATTACTGATCCTGAGTTACATCCTGTATTATACTCCAGAGCTGCACTCACTATTCTGCTGGTGCAGTTACTGTGTTGTCTCGACCACGCACCACAATTGTGGGTTTCCAGGGATATGGGGTACTCGGATCCGAGCCTGTAGATTTCTATGGGGGATGTCACTGGTAGCGTGGCTCGGTCCGTGTCCCTGGCGGTCAGGCGTTAAAGGGGGGTTTATTTACAGGGGATTTTAGTAGATAACAGTTCGTGACGCCACCTGTAGTTTTTCTAGTCACTAAGACCAGCGCTGCTGTAGATCTCTGAGGGGATGTTGTGGCAGCTAGATGACGGGTCCCCCACAGGTGGGACTGGTCCCTCAAAGTCTATGATTATAATGATGTAGGGTGCAGATAAATGAATCAGTCTCACACCATCCAGCGTCTTTCCATACCTTTTACTTTCAAGTTGTTTAGGCAGGTCCCAGGGAGGCTGGTCGGTTGGAGAATGTGCTTCAAGATAACAGCTGAACAGGTTAGAGGCCTCCTTTACTTCCAAAATGATGAGTCCAACTAGCATAGAGCTAAGTTCACTCCGAATACTCCAGCTAACTCCATAGCTGTACTGCCCGGTCAGTATTGTGGTCGGAGCCTTCCAGTGATGGAACTAGGTTCTTGATTTCGTCGTGCACTGACTCAAAGTCCCTATTCCACCTGACCCCTGTTACGTACCGACACTCCAAGGGCTGCTTTCTGCGACCTAAGGTCCAGTAAGACTCTGGTTTTTCTACCACTACGCCTGAAGCTGTAGCGGCACTTCGGTCCCCAGTGACCGGTGAATTTGTGCAGGTATCCTATACCTAAGGCACTTCTCTGTTTCTTCCAGCTGCGCCCTTCGCCCTGTTCGCGCTTTTAACATAAGCACTCCACACTTCCTAAGGTAATACAAGTTAGTCCTTTCTTGCTTCTTCCTTGGAGCTCGCTAACAGATTCTCGATATTCTCCTAGTTCAGGAGCACGTCGACTGAACTTCACTGTCCTTGGGACAGGCGACTGAAGTTTCTGCTGCTAACTCTTCTTCCATCCAACTGTCTGTCTGATTAGGCACAGCTCTGACTAGGCTAAGGTGAACTGGCTCACCCTTACTAGCCTCCACTTTAAGAACTGCTGACAGGATCTGGCTGACTCTCCCTGTGCAAAGACAGGAAACAGACTCACCGACTGACTGACTCTGCTGTATGACACTAGCTTATATACCCTATGGGTGTGTCCAAAGTGTGTGATGGAGTGAATGGATATCGAGCATTAAACTGTTACCTCTCCGCACATCCTCCAGGGTACTGTGTGCCTTACACACCAGGGCTACACATTCCCCCTTGGTAAAATACAGCACTCCCGGGCTGTGAAATATAAGAAGAAAGACATTTTGTTTTGCATTAACAATAAACATTAAACTCTTCCCATCAGGGAGGTAAGGATTTCTTAAACGTTGCATTTTGTACAGTAAGAAATACAAAAGTATCAAAACATCAAGACACTCAATAAATACACAGTATTCTTGTGAAGGACCCGCACCAAACCTTCAACGTAGGTCCTGGGTGGGCTGCAGGACATCTGACTGCAGACCTTGCTCAGTGCCACACCATACGGGTTTTATGTTCAGAGGTAGTTGTGTAATAGTGGCTTTGTGTAAAACCAATATAATGCACCGAAGCGCAACTATTTACAAGATAAGTTCTGGGCTGGCACAGTCCTCAGCTCTCTCAGTCCATGACATAATAAAAGACACATATATATTTTCACTTCAATATTTACATTATATATCTATATATATACTTGTTTTAACTTTAATTTCACTTTACCCAACCAGGGTATTTGATGCAAAACTATGCACTCAACTTTTTCAAATTTTCATTCTGGTACCCAGCCGGGTATTCTACTCATTATAGAAAACATAGATACATTTGGCTATAAAGTGCAAATCTGGCAAAAATTCTCAAACTTTCTACAACGTTACATGCGGTAGACCCCTGTCTGGATCCTACCGGTCTTTACTTTTTATTTACTTCAACTACATTTTCCACCCCGGGGGCTGGAACAATGCGACGCTCCTTAGAGCACATGACAAACAGGTCGTGACCTGCTATCAGGGTTTGGGTCGCTACAGTCCTTGTGCGAACCACTGGGGGCGCTTCAAACTGCAATTGACATTCAGGGGACGATGCCAGGGCACGGCCTGGTGCAGCGGGAGCCCGGGACTGTGACGCGCTGGCAATGGTGACGTTACCTGCGTCAGGGACGGGGTCACGGACGATTGTGACATTAAGGGCATACCATCCCTTCATACCCCAGTGCCGTGTGTAGGTGACTATGTCCCCATTAACCAGGTCTCTTCCCGGATGGCCTTGTGGTAGGTGGGACTCTACGTCGCGTCGGCTCACAAATACGCCTGGGTAAAGTCCCGGTTCCCGGATAAAACCCCAGCCCTTGCGGAACTGGAATTCGGTGACGCACCCCTGACGTCGTGGTTCCCTCCGGGTACCTTTATCGCGGCGAACGGTCTCCTTGTCCGCGATGAGCTTGCATGCTGCCGCTGTCGGTTACGCTGCACCTCACGCTCTTCTTCCTGCCGGCGTCGCTGCTCCTCTTTGCGACCCGGCATCTCTCTTTCCCACTGGACCGCGTACGTGACGTCATCAATCCGCTCCATTGCATCCCAGTCGACGTCTGGCAACGATGGACAGGATCCCTCCGGTGTCCCTACCGGGGAACAATCATCTGCTGCGGCCTCCTGGCCGGGCGGGCGTTCCGGTACTGGCTGGACCTCCTCAACCTCCTTCGCCTCCACCGCTCCATCGGTGGGATCAGGGTCGGTACTTTTGGGGGTAGCCTCCGGTTGCTCCTTAGCCTTGGGCAGCAGAAATTTAGGCAATTCAAATGGCGGAGGGTCGTCGAAGGGAGAGAACACCGCGTCCCACAGCCGCCGCTGTATCTGGTTACGCCGGCGTTTCTCAATCTCCTCCACGCCTGGTCGTTGCAGGATCATTTTCTTCAACCTTGCGTTTTCTTCTCCAATCTCCAGCAAGGCTTGCTGCAGGTGCAGGACCACAGATGGTTCGGTTCCAGTGGCAGCTTGGCTGGGGAACGGGACCTGCCTTCCACCGCTTCCCTGCTCGGCTGCACACGTCCTGCTTCCATCATACTCCAAGTCCGTCTCCCGTACTTTTCCAGAACAGTCTGATCTCTTCCGTGGAGGCGGGGTTTGCGTCTCCTCCTCTTCGCAGGGAAGGTGAAGAGGAGGCGGATCTCTCTTGCTGTAGGGCTGGATCGCACATTATAGTAGGCCTTGGAGAGGGCGGCCATAACTTTTCGCGCTTCAGGGGGTACACGCCCACGAAGGTACACCCACCTTCTTCACCAGCGCCTCAGGGCGCGAATATGGCGGCAAAGATGGCGGTATTTGGCGCCAAAAGTGCAAACAGTCCTTTTTCACTGAAACATTCCACAGGCACACAGGACTCACAATCTTGCAAGTTTTCGTATCCTGTTCGTGACGCCAAGTTTTTGTCTCGACCACGCACCACAATTGTGGGTTTCCAGGGATATGAGGTACTCGGATCCGAGCCTGTAGATTTCTATGGGGGATGTCACTGGTAGCGTGGCTCGGTCCGTGTCCCTGGTGGTCAGGCGTTAAAGGGGGGTTTATTTACAGGGGATTTAGTAGATAACAGTTCGTGACGCCACCTGTAGTTTTCTAGTCACTAAGACCAGCGCTGCTGTAGATCTCTGAGGGGATGTTGTGGCAGCTAGATGACGGGTCCCCCACAGGTGGGACTGGTCCCTCAAAGTCTATGATTATAATGATGTAGGGTGCAGATAAATGAATCAGTCTCACACCATCCAGCGTCTTTCCATACCTTTTACTTTCAAGTTGTTTAGGCAGGTCCCAGGGAGGCTGGTCGGTTGGAGAATGTGCTTCAAGATAACAGCTGAACAGGTTAGAGGCCTCCTTTACTTCCAAAATGATGAGTCCAACTAGCATAGAGCTAAGTTCACTCCGAATACTCCAGCTAACTCCATAGCTGTACTGCCCGGTCAGTATTGTGGTCGGAGCCTTCCAGTGATGGAACTAGGTTCTTGATTTCGTCGTGCACTGACTCAAAGTCCCTATTCCACCTGACCCCTGTTACGTACCGACACTCCAAGGGCTGCTTTCTGCGACCTAAGGTCCAGTAAGACTCTGGTTTTTCTACCACTACGCCTGAAGCTGTAGCGGCACTTCGGTCCCCAGTGACCGGTGAATTTGTGCAGGTATCCTATACCTAAGGCACTTCTCTGTTTCTTCCACTGCGCCCTTCGCCCTGTTCGCGCTTTTAACATAAGCACTCCACACTTCCTAAGGTAATACAAGTTAGTCCTTTCTTGCTTCTTCCTTGGAGCTCGCTAACAGATTCTCGATATTCTCCTAGTTCAGGAGCACGTCGACTGAACTTCACTGTCCTTGGGACAGGCGACTGAAGTTTCTGCTGCTAACTCTTCTTCCATCCAACTGTCTGTCTGATTAGGCACAGCTCTGACTAGGCTAAGGTGAACTGGCTCACCCTTACTAGCCTCCACTTTAAGAACTGCTGACAGGATCTGGCTGACTCTCCCTGTGCAAAGACAGGAAACAGACTCACCGACTGACTGACTCTGCTGTATGACACTAGCTTATATACCCTATGGGTGTGTCCAAAGTGTGTGATGGAGTGAATGGATATCGAGCATTAAACTGTTACCTCTCCGCACATCCTCCAGGGTACTGTGTGCCTTACACACCAGGGCTACACAGTGTAACATACATTACATTACTGATCCTGAGTTACATCCTGTGTATAATTACCCCAGAGGCTCGCACTCACTATTCTGCTGCTGCAATTAGAAATGGTTTGACAAGCTTTGTAATCAGAAACAACTTAGCTGAGCTTCCATTGTGCAGTGTGACATTTTTTTAACTGTACAGTTTTGAGTGTAAAGAGGATACTTCTCTTCAACCAGTGAATGCTGGGAGATTTCAGCTCTGAATTCTTTTCTTTTCACTGTGAAAAAAATGTCAGCATTTTCTGAGGGTATAACTTAACCACGCAAAGATATGAGAACTTGAAACTTTTTTCTCCTAGTAAGTAAATGATATGTCCACCCACAACCCACATGGCAAGAGCTTCATGTTTTGCTGTATGGGATTACATTAAAGGGGTTTTCTAGTAATATGGGCCGCACCGAACGCCGGCCTATACATCCCCTATAGCTACCCGACTCCATGCAGACCAGAATCCCTGTTAGGAAAGCAATCAACAAGTTTTATTGTCCTGAACTCTGCGGTTTCGCATAAACCCAAGCAAATTTTGCCGTCTGCCTGTAAATGTTTTCACATAATTGACATTCTTAAGGCAAAATATGCGCCGGACAAAAATGCAAACAATGGCTGTGTTCTCTGGGTTTTACGGAATGGAATCGAATTCTGAAATATTATCATTAAATTATGATTACTTAAGGATCAGTCACACTTTGCTTGCACAGTGCCCGTCTGTGTTAATCATGTACATGTTCCTACCACAGTCTAAACATGCTCCGACCACAATTTAGTAAAATAAGCCGCAAACAGAATTTAAAATAATAAAATCTAGTCTCGTCTTTAGCTATTACAGTCACTGTATCTTTCACATATAGGAAAAATCTGAGAACTATTTACTTTTAATTTTTTGAACTTTTGGCTAGCTTCTATCTCGATGAATAGAGCCAAGTGAGAAAACCCCGGACTTTGACTTTGCTGATCGCTCTGTGTCTAGACCCACCGGCCAGATTTTGTCCTAACGAGCATCAGGCCATGTAGCAAAAAATTAAAAAATAATAATACCATGGAGTCACCTAGTGGTAGATCCTATGAGAAGTGCTAAAAAAAATCACAATTATACACAATTTTTAATTTACAAGTGTGGGAAAGCTAAGTGTTATCCCTTGCAAAAGCTGTAAGGATCGCCATATTGGAGGTCTTCGATAAGATGGCAAACGGCTTAATAGTAGGGGCCAGTTCAGAGATTTTTAGCCGAATATCTTAATCAGTTGTTTCTTAAAAGGGTTTTCTCATGAAGGCAGCCCTAGTCTTCTAGGTAATGAGCCAGCGACTCCAAATTGTTCAGGTTCGAGGTATTCGAGCCATGATGGCCACCACTACATTATCCATGGAAAGTCAGGTTTAAAGAAAATTAACAATATGGAACTCTGTAAGTACCACTGTCAAAGTAGGAAGAATGAGGTTAAGTGTCAAGTAGTGTTTCATAAATTCTCATTTCTGGGCATTCACTTCCCTGGGGCGGCTTCCTGCAGAGGAGAGGCTTCCATTGTTGTAATGTTGCCTATCCAGCTGGGCTGCCTGCTTTTCAATGTGACCCTCTGCTGTCTCACTTTCACTCCTGCAGATGCCTTGCACCCTCCTCCCAGATGTCACTTTTCCTCCTGAAAAGTGCCCAACATTTTTAAGGACTCTTCCCTCAGTTATCTGTTCCTCATCAATAAAGTCTAATTACTTTGAGTCTGCTTTGCTGTGCTTTTTGTTTCTATTGTATTAAATTTAACTCGGCTTGTTCTCCTGACTATGTTCTCCTGCCTGCCTTGTCCTCTATTTGCCTGCCCTGATCTCTACTTGCCTGCTATGACCTCTTCTTCCCTGCCCTGACCTCTACTTGTGTGCCCTGATCTCTACTTGTGTGCCCTGACCTCTATTTGACTGTTCTGACCTCTGCTTGCTAGCCCTGACCTCTACTTACCTGCTCTGACCTCGATTTGCCTGCCCTGACATCTACATGCCTGCCCTCATCTCTACTTACCTGTTCTGACCCCTACTTGCCTGCCCTCACATCTACATGCCTACGCTGACCTCTACTTGCCTACCCTTGTCTCTACTTGCCTGCCCTGACATCTAAATGCCTGCCCTGATCTCTACTTACCTGTTTTGACCCCTACTTGCCTTCCCTGACATCTACATGCCTGCCCTGATCTCCACTTACCTGTTCTGACCCCTACTTGCCTGCCCTGACATCTACATGCCTTCCCTGACCTCTACTTGCCTACCCTTGTCTCTGCTTGCGTGCCCTGACCTCTGCATTCCTGCCCTTACCTCTGCATTCCTGCCCTTACCTCTGCATTCCTACCCTGACCCCTACTTGCCTGCCCTGACATCTACATGCCTACCCTGACATCTACTTGTCTAGCCTTGTCTCTGCTTGCCTGCCCTGACTTTTGCTTGCCTGCCCTGACCTCTGCATTCCTGCCCTTACCTCTGCATTCCTACCTTGGCTTCTGCTTGCCTGTCCTCACCCCTGTTTGCCTGGCCTGACCTCTACTTGCCTGCCCTGACAATCTATTTGCCTGGCCTGACCTCTACTTGCTTTAGAATTCCCTGCTGAACACTACCAGATTCAGTCCTTGCACTGCCTGACTTTGTCCCCTGTTACTTTGGTACCATACCTGGGTATCTTCTTCTTGTCTACGTTTCAGAAATTTCTAATGATTGCTGCTTTTAGGAAGGTAGCAGCCTGGAGATTCCCTGTGGGGAAAGATCATACCCTTAAGGCCGGCGTCACACTAGCGAGTTTGATGCGAGTTAGTTGCACGACTTACTTGCATCAACACCCGGCACGGCCGCCCGCTCTCGGACCAGAGTGCGCGGCTGCATGTATTTCTATGCCGAAATACATGCAGCCGCGCACTCTGGTCCGAGAGCAGGCGGCCGTGCCGGGTGTTGATGCGAGTAAGTCGTGCACTAACTCGCATCAAACTCGCTAGTGTGACGCCGGCCTAAGGGTGAAAAACCCTCAATCCCTCCGGCCCTGCTCCCTGATCAAATCCATTAGTGACCTAGTGACTTAAAGTTCCTGATTGTCATTACTTATTCTTTTCTGGGGTAATTTGCTCTGTTTTATTGGTTTAGTATTTGCATTTTACTCTCTAAACATCTTGCACCAGTGTTTAAGTTGTCTTTCTTTTTTTGTTGTTTTTTATTATTACTCGACAACTTTACATTTCCAGAAGTTTCAGACAGATTCATGACATACGACTGCACCAAATGTTGCATTTTTTTTTGCATCTCAGTCCAAAGGTTCCTGGTTTTCAACGTGACTCACTTTTAGCCAACAGGATTTGCAACTTTTTGGTGCAAAAAAAAATCACAAACACTGGTTAAAGAAAAAAAGTGCATTTTTTATCTTGTGCAAAATTCATGCGTGCGCTATTTGAAAGAATTTTGCCAACAAAAAATCGTCAATGAATACCACAAGTAAAAAAGAAAGAAAAATAAAAAATGAATTCAATAAGTTGCAAATGACGACTTGCGCCCTTGTCACCACTGATAATGGCTGATAGGAGTGTCCTACCGTCATGTTCCCCAATGAACGAGTCATGTGGATTCTTCTCCAGGAAATGTGTTGACCAAGTGTCCGTCTGATCCTGAGCTTCATTTCTATATTTGATGCCATGTAACTCATCTTTTCGAGCACATTCTATATTTCCTAAAAAAAAAAAATCACAATTTAATTTACAGTTCATTCCTTCTTTTGTCACAGGTTATCGGAGACTATTTTGGCATTCAAGGAAATTTTGAACTTCGACCAAATCTGAAGACTTTATGGGGAACTGGGAGGATAAGACTCCAGGAAAACAAAGTGTTTGAGACCATTACTCCATGTAAAACATGTAAGTAACTCTATGCATGTAATTAGTTCTTCAAATCATTTTTGCAATAGGGTTTCATTAATAATTTGGGGCCATTTGGCTTCTACATCTCCTGTGTATCACAATATATAGCAAACTACAGAAGGAGTTACCTGTGAGTCTGACATCAGAGTCTGTAACTCTTATCTCTCTTCTCCTGAACCATCTTCTAAGCTGATTTACGACCACATAAAAGTTCTTCTAACCTAATTTTTGATTAAGAAGTCAGGAAAAGCTACCGAGGTCACAATAGACTCGAAAATATCTGATATACTCTTTACCTGGGCCCCAGGTATTTTTTGGAAGAACCCCTATAAATAAAGGCCACAACATGTGTGACACTCCTAATGCTTATTATTTAAGAGAACAGTAAATAACACTGTATGATAAGTGGAACGTCTCAGCACACCGGCCGTATGAGCGGATGGACACGGCCACCGTGCAATCTTTTCATCCTCTAAATCCAGCAAGAACCGCTGCAAATCCACTGAGAACAATATTCCCATCTGCCAAGGACATGAGTGTGGTTTACGGTGCTTTTTTTGGCAGGAGGTCCCCCGTTCCCTGCAAAATAGGATGCAGGAAATTTCACGCCTCTGTGTTTACAGCTCCAAAGTCAATTACCTTTAATTAACAAAACTTCACAGTTCTTTGCAGAACGGAAGAATAATCTGCACCTGTTACTGCCCCGGCTTCCTCAATGGATGGGCCTAGAATTATGCCTGATTGCTGCCGCCTGCAGCCGGCCAGGGTTTGAGGAAATGTTCTCAGAAAATGAATTTTAAAAAATGCATTTACAAAATAATCCAATGTCCTATGTTACACTTTATTCTTTTATTATATACTTTTTTTAAAATCATTCTGCTCTGATTTATTTCGTACTATATCTTTTTTTTTGTTCTTGCTCCATTTTTCAGTTACACAGCTCCAAATCCTTGAACAAGTTAATAATTAAATAGATATTTACTTCTCATTAAGTTGATGGCTTATTGCTAGGGTATTCTATCTCTTATTGGTCCATGTGGATTCGACCTCTGAGACCCTCACAGATCACAGGTATGAAGGGGCCGCAGTGCTACTTCATTGCTGTGTCCCATTCAGTAATCCTTGTGTACAGGACTCTACAGCCACCCGCGGCAGCTCTGTTCATGGGGCTGCAGTTCCCTACACAGTGAGGTGTTCAGGAGCAGTGCTGTGCAGGGGCTCTCCAACCACCCGCTGCAGCTCTGTTCATGGGGCTGCAGTTCCCTGCACAGTGAGGTGTTCACCGCAGCAGCTCTGTTCATGGGGCTGCAGTTCCCTACACAGTGAGGTGTTCCCCGCAGCAGCTCTGTTCATGGGGCTGCAGTTCCCTACACAGTGAGGTGTTCAGGAGCAGTGCTGTCAGGGCCTCCAACCCGCTGCAGCTCTGTTCATGGGGCTGCAGTTCCCTGCACAGTGAGGTGTTCACCTGCAGCAGCTCTGTTCATGGGGCTGCAGTTCCCTACACAGTGAGGTGTTCAGGAGCAGTGCTGTGCAGGGGCTCTCCAACCACCCGCTGCAGCTCTGTTCATGGGGCTGCAGTTCCCTGCACAGTGAGGTGTTCACGCAGCAGCTTGTTCATGGGGCTGCAGTTCCTACACAGTGAGGTGTTCACCGCAGCAGCTCTGTTCATGGGGCTGCAGTTCCCTACACAGTGAGGTGTTCAGGAGCAGTGCTGTGCAGGGGCTCTCCAACCACCCGCTGCAGCTCTGTTCATGGGGCTGCAGTTCCTGCACAGTGAGGTGTTCACCTGCAGCAGCTCTGTCAGGGCTGCAGTTCCTACACAGTGAGGTGTCAGAGCAGTGCTGTGCAGGGGCTCTCCACCACGCTGCAGCTTGTTCATGGGGCTGCAGTTCCCTGCACAGTGAGGTGTTCACCCGCAGCAGCTTGTTCATGGGCTGCAGTCCTACACAGTGGGGTTCACCGCAGCAGCTCTGTTCATGGGGCTGCAGTTCCCTACACAGTGAGGTGTTCAGGAGCAGTGCTGTGCAGGGGCTCTCCAACCACCCGCTGCAGCTCTGTTCATGGGGCTGCAGTTCCCTGCACAGTGAGGTGTTCACCTGCAGCAGCTCTGTTCATGGGGCTGCAGTTCCCTACACAGTGAGGTGTTCAGGAGCAGTGCTGTGCAGGGGCTCTCCAACCACCCGCTGCAGCTCTGTTCATGGGGCTGCAGTTCCCTGCACAGTGAGGTGTTCAGGAGCAGCGCTGTGCAGGGAACAACTGTCCTTAGGATGCAGCACGCAGCCCCTTAATTTTTGGATTGGTGGAGAAGGAGTATTATGGTTGGCAATTATATCAATAAGTAATGTCCTTTCCTAGCAATGGAAATCCCCCTTTAATTCCTGCATTTATAGTTGCCTATCGCCACCACTAGGGGAGCAAAGGAGGTCTCTTCTGCCCACATTCTGGCAACCAATGTATCGGCTATTACCGGTCCATCAGGGCTTTGTCCTTTGGCATTTGCTGACTCTTGAACATTTTTTTTAGCAACATTAATATTTTGTGATTTGTTTCTTCAAGCAGGTGGCTTAGGAGAATCTGCGGTAACTGGGATTGTGGTTGGCGCCTTCCTAGGCACGGGGCTGTTAATGGCTTTCTACTTTTTCAGGTAACTTCGTATAATCATATAACCAAAATGCAAAAAGTATATTATGCTGTAAGGCCCCGTTCCCACTGTGAGTATTGGGGGAATTGTTGATGCCACCGATTTTCTGCACCTATTAGATTACTTGCGTTTTTATTGATACAGTCATGTGCGGATTATAGGTGTTTTTTATGTGCAGATTTTCTGCATTTTTTGCAATTTTATTGGGAAAAATCTCAGAGAAATTGACATTTTTCAGACTTCATAGTCACACCGCGGGTCAGTTTATGTAGTGTAAAAAAAAATCACGGCTGGCATAAGATTTCTAAAAATCTCATCCACTTTGGTGGAACTGTAAGACGCTGCAGTTTTGTTTTGTGCAGTGAAAATACACAGCGTGAAAAACACACCAAAAACTCATGGCGGGAACTTAACCCAAAGGCTTATTAACACGTCAGTATTTTGCATTAGTGTTTGTAAGCCAAAATCCGGTTTACATAGAGCTGCTGGAAAACCAATGTTCCCATCACACGTACGTCTGTGATCGTATCAAACTTTGTAAAATTTTGTATCTTATTGGGGCAAAAGTTCACAATTCAGCCATCTCACTCCTACAGTATCTGATGCTGCGAGAGGGGAAGAGGGGGCATCATGTTCTTCTCTTTTCCGTACCTCCGGTCATTTCAGGTCCAGTGGAGATCTGTCCAAAAACTTCTCAGAAAAATTTATTTTATGGGGTATTAAGGGGGTATTAGCATAAACCCCACCTTCTTGTCCATTTCGAGGAACAATACTGCAAAAATTAGACCATTTGGCAGTATGTTTTTGTCTTGGCACGCACGTAAGGCGTAAAGAAAGCACAGGAGGAGCAAGCAGAGGATACAGCGCTGTATAATGACCATTTGGCAGCCATTGTATATTTAGGGAAACCAGGTGTTCAAGCACCAACTTACTGATGGGCATGCGCTAATTCAGATTGTTGAATGTGCAGTGCTGCACCATGCGAGTGCTGTCCGATGTATACGCATCGGTGTCCTTTGAAAAGCCGGCAATTCATCCACGGCTACTGTAAAATCACACTGACAGTTCACAAAACACTAGATATATACACATAGAATGCATTATATATATATACACATGTCAGTGACACATACACACATATATATATATTTATATTGCACAGTAACATTGAACAAAAGCCGTTAATTCATTTGTCGGCTTTTGTAAAATTATTACAGAACCCGACAGGCTATGAGGCATGGTTTACATACAGTAGTGTCTGTGTGTAAAATTTTGGAGCTGTAGGTGTAAAATTAAAGGATTAATTCACGGAAAAAAATGGTGTGGGCTCCCGCGCAAATTTCTCCGCCAGAGAGGGCAAGCCAGTGACTGAGGGCAGAAATTACTAGCCTAGAGAGGGACCATTGTTTTCGGGCTCCCCAGCTAAAAAAAATCTTCCCCCAGCAACCCCAGAAAAGGCGCATCTGTAAGATGCGCCAATTCTGGCACTTACCCTCTCTCTTCCCATTGCCCTGTAGCGGGTGGAATATGGGGTAAAAGGGGTTAATGTCACCTTCCTATTGTAAGGTGACATTAAGCCTGATAAATAATGGAGAGCTGTCAAGACACCTATCCATTATTAATCCACTAGTCTGAAAGGGTTAAAAAAAAAACACACACATTAAGAAAAAAGACTTTTAATGAAATAAACACACATTTTTTCCATCCTTATTACACTCCCATTCCATACTGAATCTATCGTTCTCCTAGGAAAAATCCAAAATAAAAAAGCAACACTAAAACCCATACCTGTCTGCCGTACAGTTAAGTCCCATGCTGCAATCCATCTGAAGGGGTTAAATAGTTTATAACTGGGAGCAGAGATGAACTGATTAGCGTGGGAAAGTTTCTGAACATTTTCCCACGCTGTCCGTTCACCTTATGTCAGGCGGGAGTCTGCGCAGCCTAAGTGATGTCAGCGGTAGTCACTGAGGCTGCGCAGACTCCCCGCCTGACCCGCGGTGAACTGACAGCGTGGAAAATGTTCTGAAACTTTCCCACGCTAATCAGTTCATCTCCAGTAAGGCGGGGAGGCTGCGCAGGCAGCTTTTCCTTCATTCCTCCGTGTTTTACAGCTGGGCCGGTCACATTAGCTCTCAGTTGTAAACTATTTAACCCCTTCAGATGGATTGTGGCGTGAGACTTGACTGTACGGCGACAGGTATGGGTATATTGTTTTTCTTTTCATTTTGTCTTTTTTCCTAGGAGAACGATGGATTCAGTATGGAATGGGAGTGTAATAAAGATGGAAATAATGTGTGTTTATTCATTTCATTAAAAGTCTTTTTTCTTAATGTGTGTGTGTTTTTTTTTAACCCTTTCAGACTAGTGGATTAATAATGAATAGTTGTCTTATTGACAACTCTCCATTATTAACCAGGCTTAATGTCACCTTACAATAGGAAGAGAGAGGGTAAGTGCCGGAATAGGTGCATTTTACAAATGCACCTTTTCTGGGGTGACTGGGGGCAGATTTTTTTTAGCAAGGGGGGGCCCAAAAGCAATGGTCCCTCTCTAGGTTATTAATTTCTGCCCTCAGTCACTGGCTTTCCCTCTCTGGCGGGAGCCCACGTCAGTTTTTTCCTTGAATTAATCCTTTAATTTAACTCCTACAGCTCCAAAATTTTACACACACACACTACTAACATTATTAGTGAGGGACATATAAAAAAATAACGGATATGCAATGGTTTACTGTATGTAACCATGTTTCATATCCTGTCGGGTTCTGTAATGATTTTACAGATGCCGACAATTGAATTATCAGCTATTCTGCTATCTATATCTTTATGAAATATAACTATATATATACATATATATTGGGTATGAACCATAATGTTGTGTATTTTATGGCTATACATATGTCTGACAAAAATTAGCCCAGTCTGAAAACCCCCCTCTAGTGAGCCCAATGTTCTTCAGTCTGACACTGGCAGCAGGCACCTATCCTTGCCACCACCCGATGCGGAAGTGAGCGGAGTTGGATTATCCCTTTAATTATTATTTTTTTTCTACAGTTTCCCACAAATATTTTTTATTTCTCGATTGCAGGAAGAAATACAGAATAACCATAGAAAGACGAAACCACCACGAAGACTGCAACATCGGCAAACACCGACAGCTGCGGGAGGACTCCATACGATCCAACTTCTCCGCAGCCTAGAAATATTGTTTTGTACGAAGATGCAACCAAAGACATCGTCACAAGGGGAAGGAGTTCTTGTAGAAGGATAGAGTCCCGGTTTTTTTTTTTTTTTTTTGTTTATTTTTTTTATTTTACTCGTTTTTTTTCAAAAACTCAGGAATGATTTAGAAATCATACGATGCCACATGGCCTTCATCTCATGGAAAGGGATCATTTTCACGATTTACACTTTTTTTTTTTTTTTAAATATCTGCCAGATTAAGGAAACAATAGACTTTCCTTTTTTTTTATTTTGTTTTTTATATATTTTTGAGCAAAGGAAGACTTTTTAACAAGCACCATTTCCAATTTTTTGCAAAATTTGTCTTTTTAAAATTCTATTGAAATCAAGAAAAAAAAAGGACTAAAAAATTAGAAACCAATACTGAGAAAATATTTTTGCTTTTTTTGTTCTGTTAATTTGGCTTGACCTGCAAATACCAGCTATTCTACTCCGAAGGGTCGCCGGGTTAATGCTCAATGTTTTTGATACCTTTTTTTTTTTTCTCCAAGGTACACTAAACAGCTCATATTGACTCTCGTGAATCAAACACACACAGTGAAGCATTGATGCTTAAATTCGGCCCATCTTGTTAAATTTCTCTGGTTTGCTCAGTCCCTACACAGATATTTGGGATGACGTCGAGACGTAACTGAAAGGTCAACCTTGTGCGAGCACAGGCCATGATTGTAATCCTGTGGATGTGTAAATGCTTTACCGTAGAGTATATTCAGGATAACTTTAGCTGGACGGCTAATTCAGGTTTTATATTGTATAGATTTTTATTTAATAATGAACACTATCATTGCAGATCATATCTATGGCTCCTACTAGTTCCTATAAAACAAATACAAAACGATAAAAAAAAAAAAAAAAGCCAAAAATTTGGATTAAAATGGTATAAATTCATATAGAATTTGATTTCATTTTCAGATACTTCGCAAACTGCGCGCAACAATACGGTATGAGAAAGTAAAAAGGCAAAATTTGGGACAAATTTTTTTTTATCAATAATAATAATAATAATTGGAAAGTAAAAGGATTTTCCTAATGCATGAAAACCCCTTTAATAATAATAATTGGAAAGTAAAAGGATTTTCCTAATTTATGAAAACCCCTTTAATAATAATAATTGGAAAGAAAAAGGATTTTCCTAATTTATGACAACCCCTTTAAGATTAGTGCCACCATGGCAATCAACAGCCGGACAGGCTTTAAGAGGTTATTCCCAAAATTACAAGTTATTCCCTATCCATAAATTGCTGATCGCTTGGGATCTGACCACCGGGTCCCCCTGAGATCCCGAGAAAAGGGCTTTGTAGTCTCCAGATCTGGACTCTACGGACCCATCTTGAGTGGAGCGGAGGTGCTCATGCTTGATCTTCGCTCCATTCATTGGGGGATAGAAGAGCGCCATCTTGGCTTTCTTCTACAGTCCCAAAGACAATGGGATGGAGTGGAAGTCGAGCATGAGCACCACCGCTCCATTCAAGATAGGCCCAGTTCCTGAGTCCCGGAGCACTGTTCTTGGATCCTTGGGTGTCCTAGAAGTCGGACATTCAGTTATCAGCAAATTATCTCAGATAACTTGTTATTCTTGGAGTAACCCTTTAAAGGAAATGTTGTGTTACAAGGTGGTCACTCAGATGAATGACCCTCCAAGACAAAGCTGTGTCCTGGGCATGGGACCCCCCCTTTGTGACATCAATCTTTAATGGGACACACGGACAAGCGTTGTCAACCCTAAGTCAGGAGCAAGTGATAATAGTAATCAATTGTGTTAAACGGAATGTGTCACTTATATTATTTTTTTAATTATTTTTCCCTATAATATTATGGGGTGGCCATCTTGCCTGGTTGCTTGTTAACAGCATTTATGGATATGAATATGGGCCATAGAAAATAATAGACTGGAGATATTCATTAACTTCTATGGGGCAGTGTAGTGCGCTATTTGTCTTAAAGGGGTAATGTGGTTCTGCTCACTCCTACATGCGAGGTATGTGGGGTCGGTGATGTCTGGGCTACAGATATCTGCCATTCCCATGTGTATGAGCAGCATTCAGGGTTGGACTGGCCCACCGGAGAAGCAGAGAATCCTCTGGTGGGCCCTGGCTTCTCCTTGCAGGGAGGAGCAGAGCTGTGCCATCATTTATTTTGAATGGTGGATTCCTATTTGGGTGGCTACCCTTCATTGTAATCCTGCCGTTAATGGTAACGATGACTGCTGAGAAGTGATCTCTACAGAACAGGAAGTTTTAGCCTAATTTGGGGCTTATTTGTCAGTATAAAGTTCCCATATTTCAGAATGATTTTTTTTTTTTGTTACAGTGGGGAAATTTCAAAAGACTTAAAAAATTGTAAAAAAAAATATATTATAAAAGCCTGATTAAAACAATAGGTCATTTTTATGAAAATGCTAAAATGGAGATTTTTGAATATTTTTTTAAATTAAATTCTAGACTAAAATGAAAATCTCAAGTGCAGCGACATACAACTATTATTATTATTATTTATTATTATTATTATTATTATTATAATACATTGCTGTTTTATTAAAAAAAAAAAAAAATGTGTCACTTTTATTTGGGAAAAAAGGGAAAGAAATAAAACTAAGGCTGATCTAGAAATAACATGCTAATTTAATATTTTGATTGCCTTTAGTTAACCTGTGTTCACATGTTGCAGTTGCGCAGTTTTTTTTTTTGCGCTTTTATTCTGATCCAAAGTCGCGATATGTGAACGCAGCCTAAAGGGGATCATCAAATTGTTATGAAATTGAAATCCATTGCCTTGATTTAGTTTGATTCAGGTTCAGTTTGCTTTTTTTATTGGATGTGAAACTGAAATATTTTCCCGGCCTTTTTTTTGTAAAAGAGTCCATAAATTCTACCGAATGGATATCATACTAAAAAATGTAAATATTTTATCCTATATACTTGTACAGTAAATAATTTAGACTTTTTTTTTGTTAGTAAGAAAAAAACATTCCATTCTAACATTTTATTGTTTAACAGTCATTTTAAATATTATTTTTCACTTTTCTTTTTGGTAATAGTTAACGTGTGAGAGGAGAAAAAGCGCCGAGATCACACGAAGTAGAATTTTTGATCAGTGTTCACTTGTAAATAAATGTTATTTAGTAGAGATATCGTGTGTAATTGACATTCAGGAATGTTTTTTTTTTTTCTTTGTTTTTTTGGTTTTTTTTTTCTTATAGGTCTAATTTTATTGGAATTTCTCGTACACAACTTTGGAAAGAAATCAACATCGTTGTATTTAGGGGCATTGCTGCAAAGACAACTACACTCACACTCATATCAACCAGTATATAATAAGGGAACAAACATCCTCACATTCTTCTACTGGTTTTGAAGAAAAAGAAAAATAGCAATTTACATATTTAAAAAAAAGAAAATAAAAAACAAATAAAAAAAACAATATATATATATATATATATATATATATATATATATATATGAAATTATATATATTATTATTTTTTCTTTTCTTTAAATACCTAAATTGCTAAACAATCTATCTAACCTCCCAAAAATATAAAATAAAAAATATAAAATTCTCTTTTCATAGTAGATATTATAAATGTTGCAGGTGCCATTTTTCGGTATTTTAATCTTAAAATCTGGAATTTTACAGAGATTTGAAGTTCACATTTGAAACGTCGATTTGGTTTAAAATAACCAATAATTTACAAAGGGCAAAATTTTGGAAAATTCTATTCTAAGTGTTCTCGAATATAATATCCAAATATCTCCAGTTTATTGCGATAGGTTTAGTTGGTAACACTTTCTATTACGTATTTTTAATCTTTTTATGTAAAAGGCACCAAATATTTACAAACTGCTTTTTTATAATTTAATACCAGTAATAATCCCACAAAACTTTCCTGATTTTTTAAAATCAATTTTCCTGAATTTCTTTTGCATAAAACGAAACAATATTAAGTAGGTATAATAATAATAATATTAGCAAGTACCTCCAAATAGAAATGTAGCATAGTTCTCCTGATTAGCTATGTCACTTACGCCATGTGCAGGGCATTGCAGTAGCTTAACTGTCACTGTATGAGTGGTCGTAACTATGGATACCTAAGCTACTGCAATGCTGTGCACATGGGGTAAGTGACTTAGCTAATCAGGAGAACTGTACTACATTTCTAGGTATTTACTAATATTATTATTATTATTACACCTACTATATATCAATATAGGATATTGCAGATTGGAATACCCGTTTAAGTTTAGTTTCTCTGGCGAAAGGTTAATTTTTTTTTTGTATGACACGACACTACATTCTGCATTCTATTAGTTTTCAAAAAAACTTTTTTTTTTTCACCGATTTTTGGGAGCAGGGGTTAAAAGATTTGACATCTATCCGTTTACCGTAAAGCACATGACTGACGGTGCTGTAATATTATTGTCTTTTTTTTAAACCACTATTGTTTTTATCACGTTTGAAAGAGAATTTTATCTATAGACTATAAATAAATTTATTAATGTAAAAAAAAATAAAATAATTCAGATTTCTTTTCCACATTTTTTGGTGTTCTATTATAGATATTTAATATTTTCAAAGCTCCTCAGCTGAATGGCGGTTTTTATACTTTACCATGTACTGAACGATAAGCTGGCATTTTTGATGTATCGACTACCATACTCTTTAGAAGCTGAAAGGTTTTTTATTTCTATTTTTGTCCTCTTTGTACTAATAAATGGTGATAAAAATATAACTTTTATTTTTTTATTTTTTAAAGTGAAATCGGACACTGTGGTCATATGTAGGGCAATGCTTGACAGATTATGGTGATTTCATTATGTATTTAGTCTACAGGTTATGGTTTTTATTAGCAGCTTTACTATAGAATATGGTAAGCCAACTACAGGAATCCAAAAACTTACATTAAAAAAAAATGTCTGTGCTGTTCACCATTATAATATTATAGACCACTCACATCGATCAGGGTTTGGCTAAGGGCTCATGTACACTACCGTATGATAACTCCGCATTTCTCCTACAGACTTTTATGGGGCCCTACATGCTTCAGATCTAAACCAATGGGTACAATTGCTTCCCAAAAAAGACCCCACAAAAAAAGTTCTATGTGACCTATACCTCAGAAGACTACGTTGACCAGATATGACTGGTCCCAGATCGCTCCTGAAGCCCAGAGAACCATGTTTAAGGGGTTGTCCGGGACCTTTAACATTAATGGCCTATCCTTACGCTAGATCATCAATGTCTGATTGGTTGGGGTCCAACACCCGGTATCCCTGCCAATCAGATGTTCCCAGGGACAGCCAGAACTACTCTGGCATAGCACAGCTCCGTCGACTGTATAGTGGCCTCATTCGGGTACTGTACATCCGCCCCTATTCAAATCAATAGGTGGCGGATGTGCAGTGAACAGCCGCGACCACTAATCCGTTGACGGAGCTGTGTCGCTAGGCAACTGAGCAGTTACGGCCGCTGCCGACATCAGGAACAGCTGATTGGCTGGGGTGCCGGGTGTCACACCCCAACCGATCAGACATTGATGACGTATCCTAAGGATAGGCCATCAATGTTAAAGTCCTGGCAACCCCCATTAAGCTATTTGTGCCAATTTTATCGGCAGAAGAGGTTTGCCACGTGCCTATTTTGCACAAAATGTACAAATTTTCCAATTTTCCAAGCTCAGCACTTTTCTTAAAAGTGGGTGCGGTTAGTGGAGGGGCTGAGTCAAAAACATCCCAACAGATGTACTATAATTTACGCCAAGAAATTATAGCAGAAATATTTTTACGTCTCTATTAAATTGGTGCATCTTATTCCATCAGTAGAAACTCGATTCGAGCAGATTCACTCAAATTTAGGGTTAAGATTTGATTTGCATCAAACTAATTTGGTGCCAATTGAATCTGCTAAGAAGGGGTAAAAAAAATAATAAACTCATACTCGCCTCCCCATGGTCCTCCCCATACTTCTCCCGCCACTGCCACTCCTTTTCCTCTTACTTCTCATCCTTCTGGTCTTCTGGCGGGTGCTGCCACTGACTAGGCATTGAACGGTTACGATATGTGCCGCAACCCATGTGGCGAGGGGACGACCAGTATGGGAAGGTCCAAGGAAAGAACAGTATAAAAGTTTATTGTTTCTTTTAACCCCATCCTGCTTTCAGACGAAAGCTAACTGGACAGCCATTGTGCTGGATCAAATTCCAAAATGTTCAACATTTGTAGTAAATTCGATTATTGCAGAATATAATTTGTTCATCTCTATAAAAGAAGTCAAGTTTAGCTTCGCCGACCAAACAAAATGGGTCTGGGCAGCACAGTCATATA
Source organism: Oophaga sylvatica (assembly GCA_033576555.1). NCBI lineage: Eukaryota > Metazoa > Chordata > Amphibia > Anura > Dendrobatidae > Oophaga > Oophaga sylvatica. The sequence continues at coordinate 984,543,431 of JARQOD010000001.1, read as the reverse complement.
CACTCATCTTAGGAATTGCACCGACAGGGTTTTTGTAGTTTTTGGATTCCTTAAAGGAGGAGTTCTCGCAGTCTTCAATATGCTATTGTACTGATGTAAGCAGCTCTGCCTGCAAATAATGTGATTTTTGTATTTATTGTTTTGTAGAGCGCGCGTCGGGGTGACGTGACTGTTTCTTTGTGTAATGTAATTATTCTGTCAAAGTGATGAGTCGGTCAGTTGTGCTTTGTGTCATATCTGTTCACTATCGTGTACATCTTTGTAAGCATTTTTCTTTTCATATCCAAATGCAATGATACGTTCCAATTAAAAATAAAGGAGTTAGATGTCGTTGGTGTTACTGGGTTTATGTCCGTTGCATTGTTGATCACGTGGCTTCAAACCATAAAAATTTAACATGGCAACATCATTTTTTCGATGACCTCTAAAGAGCTGTACATAGCTTGGTTGCTGCGCTTTTCCTTTAACGTATGGCAAAACCGGCCTACATACAGTAACTGGATGATATGCTAACATGAAAGTCAAGGCAAACTAACCCAATTATATAAGGTAATGATTCAGCTTGTAAGGAGACTTTAGGGCAAAGCTCCCTGAAAAAATATGCCAAAAATATCCTTGGATGGAAGAAAACTGCGTATATAATGCCAACTTTAAGTAGCTACCATGTAGCTCCCTATCCAACCAGAGGTGTAACCAATAGTTAAACTTGATTTGTGATTACAGTAAGTGAAAGGATAATACGCAAAATGATATTACAGTACAATGATAATGCACACAGTGATGTCAAAATAGTGAGATAATGTGCACAGTGATGTCACAGTACAGAGGTAATAAACAGTGATGTCACTGTAAAGTGATCATACTCAGTGATGACACAGTATGGCTATAACAAACACAGTGATGTCACAGAACAGGAATAATAAAACAGTGATGACGTACAGGATATGCACACAGTGATGTCACGAAGGATAATAAATACAGTGATGTCACAGTACAGGGATAATACACACCGTGATGTCACAGTACAGGGATAATGCACACCGTGATGTCACAGTACAGGGATAATGCACTCCGTGATGTCACAGTACAGGGATAATGCACACAGTGATGTCACAGTACAGGGATAATACAAACAGTGATGTCACAGTACAGGGTATTACACACGTGATGTCACTGTATGAATACAACACAGCGATGTCACAGTACAGGGATAATACACACCGTGATGTCACAGTACGGATAATACACTCAGCGATGTCACTGTACTGAGATAATACACACAACAATGTCACAGTACAGGGATAATACACACAATGATGTCACAGTACAGGGATAATACACACAACAATGTCACAGTACAGGGATAATGCACACAATGATGTCACAGTACAGGGATAATACACACAGTGATGTCACAGTGCAGGGATAATAACCACAGTGATGTCACAGTACAGGGATTATACACAGTGATGTCACAGTACAGGGATAATACACACAGTGTTGTCACAGTACAGGGATAATACACACAGTAATGTCACAGTACAGGGATAATACACGCAGTGATGTCACAGTACAGGGATAATATACACAGTGATGTCACTATACTGAGATAATACACACAGTGATGTCACAGTACAGGGATTATACACACAGTGATGTCACAGTACAGGGATAATACACACAGTGATGTCACAGTACAGGGATAATAGACACAGTGATGTCACCGTACAGGGATAATACACACAGTGATGTCACAGTACAGGGATAATACACACAGTGATGTCACAGTACAGGGATAATACACACAGTGTTGTCACAGTACAGGGATAATACACACAGTGATGTCACAGTACAGGGATAAGACACACAGTAATGTCACAGTACAGGGATAATACACACAGTGATGTCACAGTACAGGGATAATACACACAGTGATGTTACAGTACAGGGATAATACACACAGTGATGTCACAGTACAGGGATAATACACACAGTGATGTCACAGTACAGGGATAATATACACAGTGATGTCACAGTACAAGGATAATATACACAGTGATGTCACAGTACAGGGATAATACACACAGTGATGTCACAGTACAGGGATAATATACACAGTGATGTCACAGTACAGGGATAATACACACAGTGTTGTCACAGTACAGGGATAATACACACAGTAATGTCACAGTACAGGGATAAGACACACAGTGATGTCACAGTACAGAGATAATACACACAGTGATGTCACAGTACAGAGATAATATACACAGTGATGTCACAGTACAGAGATAATACACACAGTGATGTCACAGTACAGGGATAATACACACAGTAATGTCACTGTACAGGGATAATATACACAGTGATGTCACAGTACAGAGATAATACACACAGTGATGTCACAGTACAGAGATAATATACACAGTGATGTCACAGTACAGAGATAATACACACAGTGATGTCACAGTACAGGGATAAAAACACAGTAATGTCACTGTACAGGGATAATATACACAGTGATGTCACAGTACAGGGATAATACACACAGTGATGTCACAGTACAGGGATAATATACACAGTGATGTCACAGTACAGGGATAATATACACAGTGATGTCACAGTACAGGGATAATACAGCAATGTCACAGTACAGAGATAATACACACAGTGATGTCACAGTACAGGGATAATACACACAGTAATGTCACAGTACAGGGATAATATACACAGTGATGTCACAGTACAGGGATAATACAGCAATGTCACAGTACAGAGATAATACACACAGTGATGTCACAGTACAGGGATAATATACACAGTGATGTCACAGTACAGAGATAATACACACAGTAATGTCACAGTACAGGGATAATACACACAGTAATGTCACAGTACAGGGATAATACACACAGTAATGTCACAGTACAGGGATAATACAACAGTAATGTCACAGTCACAAGGATAATACACACAGCGATGTCACAGTACAGGGATAATACACACAGTGATGTCACAGTACAGGGATAATACACACAGTAATGTCACAGTACAGGGATAATACACACAGTAATGTCACAGTACAGGGATAATACACACAGTAATGTCACAGTACAGGGATAATACACACAGTAATGTCACAGTCAGGGATAATACACACAGTGATGTCACATTACAGAGATAATAAGTACAGTGATTGTGCATTAAAGAGATTATGAACACAGTCAAGTTATAGCATAGAGATAATGCTCACAGTGCAGAGATAAGGCACACAGTGATGTCACAGTCCTGGAAAAATCTATGTGACATTATAGCACAGGAATTATATAGTTGCTTCACATTGCTGGATTATGTACACCAAGATATCATAGCACTGGAATAATAAACATAAAAAGTACAGTGACATCACAAGATATAATGGAGGAATTTGATATGATAAGTCACTACAGGAATAATGTGAAAGATAATGCTTATTGAAGAATAATGAATACAGTAGAGGTAAGTATGATGCTGTAAGTTAGATACAACTTTCCACACCCACCGACCATTGTCCTCAGTTCTCCCTGACTTCATCTTATGACTACATAGAAATAGGCCCCCTTAGTTGTGAGGCCCCATTTCAACTTCTGTAACTTCTCCCCTGATAGTTACACCCATGTGAGACATGAAACATACTATCATCCATCTTATCGAGGTATGCCTGTCTGTAGACGGCAATGTTTCACCCCCCCTGTTGTTGGGACGGAGAAGGCTTCTAGTTGTTACATGAGATGGCATTATAGTATCTCTCATCGCCAACTATCACCTTACGCTGTGGTGATGTACTCAGATCTATATCGGACACGTCTCCGTTTTTGCGTTGCGTTGAACACTCGGACCTGGCCACCTGAAAGGCCGTCGAGTGTAACATGTACCTCCTAAGGAACCGAGGGAGAAGGCAGCGTAAGACAGAAACTCCAGCGGTAAACTCATCTGCCTGGCCTAGATACTCCGCGGTAGGAACAGAACGCCAAGCAGAACCACCAAAAACTATGACCAGCAGAGAAGGCGGCAGAGGGGGGTTTAAAAAGTAGCACCTGTGGTGTAATAGGACAGGCTAAATAACTAATGAAAAACACCAAGGAATGGACAAAGGCAAAAAGTAATCAGCACCCAGACAGCGACAGAACCTGCTGTGGGTCAGTAGACAGAGATGCCGATAGGAGAACACTGGACCACCGGATTGAATCTCGAGGCAGGGGATGGGCTCATGCAGACGTCTGGCCATGGCTTTCCCGACCCGTACGTCACAGCCTCATAGGAAGTGTTACATTTGGGTAAGGAGAGCTGTGGCCAGTCCGTGCTCTGACCGATTTTCACAGACGTCTTCTTAAGCTCTAAGAAAGAATGCTATGCTTGAAAAACAGTGATAGCACTCATACGAGAAAAATGGAAGTGTAGAGCAGCCCTTAGTGTTGGGTCTTCTGGAGGAGAAATAATTTTATATACAGGTGCGTCTCACTAAATTAGAATATCATCAAAAAGTTAATTTATTTCAGTTCTTCAATACAAAAAGTGAATCTCCTATATTCTATAGAGTCATTACACAGAGTGATCTATTTCACGTGTTTATTTCTGTTAATGTTGATGATTATGGCTTACAGCCAATGAAAACCCAAAAGTCATTATCTCAGTAAATTGGAATACTTTATAACACCATATCCCGTCCATAAAACCCATGACAATCTGACCATGGACGGGATAGTACGACATAGGCGAGCGCAGCTAATCGCCGCCGGGTGTCAGCTGATTATCACAGCTGACACCCGTGACTGTGTGTCAGGAGCAGTCACGGACTGCTCCCGGCACATTAACCCCTTGCACACTGCGATCAAACATGATCGCGGTGTACTGGGGGCACAGGGAAGCATCGCGCAGGGAGGGGGCTCCCTACGCGCCCCCCTGAGACCCTCAGACCAGCGCGATGTGATTGCGCTGTTCTGAGGGCTTCCTCCCTCCAGGACCCGGATCCAAGATGGCGCCGGGGTCCTGGAGGGAGGCGGCTTCCACAGTGCCTGCTGAGAGCAGGCACTGAGAAGCCTGCAGCTATGCCTGTGCGATCGCTGGTGTGACAGAGTGCTGTGCACACTGTCACACCAGCGATCTGATAAAATACAGTGATGTCCCACTCTGGGACAAAGTAAAAAAGTTAAAAAAATGAAAATAAACATGTTTTAAAAAAAATCCAAAATAAATAATAAAAAAAAAATATTCCCCAATAAATTCATTTCTTCCTGTAAATAAAAAAACCAAAACAATAAAAGTACACATATTTGGTATCGCCGTGTCCGTAACGACCCCTCTATAAAACTGTCCCACTAGTTAACCCCTTTAGTGAACCCTTAAAAAAAAAACAAAAAAAAACGTCATCTTGTCCCGCAAAAAACGAGCCGCCATACAGCATTATCAGCGAAAAAATAAAAAAGTTATAGCTCGCAGAATAAAGCGATGCAAAAATTATTTTTTATATAAAATTGTTTTTATTCTATAAAAGCGCCAAAACATAAAAAAATGATATAAATTAGGTATCACCATAATCGTACTGACCCGAAGAATAAAACTGCTTTATCAATTTTACCACACGCGGAACAATAAAAATGCCTCCCCAAAAGAAATTCATGAATTGCTGATTTTTGTTCATTCTAACCTCCCAAAAATCGAAATAAAAAGCGATCAAAAAATGTCACGTGCTCAAAAATGGTACCAATAAAAACGTCAACTCATACCGCAAAAAATAAGACCTCACATGACTCTGTGGGCCAAACTATGCAAAAATTATAGCTCTCAAAATGTGGCGATGCAAAAAACTATTTTTGCAATAAAAAGCATCTTTTAGCGTGACAGCTGCCAATCATAAAAACCCGCTATAAATAGTAAATCAAACCCCCCTTTATCACCCCCTTAGTTAGGGAAAAGTAATAAAATAAAAAAATGTATTTATTTCCATTTTCCCATTAGGGTTAGGGTTAGGGTTGCGGCTAAAGTTAGGGTTAGGGTTGGCATTAAAGTTAGGATTAGGGTTAGGGTTGGGATTAGGGGTGTGTTAGGGTTAGGTTTGTGGTTAGGGTTTGGACTAGGGTTAGGGGTGTGTTGGGGTTAGGGTTGGAGTTAGAATTGGGGGGTTTCCGCTGTTTAGGCACATCAGGGGCTCTCCAAATGTGACATGGCGTCTGATCTCAATTCCAGCCAATTCTGCGTTGAAAAAGTCAAACGGTGCTCCTTCACTTCTGAGCTCTGCCATGCGTCCAAACAGTAGTTTATCCCCACATATGGGGTATCAGCGTACTCTGGACCCCAAGAGTTATTGTGCAATTTGTCCTATTTCTTCTGTTACCCTTGGGAAAATAAAAAACTGGGGGCAAAAATATCATTTTTGTACAAAAAAAAATATTTTTTTGTTTTTACGGCTGTACATTATAAACTTCTGTGAAGCACTTGGGGCTTCATAGCGCTCACCACACATCTAGATAAGTTCTTTGTGGGGTCTATTTTCCAAAATGGGGTCACTTGTTGGGGATTTCCACTGTTTAGGCGCATCAGGGGCTCTCCAAATGCGACATGACGCCCCCAGACCATTCCATCAAAGTCTGCAATCCAAAACGTCACTACTTCCCTTCCGAGCCCCAACGTGTACCCATACAGTAGTTTTCTCCCACATATTGGGTATCAGCGTACTCAGGACAAATTGGACAACAACTTTTGGAGTCCAATTTCTCCTGTTACCCTTGTAAAAATAAAATATTGGGGCGAAAAAATCATTTTTGCAACAAAAAAAAAAAAAGATTTTTTATTTTTACGGCTGTGCGTTATAAACTTCTGTGAAGCACTTCGGGGTTCAAAGTGCTCACCACACATCTAGATAAGTTCCTTGTGGGTTCTATTTTCCAAAATGGGGTCACTTGTGGGGGGTTTCCACTGTTTAGGCGCATCAGGGGCTCTCCAAATGCGACATGACGCCCCCAGACCATTCCATCAAAGTCTGCAATCCAAAACGTCACTACTTCCCTTCCGAGCCCTGACGTGCTCCCATACAGTAGTTTTCTCCCACATATTGGGTATCAGCGTACTCAGGACAAATTGGACAACAACTTTTGGGGTCCAATTTCTCCTGTTACCCTTGTGAAAATAAAATATTGGGGGCGAAAAAAATCATTTTTGTAAAAAAAAAAGATTTTTTATTTTTACGGCTGTACGTTATAAACTTCTGTGAAGCACTTCGGGGTTCAAAGTGCTCATCACACATCTAGATAAGTTCCTTGTGGGGTCTATTTGCCAAATGGGGTCACTTGTGGGGGGTTTCCACTGTTTAGGTCCATCAGGGGCTCTCCAAATGTGACATGACGCCCCCAGACCATTTCATCAAAGTCTGCAATCCAAAACGTCACTACTTCCCTTCCGAGCCCCGACGTGTGCCCATAGAGTAGTTTTCGCCCACATATTGGGTATCAGCGTACTCAGGACAAATTGGACAACAACTTTTGGGTTCCAATTTCTTCTGTTACCCTTGTGAAAATAAAATATTGGGGGCGAAAAAATCATTTTTGTAAAAAAAAAAAAATGTTTTTTTTTACGGCTGTACGTTATAAACTTTAGTGAAACACCTGGGGGTTCAAAGTTCTCACCACACATCTAGATAAGTTTCTTGAGGGGTCTAGTTTCCAAAATGGTGTCATTTATGGGGGTTTCCACTGTTTAGGCAGATCAGGAGCTCTCCAAACACGACATGGCGTCCAGCCAATTCTGCATTGAAAAAGTCAGACGGCGCTCCTTCCCTTCCAAACTCTGCCATGCACCCAAACAGTGGTTTACCCCCACATATGGGGCATCAGCGCTCTCAGGAAAAATTGTACAATAACTTTTGGAGTCTTGTTACCCTTGGAAAAATAAAAATTGGGGTGAAAAGATCATTTTTGTGGAAAAAATATGATTTTTAAATTTTACGGCTCTACGTTATAAACTTGTGTGAAGCACTTGGGGGTTCAAATTGCTCACCAAAGATCTAGATAAGTTCCTTAGGGGGTCTAGTTTCCCAAATGGGGTCATTTGTGGGGGGTTTCCACTGTTTAGGCACATCAGGGGCTCTCCAAATGCAACATGGCATCCAATCTCAATTCCAGCCAATTTTGGTTGGAAAAAGTCAAATGGTGCTCCTTCCATTCCGAGCTCTGCCGTGCGCCCAAACAGTGGTTCCCCCCCACATATGGGGTATCAGCGTACTCAGGACAAATTGTACAACAACATATGTGGTCCAATTTCTCCTGTTACCCTTGGGAAAATAAAAAATTAGTGACTAAAAGATAATTTTTGTGGGAAAAAAATAGGATTTTTTATTTTCATGCCCGGGCATTATAAACTTGTGTGAAGCACTTGGGGGTTCAAAGTGCTCACCAAAGATCTAGATAAGTTCCTTAGGGGTCACTTGTGGGGGGGTTTCCACTGTTTAGGCTCATCTGGGGCACTGCAAACGGAACATGACCCCCATCAACGTCTGCATTCCAAAACGTTACTACTTCCTTTCCAAGCCCTGCCGTGCGCCCAAACAGTTTCCCCCCCCACATATGGGGTATCAGCGTACTCAGGACAAATTGGACAACAACTTTTGGGGTCCAATTTCCTTGGGAAAATTCAAAAATTTGGGACTAAAAAATCATTTTTGTGGAAAATTGTTTTTTTTTTTTCACACCCAGGCATTATAAACTTTTGTGAAACACTTGGGGGTTCAAAGTGCTCACAACAGATCTAGATAAGTTCCTTAGGGGTCTAGTTTCCAAAATGGTGTCACTTGTGGGGGTTTCCACTGTTTAGGCGCATCAGAGGTTCTCCAAACGCGACATGGCATCCAATCTAAATTCCAGCCAATTTTAGTTTGAAAAAGTCAAACGGCGCTCCTTCCCTTACGAGCTCTGCCGTGTGCCCAAACAGTGGTTTTCCCCCACATATTGGGTATTGGCGTACTCAGGAGAAATTGCATAACAACCTTATCTGTCCATTTTCTCCTTTTACCCTTGTGAAAATAAAAAAAAAGTTTGTAAAAGATCATTTTTGTGGCTAAAAAGTTAAATATTCATTTTTTCCTTCCACGTTGCTTCAGCTCCTGTGAAGCACCTGAAGGGTTAATAAACTTCTTGAATGTGGTTTTGAGTACCTTGAGGGGTGCAGTTTTTAGAATGGTGTCACTTTTGGGTATTTTCTGCCATATAGACCCCTCAAAGTGACTTCAAATGTGAGGTGGTTCCTAAAAAAATGGCTTTGTAAATTTTGTTGTAAAAATGAGAAATCGCTGGTCAACTTTTAACCCTTATAATTTCCTAACAAAAAAAAAATTTGGTTCCAAAATTGTGCTGATGTAAAGTAGACATGTGGAAAATGTTATTTCTTAACTATTTTGTGTGATATATTTCTCTGTTTTAAGGGAATAAAAATTCAAAGTTTGAAAATTGCAAAATTTTAAAAATTTTCGCCATATTTGCGTTTTTTTCAAAAATAAACGCAAGTTATATCGAAGAAATTTTACTTCTAACGTGAAGTACAATATGTCACGAGAAAACAATCTCAGAATTGCGAATATCCGTTGAAGCGTTCCAGAGTTATAACCTCATAAAGAGACAGTGGTCAGAATTGTAAAAATTGGCCCGGTCATTAACGTGCAAACCACCCTTGGGGGTGAAGGGGTTAAAATCCAAAATGGCCTACTGAAATGTGTGTCCTGTAAATGCACTCAATACTTGGTCGGGCTCCTTTTCCATCAGTTACTGCATCAATGCGGCGTGGCATGGAAGCGATCAGCCTGTGTCACTGCTGAGGTGTTATGGAAGACCAGGTTGCTTTGATAGCAGCCTTCAGCTCATCTGCATTGTTGGGTCTGGTGTCTCATCTTCCACTTGACAATACTCCATAGATTCTCTATGGGGTTAAGGTCGGTCGAGTTTGCTGCCAATCAAGCACAGTGATACTGTTGTTTGTAAACCAGGTATTGGTATTTTTGGCAGTGTGGACAGGCGCCAAGTCCTGCTGGAGAATTAAATTTCTATATCCAAAAAGCTTGTCGGCAGAGGGAAGCATGACGTGCTCTAAAATGTCCTGGCACTGACTTTGGTCTTGATAAAACACAGTGGACCTACACCAGCAGATGACATGGATCCCCAAACCATTAATGATTGTGGAAACTTCACACTAGACCTCCAGCAGCTTGGATTGTGGCCTCTCCAGTCTTCCTTCAGACTCTAGGACCTTGATTTCCAAATGAAATGCAAAATTTACTTTCATCTGAAAACAACACCTTGGAGCACTGACAACAGTCCAGTTCTTTTTCTCCTTGGCCCAGGTAAGACGCTTCTGGCGTTGTCTATTGGTCATGAGTGGCTGACACAAGGAATGTGACACTTGTAGCCCATGTCCTGGATACGTCTGTGTGTGGTGGCTCTTGAAGCAATGACTCCAGCAGCAGTCCACTCCTTGTGAATCTACCCCTAATTTTTTAATGTCCTTTTTTTAATGTCCTTTTCTTAACAATCCTTTCAAGGCTGCACCTTTTTCTACCACACTTTTTCCTTCCACTCCACTTTCCATTAATATGCTTGGAAACAGCACTCTGTGAACAGCCATTTTCTCTAGCAACAACCTTTTGTGGCTTACCTTCCTTGTGGAGTGTGTCAATGACTGCCTTCTGCAAAGTGAATAATCATGTGCACAGCCGTATAGGAGTATCTGAGTAGGTTCCCACACCATATAAATATAGCAAATAAACTCAGAACTCAACTTCAGTAGAGTGATGATTTTTAATCGTGTCCACAGTAATAACAGAAACGTTTCGGTCCTGAACTTGGACCTTCATCAGTCACTGTGTGGTTATAGAAAAAGTAAAATAAAGTAAAATAAAAGGATTTTACAAAAGGGAAACAAAGTATGTACAACAATAGTAATAAATCTTGGTCAAACGAAAATAACAGTTCATGAGTATGCTGTAATTCAGGAGCATAACTAGATCAAAAATTGAGGACGGATGTGATGCGAGAGTAATAGGTAATAAAACATACCATGGACTACTGTGAGTAGGTGGACCCAGCAAAAAGAGGGGCTATGCCCGGAATATCTGTATAATGATATAATAGGCATAGTGAGACAATGTGGCTAAGTAAAAGGATCAGTGATAAGTGAGAGATAAACCTACCAGGTTTAAATTCTGTTCGATATAGGTGATCAAATATGGCAGCGGTTACCTGGAGAAAAGCAGGTGGAACATGAGCAGAGTGCGGTACTGAGCGGTATTCCATGAAGGATATACTGGATAGCGAGTAACTAACCTGGGGGGTCCCGGTGGAGCAAAAATGTGCCTGAGGTGGACGCGGTATCCGCCGCTAGTCCGTGCATGTAGTGAATGCAATTGTGCAGGCTAAATAAAGGGAAGAGGCGGGACTATGTAGCTATGGTGCCTATCAGGCGGCTCCAGCTCAGAACAGGAAGTGACGTGGCAGGAAGTGAATGGCCGTGCGTGTCACTGTCAGGTGATTTATTCCAGTGGATAGCCAGCATTCTCCTAGGTCTTAAAGAGCGGTGCTGTGAGAGGAGGCATTTTGTAAAGTAGAAACAGGTAGTGCGGATATCAAAGTAAGGTGTCCGGCATGTGAGGAAACATGTTCAAAAGGCTAGTATAGGCGGCAGAAAGGAAATATTTGTTAGTCCTTATATTATTAAGGCGGTATTATATCATAGCAGAAAAAAGATTCATACATAAGTTATGTTCTGTATATGTAGGTATCGTCATGATGGTTTTATCCCAAACCATTCAACAGGGACATAAAAATAGCATAGATAGTAGAAATATAGTAACCACTTGAACACTTAGTACATTTACTTAATTACACATTTTTAACCTATGGGTGAGAAACAGATATGGAGTCAATGGACAGCGGTTCTAAATACAAAGTTGAGATATATAAGAGCTTATATACACACAGCAGAGGTATAAGTTGATAAACAGCCACAATTGGTATGAAGGGAATACAGATATTGTATGTGACAAGTAGGTTACGTAAAAGATAATAGATCATAATCCCTATTTAGTCCTTTAGGAGATAAGGTATCCAGGGTGTGTATCCAGTAGGCCACACGGCGTTTTAATTGTCGTATACGGTCACCACCTCTCCTTGGTTGTGGTACTTGTTCCAGGACCTGGAACCTCAGTTGAGCTATGGTATGACCCTGGGTTAAGAAATGATGTGGTATAGGGAGAAGTGTATTCTTACACCTGATTGTGGACTTGGGTTTGGATATACGGTCCTTAACGGGTTGGGTTGTCTCCCCCATATACAATAATCCACAGGGACATTTAATGACATAGATGACAAAAGGAGTGTCGCATGTGAAAAAACCTCTAACTTTGTATGCTTTGCCTGTGTGGGGGTGATGAATAATTTCACCCTTTAGTACGTTACTGCATTGTGTGCAGTTTAAGCAAGGAAAGTGCCCAATTTGGGTCTTTTGAGGAATCTCTGTGTTCCCTTAGGTTTAGTTGGGCCCAAATCCGCTCTAATTAAAGTGTCCTTGAGATTGGGTGGACGGCGAAAGCAAGGAAGAAATGGTTTTGCGAACTCAGAGATGTCTGGATGTGCCATATGTAGGAGGGGCCAGTGTTTCCGAATAGATTTGTGCAGTATATAAGCAAAAGGATGGTATGAGTGTACAAAGGCTATTCTGCCCTTAGTGTCCTGTTTCTCATGAGTATGGGGTGTGAGGGATGAGTCCAAAACTTTTGTGGGTAACCCCTATCTCTGAACTTTGAATTCATCTCAGATAGGCGGACCTCCTGAGTGGCTTGGTTAGAGACAATCTTGCGTACACGGTGAAACTGAGACTTCGGAATGGATTTTTTCATGGCAGTGGGATGGAAGCTGTTGAAATGGAGTAGGCTATTGCGGTCGGTGGGTTTGACAAAGAGGTCTGAACTTAGATAGCCCTCAGTATCTTTCATGATTAAGGTATCTAGGAAATTCATTTTGGACGGGTCCTGGGAAATTGTGAAACTCAGCCCTGGCCATGAGTTATTTAAGAAATCATGGAAAATTGATAGGGACTCTAACGTGCCCCCCATATGCAAAAGATATCGTCTATGTAGCGTTTCCACGTTATGACATTATCTTTGAAGAGAGAGCAGGTGTATATGGTTGTCTCCTCAAAATGAGCCATATAACAGTTAGCATAGGGGGGCGCTACGTTCGAGCCCATTGCGGTCCCGCATATTTGTAAAAAGAAGTCATCCTGAAATAGAAAATAGTTTTTATTGAGTACTGTGGAAAGGAGGTCTATACACAGATTAATTTGTGTTGTGTTAAGGTCAGATGTTTCCAATAGGCGTTGGACCGATCGAATGCCCTGTGCGTGAGGTATGGAGGTATAGAGATCCTTCACGTCAAAAGTGACTAGTAGGGAGTCTCTAGGGACTTGACCAATGGAATGGATGATGTCCAAAAAAGAGCCTGTGTCCAAAAGAAAAGATTGACTGAGTTTGGTTAGTGGAGTAAGAATCTTTTCTAAGTAAATTGCAATTGGTGAAAGTATGGAATCTGAGGCGGCAACTATGGGTCTGCCAGGAGGTTGTTGAAGGTTTTTGTGGATTTTCGGTAATATGTAAAATACCGGTATGACTGGGTTTTGGGACATGAGAAAGTCCTGAGTTTTTTTGTCTAAAGTTCCTAAATCACTATATCGTTGGAGTATCCCCTCTATGTGGGATCTGATAGTGCTTGTGGGATCATGGGGTAGCTTCTGGTATACAGTGTTGTCACTAAGTTGACGAAGGGCCTCAGTGATGTAATAGGACCGGTCCATAACAACTATGGCCCCCCCTTTTATCAGCGGGTTTTATAATGATATTGGAGTCTTCTTGTAGAGATTTGATGGCATGGTGGTCAACCGCTGGTAAATTGGCAGGATAGTGTAGTTTACCTTTTTCTATGTCTGTTTTCAGACTAAGAAATGAAGATTGAATGAAATCAATGAATGTCTCTAAACCATTTGAGCCCAGTGGTGGTCTGAAGTGGCTCTTAGATCTGAGGCCTAAGGTGGAGGCAGAAAGTCGGTCTGCATCCTCTATGGAGTGAGAAGGGGTGCCTGTGTTTGTTGGAGGTTTAGAAAAATAGGCCTTAAGTCTAAGTGAGCGGAAGAACCGTTGAAGGTCCATCTCCAGTTCAAATGTCCTGTACTTGTAAGATGGACAAAAGGATAGTCCTTTCTGAAGGACGTTATATTCCGCTATACTAAGTATAAGTATAAGTATAAGTATTGATATCCCTATCAATTTTCCATGATTTCTTAAATAACTCATGGCCAGGGCTGAGTTTCACAATTTCCCAGGACCCGTCCAAAATGAATTTCCTAGATACCTTAATCATGAAAGATACTGAGGGCTATCTAAGTTCAGACCTCTTTGTCAAACCCACCGACCGCAATAGCCTACTCCATTTCAACAGCTTCCATCCCACTGCCATGAAAAAATCCATTCCGAAGTCTCAGTTTCACCGTGTACGCAAGATTGTCTCTAACCAAGCCACTCAGGAGGTCCGCCTATCTGAGATGAATTCAAAGTTCAGAGATAGGGGTTACCCACAAAAAGTTTTGGACTCATCCCTCACACCCCATACTCATGAGAAACAGGACACTAAGGGCAGAATAGCCTTTGTACACTCATACCATCCTTTTGCTTATATACTGCACAAATCTATTCGGAAACACTGGCCCCTCCTACATACGGCACATCCAGACATCTCTGAGTTCGCAAAACCATTTCTTCCTTGCTTTCGCCGTCCACCCAATCTCAAGGACACTTTAATTAGAGCGGATTTGGGCCCAACTAAACCTAAGGGAACACAGAGATTCCTCAAAAGACCCAAATTGGGCACTTTCCTTGCTTAAACTGCACACAATGCAGTAACGTACTAAAGGGTGAAATTATTCATCACCCCCACACAGGCAAAGCATACAAAGTTAGAGGTTTTTTCACATGCGACACTCCTTTTGTCATCTATGTCATTAAATGTCCCTGTGGATTATTGTATGTGGGGGAGACAACCCAACCCGTTAAGGACCGTATATCCAAACACAAGTCCACAATCAGGTGTAAGAATACACTTCTCCCTATACCACATCATTTCTTAACCCAGGGTCATACCATAGCTCAACTGAGGTTCCAGGTCCTGGAACAAGTACCACAACCAAGGAGAGGTGGTGACCGTATACGACAATTAAAACGCCGTGAGGCCTACTGGATACACACCCTGGATACCTTATCTCCTAAAGGACTAAATAGGGATTATGATCTATTATCTTTTACGTAACCTACTTGTCACATACAATATCTGTATTCCCTTCATACCAATTGTGGCTGTTTATCAACTTATACCTCTGCTGTGTGTATATAAGCTCTTATATATCTCAACTTTGTATTTAGAACCGCTGTCCATTGACTCCATATCTGTTTCTCACCCATAGGTTAAAAATGTGTAATTAAGTAAATGTACTAAGTGTTCAAGTGGTTACTATATTTCTACTATCTATGCTATTTTTATGTCCCTGTTGAATGGTTTGGGATAAAACCATCATGACGATACCTACATATACAGAACATAACTTATGTATGAATCTTTTTTCTGCTATGATATAATACCGCCTTAATAATATAAGGACTAACAAATATTTCCTTTCTGCCGCCTATACTAGCCTTTTGAACATGTTTCCTCACATGCCGGACACCTTACATTTGATATCCGCACTACCTGTTTCTACTTTACAAAATGCCTCCTCTCACAGCACCGCTCTTTAAGACCTAGGAGAATGCTGGCTATCCACTGGAATAAATCACCTGACAGTGACACGCACGGCCATTCACTTCCTGCCACGTCACTTCCTGTTCTGAGCTGGAGCCGCCTGATAGGCACCATAGCTACATAGTCCCGCCTCTTCCCTTTATTTAGCCTGCACAATTGCATTCACTACATGCACGGACTAGCGGCGGATACCGCGTCCACCTCAGGCACATTTTTGCTCCACCGGGACCCCCCAGGTTAGTTACTCGCTATCCAGTATATCCTTCATGGAATACCGCTCAGTACCGCACTCTGCTCATGTTCCACCTGCTTTTCTCCAGGTAACCGCTGCCATATTTGATCACCTATATCGAACAGAATTTAAACCTGTTAGGTTTATCTCTCACTTATCACTGATCCTTTTACTTAGCCACATTGTCTCACTATGCCTATTATATCATTATACAGATATTCCGGGCATAGCCCCTCTTTTTGCTGGGTCCACCTACTCACAGTAGTCCATGGTATGTTTTATTACCTATTACTCTCGCATCACATCCGTCCTCAATTTTTGATCTAGTTATGCTCCTGAATTACAGCATACTCATGAACTGTTATTTTCGTTTGACCAAGATTTATTACTATTGTTGTACATACTTTGTTTCCCTTTTGTAAAATCCTTTTATTTTACTTTATTTTACTTTTTCTATAACCACACAGTGACTGATGAAGGTCCAAGTTCAGGACCGAAACGTTTCTGTTATTACTGTGGACACGATTAAAAATCATCACTCTACTGAAGTTGAGTTCTGAGTTTATTTGCTATAATGACTGCCTTCTGGACATCTGTCAAGTCAGCAGTCTTCCCCATGATTGTGGAGCCTACTGAAACAGACTAAGTGACCTTTTAAAATGCGTAAGAAGCCTTTGTAGGTGATTTTTTTGTTAATTACTCTAATTTTCAGAGATAATGACTTTTGGGTTTTCATTGGCTGTAAGCCATAATCATCAACATTAAAGGGAACCTGTCATGAGTTTTGGCCGATAAAAGTTACGGCCATCACCTTTCAGTGCTGATATACAGCATTCTACAATGCTGTATATCTGCCCCCAACCTAACCTGTAAGAGAAGAAAAATAACTTTTATTTTACTCACCTACGGGGCGGACCGGTCCGAGGGGTGTCGCTCTTTTTGGTTCGACGCCTCCCATCTACTTGCGATGCTGCCCTCCTGCTTGCTTCATGTGGATGACTGCGCAGGCGTACTTCTCTGTCCTGTTGAGGACAGAGCAAAGTCCTTCAGTGCGTAGGCGCTGGACCTCTCTGACCTTTCCCGGCACCTGCCCACTGCAGGACTTTGCTCTGCCCTCAACAGGACAGAGAAGTACGCCTGGGCAGGAGCGTGGTGCCGAGGAGACTGGATGACGCTGGGATGCGTCATCCACACGAAGCAAGCAAGAGGGCTGCATTGCAAGAAGATGGGAGGCGCCAGACCACGAAGAGTACCGTAATTGATTGTATTTTTATTTGTAATTGCAATTTAAAACCATCAAACGTTTTGGTCCAAACATTAGAAGTTCATCAGTAACACGGATTGCCCAAAGAAAAAAGTATAGGAAGTCAGCAAAAATAGCACAAGATCGGTATCCATTCTCCCTCCCTGGAGCGGTGGATACAGCTCTTATGCTCTTATGCAGGGTAGCTGGGGGCCCGAGGCTTAAAGTTACTGTTCTCCGCTCCTTTATACCAGATTTAGATGCCTTATATGTAAATTAAATAAAAAAATTTAGTAGCAAAGAGCATGCAGCCAGTTTCACTGACAGGCGGTAGCTAATCTCCGCAACGTCCACTCCCAAGGAACATATTAGGTATTGTAGACATAAGTCCTAAAAAACAACAAAAAAAACCCACTAAACACCCAATCAATTATGGATTTGGGCAAGTTTCTCATTGTCAGTAGAAGGTGACGTCATTAGAACCAATTAAGTGTGATGTTTGCCAGAAGTAGTTCTACTTTACATAAAGTGACTAGAAGCAGACCAGGCCAAAAAGGTCTCCTCATCTCACAGTGAGACGGTCTGGGTTATGTACGTACTCCAACAGTGACAGCTACCATGTGTAGGAACGTTTACCAGTAAATCAAAAGCTGCACTGTCCAATGAGGGTTCACATAAATAGATAGGGGCCACATAAGGAAAGATAGACACACATTATTAACTCAAATTTGAAGTTTGGATCTATGGAAGAGTCTGAAGGAGTAGAGACCTCGGTGGCATCAAGACGAGAAACCCAGCGACTTCATGCAAAGGCTGTATGTAAAATACATAATCAGGTACTTAGAAGTTATATTTATTATATACGTACTGGGAAACTTCATGTTTACGGTGTAGGGTTATGGATGACAATTATAGGGCAGTTCTCTGAGACGGTTTACTTGCAGTTAATAATTCAGCCGCTGATTGGTCCTGAGTAGGGATGAGTGAACCTGTGGATATTCGGGTTTGTCACGTTCAACCAAACTTTTGTCCAAAGTTCAGCCACCAGAACCCCATAAAAATCAATGCGGATCCAAACTTCGGTGCTGTAAAATGGTTGTAGTAAGGGCTAGGGGGTCTCTCTGTTCTCCCGAATCTTCGAATACTAAAACGGACTTCCGGGAGAAGTACATGTTTGGAGTTCAGCACCGGACACTTGGCTTCCAGTACGAAGCCTCCACTTTACAGTTCGGGTTCGGTCATCTCTACTCCTGAGAGGCTGTGCTGGGATTTCTGCTGGGGGAGAGGCCGAGAGAGCTGCTTCTTTTATTCTCTAATAAATTTTATACAATTAGTTGATAGTACAACATTTGAAAACCGAGCATCCTAGTCTTATAACCTATGCAGGAAACTGGAGCTGAGCATGGAATTTCACTAAAATATCATCAAGGAAAAAATAAAAATGAAAAACACTAGGCCTACGCTGCTAGCGATTAAGAGCTTTAGTGCTCGAAATGCGTAGATCTAGTGTTTTTCATTGTTTCTTTTTCTTTTGATATTTTAATACTTACTAATAAATGATGGTTTTATAAGTCTTGCTTATTGCAGTCGTGATACTTGCCTTCTACTTCAGAAAGTGGACATGCCTGATTGACATCACTCCGACCATAATTTACCCCATACACAATTAACCGACATACAGTGGGTTCAGAAAGTATTCAGACCGCTTTAAATTTTTCACTCTTTGTTTCATTGCAGCCATTTGGTAAATGCAAAAAAGTTGATTTTTTTTCTCATTAGTGTAAACTCTGCACCCCATCTTTACTGAAAAAAACAGAAATGTAGACATTTTTGCAAATTTAATAAAAAAGGAAAACTGAACTATCACATGGTCATAAGTATTTAGATCCTTTGCTCAGACGCTCATATTTAAGTCACATGCTGTCCATTTCCTTGTGATCCTCCTGGAGATGGTTCTACTCCTTCATTGGATTCCAGCTGTGTTTAATTAAACTGACAAAACTTGATTTGTAAAGGCGCACACCTGTCTATATAAGACCTCACAGCTCACAGTGCATGTCACACCAAATGAGAATCATGAGGTCAAAGGAACTGGCCAAGGAGCTCAGAGACAAAATTGTGGCAAGGCACAGATCTGGCCAAGGTTACCAAAGAATTTCTACAGTACTCAAGGTTCCTAAGAGCACAGTGGCCTCCATAATCCTTAAATGGAAGAAGTTTGGGACCACCAGAAGTCTTCCTAGACCTGGCCATCCAGCCAATCTGAGCAATCATGGGAGAAGAGCCTTGGTGAGAGAGGTAAAGAAGAACCCCAGGATCACTGTGGCTGAGCTCCACAGATGCAGTAGGGAGATGGCAGAAAGTTCCACAAAGTCAACTGTCACTGCAGCCCTCCACCAGTCGGGCCTTTATGGCAGAGTGGCCCAATGGAAGCCTCTCCTCAGTGCAAAACATATGAAATCCCTCATAGAGTTTGCTGAAAAACACATGAAGGACTCCCAGACTATGAGAAATAAGATTCTCTGGTCTGATGAGACGAAGATAGAACTTTTTGGTGATAATTCTAAGTGGTATGTGTGGAGAAAACCAGGCACTGCTCATCATCTGCCCAATACAATCCCAACAGTGAAACATGGTGGTGGCACCATCATGCTATGGGGGTGTTTTTCAGCTGCAGGGACAGGACGACCGGTTGCAATTGAAGGAAAATGAATGTGGCCAAGTACAGAGATATCCTGGATGAAAACCTCTTCCAGAGTGCTCTGGACCTCAGACTTGGCCAAAGGTTCACCTTCCAACAAGACAATGACCCTAAGCACACAGCTAAAATAACAAAGGAGTGTCTTCAGAACAACTCTGTGACCATTCTTGACTGACCCAGCCAGAGCCCTGACCTAAACCCAACTGAGCATCTCTGGAGAGAACAGAAAATGGCTGTCCACCAACGTTCACCATCCAACCTGACGGAACTGGAGGGGATCTGCATGGAAGAATGGCAGAGGATCCCCAAATCCAGGGTGTGAAAAACTTGTTGCATCATTCCCAAGAAAACTCATGGCTGTCCTTGCTTCTCAATACTGAGCAAAGGGTCTGAATACTTATGACCATGTGATATTTCAGTTTTTCTTTTTTAAAAAATTTGCAAAATATTCTACATTTCTGTTTTTTATCAGTCAAGATGGGGTGCAGAGTGTACATTAATGAGAAAAAAAATGAACATTTTTGCATTTACCAAATGGCTGCAATGAAACAGAGTGAAAATTTTAAAGGGGTCTGAATACTTTCCGTACCCACTGTAAGTCTAATGTGTTTGGCCATCTTAAATCTCCATCCATCAGTTGGGTCTCTTGAATGAGAACTAGTTCTCTCTTGAGTCATATCAGCGGCTGTCATCCAATCAACCAACACTCTGCACTTTACCGATCAGGGGTGAAACCCCAAAACAGCTGTGTGCCGATGGTTGTTTCATTTGGCTGATTTGAAATGGTTTTCTTCCTCCTTCACTAGAGCTCATTTAGATATCTGCTTGAGTTACATATATTATAACAAGTATATGTATTCATTCCTATTACTCTGACAGCAGGGAGAAAGTACAGGACTGTGAAAAGTAATTCACGTCTCATCCTGTTCTGCATTATTTTAAATGAATAGCACAGAGCCTATTCTAAAAGTAAAAAAAATAGTGCCCTGTGCATAATGTATTTATTTTCAATTGAAAAAAAATAAAAAATTTAATAAATATAAAATACTGAAAAATATAAAATGATAAAAGTAAAAAAATAAAAATAAATAAAATAAACAAGAAAAATACAGTTAAAATAAAATAAAATTAATAAATATAAAATATATAGAAATTTAAAATAATAAAATAAATAAAAAAAATAAAATAAAAAAATAAATAATAAAGTAAAAATAATAAAATAAATAAAAATTATAAAATAAATAAACTGAGAAAAATAATACAAAATAAAATAAAACCAATAAATATAAAATATATAAAAATTAAAAAAATAAAATAAAAATAAATTGAGATAAAAAAATAATAGTAAATATAAAATATATAGAAATATTAAATAGCATAAAAAATATAAATATTGAAATACATTAGAAACAATAAAATAAATAAAATGAAAATTAGCTGAGAAAAATAAAATTAATCAATATAAAATATAGAGAAATATAAAATGATAAAAATAAAATAAAAAATATTAAAATTAAAATAAACCGATAAAAACAAAGCTAAAATAAAATAAATAAATATAAAATATATAGAAATTTAAAATAATGAAATAAAAGAATAAAATAAACAAAAAAATAAAAAGAAACAGAAAAAATTAAATAAAAAATAAAAAATAAAAAAAAAGTAAAATAATAAAATAAATAATAAAATATTAAAATAAATAAACTGATAAAAATAATACGAAATAAAATAAAATCGATAAATATAAACTATAAAATAAAATAAAAACAGAAAAAAATAAATAAATAATAAAATAAAAAGCAAAAATAATAAAATAAATAATAAAATATTAAAAAAAATAAACTGATAAAAATAATACGAAATAAAATAAAATCGATATGTATAAACTATATAAAAATAAAAAATAAAATAAATAAAATTTAAATAAATCGAGAAAAAAATAAAAAAAATAATAAATATAAAATATATAGATAATATATATAAATAACATAAAACATAAAAATAATTAAATTAAAAATAATAAAATAAACCAAATGAAAAAACTGAGAAAAATAGAAAAACAAAATCAAATTAATAAATATAAAATATATACAAATATAAAATAAGAAAAAATAAAAAATTAAATAAATCAAATTAAAATAAAGGGTGAAAAAAAAAATAAAATTAATAAGTATAAAATATACAGAAATGTAAAATAATAAAAATAAAAATGAAATAAATTAAAAATAATAAAATACTGAGAAAAGTACTAAAAAAATAAATTAAAATGAATAAACGTAAAATATATAGAAACATAAAATCTTAAAAATAAAATAAAAAAATAAATAAAATTAGCATAAATGAATATACCATGCTGAGGTGCATATCCTACAAGTTCTAAGTGGATCAGTAGAGGTACGCTTTACGTACAACTTTATAATTTAATATCCGTACCTGGCAACAGTGCCAAAAAGGGTGGCATAAAATGAGCCTAATTTACATTTTTTCTCTAAGTTTTGACCATAGTGTCATGTCTGCCTCCGCTGTGACATCTATTAGTGATCTCACTCAAAGTCTCTTTCACATAAGGTTATTTTGAACAGATCTCCTACATCAGCCGGTGTTTATTCGGCGGACACAGTGCGCAGTGTATGGAGCCGGCGCTCAATGCTTGCACTATAGATGCACGGCCGCTGATGAATACCTCATCTATGATGCAGTGTTAAATCATGAGCAGAAAGACCAACGTTTATTTTGCTCTCCAGATTACATAAGCAGAAATCCAGCCTTGAAAATAATTACAATAATTGGTTTTAGCTGCGGTTTTCACCTATATGTGCAGCACCTGGCAGGCTCCAGTGTTCTTCTGTGCTAGGTGTACATGAGGCTGTGCTGCTCCACAAGCGCTGACCTTTCGGCTGCCGCTCGCCAGACACACAGATTTTGAAAATTCTCCGTTTCGTCAAATCTGAAAAAGGCTTTTGAGATATTACTTAAAAAAATGTTCCTACTTTCTTTAGACCTTGGTTTTGTGCATATTTCACATGCCGCTGTCACCTCAGATCCCTTCTCATTTAGTCTGGATGGGGAACAGCCTTCAGCTTCGCTATGAATGAGGCGTTTGTTGCGACAGGTGCGTTACAAATCTGCATTCTCTGTATTTTTTAAGTGTGCGAAGGCTACAGTAGCCGTGAACCGCACAAAGGAAACATTCGTGTCATAGAATTCCAGCTGTGACTTTACTGCAGATCGCTTTACGGCAATGGCGTTATTGTAAACTGTGACTTTACTGCAGATCGCTTTATGGCTATGGTGCTATTGTAAACTAAGACTTTACTGCAAATCGCTTTATGGCTACGGAGTTATTGTAAATTGTTACTTTACTACAGATCGCTTTATGATTATGGTAAACTGTGACTTTACTGCAGATCGCTTTATGGCTATGGTGTTATTGTAAACTAAGACTTTACTGCAAATCGCTTTATGGCTACGGAGTTATTGTAAATTTTTACTTTACTACAGATCGCTTTATGATTATGGTAAACTGTGCCTTTACTGCAGCTCGCTTTTTGGCTATGGTGTTATTGTAAACTTTGACCTTACAGCAGATCAGTTTATGACTATGGCATAGCTCCCAACCATCCCGGATTCAGCAGGACAGTCCCGATTTTAGGGCTCAGTCCCACTACGTCAGAGCTTTGACCCGGCTTCTAAGGCTGGAGTCACACACAATGTATAAAAATACGGTCCGTTTCTCACGGTCGTAATACGCAGATATGTTCCCTGAACAGTGATCCGTATGTCATCCGATTGTAACGCGAGGAAGCGATTTTCTAGCCGGCTTGCAAAACTGACATATAATGGATCCCAATGACAGGTTTTAAAACACAAACGACAGAATAGATATATACACATAGAATCTATAATATAACGGTACGAGCCTCACTCTGTCCGAAGCCTTTATAGACTGCGCAAGCTCGACGTGCCTGAGCAGTCTGACTCCAGAGAGAAGACGGCATCCAGCGGTGAGGACTGTGTATGGCGCCGGAGATCGCGGTACACGTAGACACTGAATGCATACCGCGATCTCCGGCGCCATACTTACATACTTACCTGACCAGGAGGAGCGTTGCCGAGGCGCTTCTCTTGCCGGAGATTGGCGTCGGAATCGCGCAAGACACATTTGCAGTGTGTCTTCAGCAATATGGCACCGGACAGCACGGTATGGGCATGCGCGTACTCCAGCGCCACACTCCTCCTCCAGCCTCCAGCAGAACGGAACGGCGCTGGAGCACAAGGAAGAAAGGTGAGTATAAATGTTTTTTGGTTTTTTTGTATGTGTGCAGTTTAATAAGGGTGAGGGGGACCATACATATCAGGATAGGGTGGTGGGAGGTAGCATGCATACGAGTATAGGGGTGAGGGGACCATGCATATCAGGATAGGGGGGTGAGTGGTAGCATGCATATCAGGATAGGGGGGTGAGGGGTAGCATGCATATCAGGATAGGGGGGTGAGGGGTAGCATGCATACGAGGATAGGGGGTGAGAGGACCATGCATTTCAGGATAGGAAAGTGAGGGGACCATGCATATCAGGATGGGGTGGTGAGGGGACCATGCATATCAGGATAGGGGGGTGAGGGGATCATGCATATCAGGATAGGGGGGTGAGAGGACCATGCATACTATAATTTGTGGGTGGGGGTACCATACATCCTACAATAGGGATAAGAGGGACCATGCATGCCAGGATTGGGGGGTGAGGGGACCATGCATACCAGGATTGGAGGGTGAGGGGACCATGCATACCAGGATTTCGGGGTGAGGGGACCATGTATTCCAAGATTGGGGAGTGAGGAGATCATGCATACCAGGATAGGGGGGTGAGAACCATGCATACCAGGATTGGGGGTGAGAGAGGACCATGCATATCAGGATTGGGGTTGAGGGGACCATGCCTACCAGGATTGGGGAGTGAGGGGACCATGCATACCAGGATTGGGGGTGAGAGGACCATGCATACCAGGATTGGGGGGTGAGGGCACCATGCATACTGGGATTGGCGGGTGAGGGGACCATGCATACCAGGATTGGGGGGTAAGGGGACCATGCATTCCAGGATTGGGGGGGAGGGGACCATGCATACCAGGATTGGGGGTGAGGGGACCATGCATACCAGGATTAGGGGGTAGGGCACCATGCATACCAGGATTGGGGATGAGGGGACCATGCATTCCAGGATTGGGGGGAAGGGACCATGCATACCAGGATTGGGGGGTGAGGGGACCATGCATTCCAGGATTGGGGGGAGTGTTATGATTTGGTAACTGAGGAGTGCAGGAAAAAAGGCAATACACCAGAGCAGTTGGAATCTATGAGATTGCAGTACCCTGACTAACCACCACAACTAGAGGCAGCCGTGGAGCGTTCCTACGTTGGTCCTAGACGCCTCGTCACAGCCTGAGAAACTAACTATACCTAAAGATAGAAAGAGGAAAGCTATCTGCCCCGGAGCAGATCCCCAAAGAACATAGAAAGCCCCCAAACATGTAATGGCGGTTAGAAAAGAAATACTGACACAGACAGAAAATAGTAAGAGCAAACGTTGGGGCCCAAACTATCTAAATAGAAAAGGATAGGAAGGGCACTTACTGCAATCCCAAAAAACCCTGAAAAGCACCAACTCTACTAATTTCAAAAACACCTGAGATCACACGACCTCTACCACCTAAATTAGTTCTCTGGTGTAACAAAATCAAAACAGCAGCCACTGAAAAAACTGGAAAAAGCAAATGTACAAAACAACAGTGGCTGAACTAAACTGAGAGGGCAAAAGCCCCCGGAGGGGACCCTGAAGGCCCCCACAGAAGTGCAGGACAAAATGCAAAAATCAAGCACAAAAACAAAAAGAAGAAAATGTCTTATCTGTTAGCAGGAGATGCAGACACGACACAGCAGGCTACAAGGGAAACAGGAATCAAGGATTGAGACCAGAACAATTGATCACCGGCAACCCTGATGGGAAGGCGACTCCCTTAAATAAGACCAGTCAGTAACACCTGATTCCCAATCCTCACAATCTTCACTGGACAGTCCAGTACCGCTTGTAACCACCAGAGGGAGCCTCTGCTCAGAACTCATTTCAAGTCCATTCACAACAGTACCCCCCCCTTGAGGAGGGGTCACAGAACCCTCACTTGAGCAACCAGGTCGGTCAGGATGAGTTCTATGATACGCACGGATGAGTCTCCTAGCATGGATGTCCGAAGCAAACACCCAAGAATTGTCTTCCTGACCATAACCTCTCCACTTAACCAAATACTGGAGTTTCCGTCTAGAAAAACGAGAATTCAATATTTTCTCAACCACAAACTCCATATTGCCCTCAACCAGAACAGGGTCAGGAGGCAAAGCAGTAGGAACCACTGGCTCAACAAACCTCTTCAACAAGGACTTGTGGAACACGTTATGGATCTTAAATGTCCCTGGAAGAAGCAAACGAAAAGAAACAGGATTAAGAATCTCCATGATCTTATAAGGTCCAATGAACCTAGGCTTAAATTTAGGAGATGCCACTCTCATAGGAATATTTTTGAGGATAACCAGACCAAGTCCCCCACTTTAAACCGAGGACCATCAGTCCTATGCTGGTTAGCAAACCGCTGGGCCCTCTCCTGAGAGAGGGACAACCTCTCCACTACCTGGTCCCAAATCTGTTGCATATGCTCCACAACAGAGTCAACACCTGGACAGGCAGAAGCCTCCGTCTGTCCTGAAGAAAATCGAGGGTGAAACCCAGAATTACAGAAAAATGGAGACATCAAAGTGGCAGAGCTATCCCTATTATTAAGAGCAAACTCAGCCAAAGGCAAAAAGAGACCCAGTCATCCTGATCAGCAGACACGAAGCATCTTAGATAAGTCTCCAATGTCTGGTTTGTTCTCTCAGTTTGACCATTGGTCTGAGGATGAAATGCCGAGGAGAAAGACAACTGAACACCAAGCTTAGAACAAAAGGTCCTCCAAAATCTGGAAACAAACTGGACTCCTCTGTCAGACACAATGTTCTCAGGAATGCCGTTGTAAACGAACCACGTGCTGAAGGAACAACGGCACCAATTCAGAGGAGGAAGGCAACTTAGGTAATGGCACAAGATGTATCATCTTGGAAAACCTATCACAAATCACCCAGATGACGGTCATTCTCTGAGAAACAGGGAGGTCGGAAATGAAATCCATAGAGATATGGGTCCATGGTCTCTTGGGCACAGGCAATGGCATCAACAAACCACTAGAGCGAGAGCAAGGCTTGGAGCGAGAGCAAGTCCCGCAGGACTGCACAAATTCCCTGACATCACGAGACAAGGTAGGCCACCAAAAGGACCGACTAACCAAGTCTCTGGTACCAAAAATTCCGGGATGACCGGCCAACGCGGAACAATGAATCTCAGACATCACACTCTTTTTCCACTGGTCCGGGACAAACAATTTCCCAACAGGACAGCGCTCGGGCCTATCCTCCTGAAACCCCTCCAGAGCCAGTCTCAAATTGGGCGAGATGGCGGAAAGAACTACACCTTCTTTCAAAATAACAGAAGGATCAGATACCTCAGGAGAGTCCGCAAGGAAACTCCTCGAGAGGGCATCCGCCTTAACATTCTTAGTGCCAGGAAGAAAGGAAACCACAAAATTAAAACGTGTGAAAAACAAGGCCCACCTGGCCTGTCTAGGATTAAGTCGCTTGGCAGATTCCAGATAAACCAGATTCTTATGGTCCGTAAGGACCACCACCTGATGTTTGGCTCCCTCCAGCCAATGTCTCCACTCTTCAAAAGCCCACTTCATGGCCAATAACTCCCGATTACCCATGTCATAATTACGTTCAGTAGGAGAAAATTTTCGAGAGAAAAAGGCACAAGGGTTACTTTTAGAGGTCTCTGGATCTCTTTGGGACAAAACGGCACCTGCCCCAATTTCAGAGGCATCAACCTCCACCTGAAATGGCAGAGAAACATCAGGCTGCCGTAGAACAGGAGCAGAAGTGAATCTCTGCTTAAGTTCCTGAAATGCAGAGACTGCCTCAGGAGGCCAATTCACCACATCAGAACCCTTTTTGGTCAAATCAGTTAATGGTTTAACAATAACCGAGAAATTACCAATAAATTTACGATAAAAATTGGCAAAACCCAAAAATCTTTGAAGAGCCTTTAATGAAGTAGGTTGGACCCAATCACAGATGGCCTGAACCTTGACCGGGTCCATTTCAATAACAGATGGGGACAAAATGAATCCCAAAAATGAGATCCTCTGTACCCAAAAAGACACTTTGATCCCTTCACATACAAAGCATTCTCTCTCAAAATCTGGAACACAGTTCGAACATGTTTCACATGAGAGTCCCAGTCATTAGAAAAAATCAAGATATCATCCAAATAAACAATCAGAAATTTATCCACAAAATCCCTGAAAATGTAATTCATGAAGGACTGGAAGACAGAAGGAGCATTAGTGAGCCCAAAGGGCATCACAAGGTACTCAAAATGCCCTCAGGGGTGTTAAATGCCGTCTTCCATTCATCCCCGTGCTTAATGCGAATAAGGTTATATGCCCCTCTGAGGTCAAGCTTGGTAAACCAAGTAGTGTTTTTCACCCTGGAAAACAGGTCAGAAATCAAGGGTAACGGATATTGATATTTCACAGTAATATTGTTCAAAAGACGATAATCAATACACGGCCTTAATGAACCATCCTTTTTGGCCACAAAGAAAAAACCGGCACCTAAGGGTGAAGAGGATGGTCTGATATGACCCTTCTCCAATGACTCCTTGATATAAGACCGCATAGCGTCATGTTCAGGTACAGACAAGTTAAAAAGGCGACCTTTAGGGAATTTACTACCAGGCACTAATTCAATAGCGCAGTCATAGCTCCTATGGGGAGGCAAGGATGCAGATTTACTTTCACTAAACACATCAGAAAAATCAATCAAAAAGTCAGGAACATCCTGAGCCTGGGGGAGGCAGAAAAAACAGGAGTGTTGGTATTAACACATTGGCAGCCCCAACTGGTTACAGACACAGATTTCCAATCCAAAACAGGATTATGAGACTGTAACCAAGGGAAACCCAGCACGATAATGTCATGCAGATTATACAGAACCAAAAATTTGCAGCTCTCCTGATGATCAGGTTCAACCCTCATTATCACCTGAGTAGAGAACTGAGGTTTATTCTCAGCCAAAGGGGTAGAATCGATTCCCAGTAGGGGAATAGACTTCTGTAGGGGTATCAAGGGAAACCCGCAACGTTTAGCAAAATCAAAATCCATCAGGTTAATAGCTGCTCCCGAATCAACGAACGCCTGAGCAGAAAATGAGGACAGAGAGCATATCAGAGTAACAGTTAATAAAAACTTAGTCTGAACACTACCCAAGACAACTGAGCGTGCAAAACGTCTTCCCCGCTTAGGGCAGACTGAAATAGCATGAGAGGCATCACCACAGTAGAAACATAACCCATTGCGCTTTCGAAACTCATGACGCTGTGCCCCAGAAACCACTCTATCACACTGCATGGATTCAGAAGCAGGTTCACAAGGCAACACTATTCCACGCATACTTCTCCGCTCACGCAAACGTCTGTCAATTTGAATCGCTAATGACATAGAATCATTGAGACCAGAGGGGACAGGGAATCCCACCATAACATCCTTTACATTATCTGACAGACCCTTCCGAAAAAGGGCTGCCAAAGCATCGTCATTACATTTGGTCAGGACTGCCCACCTGCGGAATCTCTGACAGTATAACTCAGCGTCATCAAGCCCCTGATTTAATGCCAACAAGGCTTTTTCAGCTTGATCAGTGACATTAGGCTCATCGTACAATAACCCCAAGGCCTGAAAAAATGCATCAACATCATTCAAAACAGGATCCCCAGATGTCAGGGAAAAAGCCCAATCCTGAGGATCGCCGCGCAGGAGAGAGATGACAATTTGAACCTGCTGCGCTGCGTTCCCTGAGGACTTAGATTTTAAGGCAAAAAACAATTTACAATTATTTTTGAAATTCAGAAACTTGGCTCGATCCCCCAAAAACAAATCTGGCATGGGAATCCTAGGTTCCACAACAGGCAACCTAGCAAGATAGGTAGCAATACTCTGAACCTCAGTGGCAAGCTGATCCACACGGCCAGACAACTGTGCAAACTCCATTGAGAGAAAAAATCCTCCCCAGCACCCAGAGATACAGAGGAAAAAAAAAAAAAAAAAAATGCAACAAACAGAAAAAATATCTCTGACAACTCTGACAACCTTTTTTTTTTTTTTCTTTCACAATATTTTTCCCTTCTGTGAGTACCATATAATTTTCAGTTATGGCCGGTGATACTGTTATGATTTGGTAACTGAGGAGTGCAGGAAAAAAGGCAATACACCAGAGCAGTTGGAATCTATGAGATTGCAGTACCCTGACTAACCACCACAACTGAGGCAGCCGTGGATGGTTCCTACGTTGGTCCTAGACGCCTCGTCACAGCCTGAGAAACTAACTATACCTAAAGATAGAAAGAGGAAAGCTATCTGCCCCGGAGCAGATCCCCAAAGAACATAGAAAGCCCCCAAACATGTAATGGCGGTTAGACAAGAAGAAATACTGACACAGACAGAAAATAGTAAGAGCAAACGTTGGGGCCCAAACTATCTAAATAGAAAAGGATAGGAAGGGCACTTACTGCAATCCCAAAAAACCCTGAAAAGCACCAACTCTACTAATTTCAAAAACACCTGAGATCACACGACCTCTACCACCTAAATTAGTTCTCTGATGTAACAAAATCAAAACAGCAGCCACTGAAAAAACTGGAAAAAGCAAATGTACAAAACAACAGTGGCTGAACTAAACTGAGAGGGCAAAAGCCCCCGGAGGGGACCCTGAAGGCCCCCACAGAAGTGCAGGACAAAATGCAAAAATCAAGCACAAAAACAAAAAGAAGAAAATGTCTTATCTGTTAGCAGGAGATGCAGACACGACACAGCAGGCTACAAGGGAAACAGGAATCAAGGATTGAGACCAGAACAATTGATCACCGGCAACCCTGATGGGAAGGCGACTCCCTTAATTAAGACCAGTCAGTAACACCTGATTCCCAATCCTCACAATCTTCACTGGACAGTCCAGTACCGCTTGTAACCACCAGAGGGAGCCTCTGCTCAGAACTCATTTCAAGTCCATTCACAACAGGGGAGGGGACCATGCATACCAGGATTGGGAGGTGAGGGGACCATGCATACCAGGATTAGGGGGTGAGGGCACCATGCATACCAGGATTGGGGCATGAGGGGACCATGCATTCCAGGATTGGGGGGAGGGGACCATGCATACCAGGATTGGGGGGTGAGGGGACCATGCATTCCAGGATTGGGGGGAGGGGACCATGCATACCAGGATTGGGAGGTGAGGGGACCATGCATACCAGGATTGGGGGGTGAGGGGACCATGCATTCCAGGATTGGGGGTGAGGGAATCATGCATATCAGGATTGGGGGGTGAGGGAACCATGCATATCAGGATTGGGTGTGATGGGACCATACATTTCAGGATTGGGGATGAGGGGACCATGCATGCCAGAATTGGGGTGAGGGGACCATACATCCTACGATAGGGATGAGGGGGACCATGCATACCAGGATTGGGGGTAAGGGGACCATGCTACCAGGATGGGGTGAGGGCACCATGGATATTGAGATTGGGGGTGAGGGGACCATGCATCAAGGATTGGGGAGGGACCTTGCATACCAGGATTGGGGGTGAGGGGACCATGAAATACCAGGATTGGGGTGAGGGCACCATGCATACCGAGATTGGGGGGTGAGGGGACTATGCATTCCAGGATTGGGGGGAGGGGACCATCATACCAGGTTTGGGGGGGAGGGCACATGCATTCCAGGATTAGGGGGGGGGACTATGCATACCAGGGATATTGGGGGGTGAGGGGACCATGCATTCCAGTATTGGGGGGGAGGGGACCATTCATACCAGGATTGGGAGGTGAGGGGACCATGCATTCAAGGATTGAGGGGTGAGGGGACCATGCATTCCAGGATTGGGGGGGCCTTGCATACCAGGATTGGGGGGTGAGGGGACCATGCAAACCAGGATTGGGGGGTGAGGGAACCATGAATACCAGGATATGGATGAGCAGGTACCATACATACCAGGATAGGGATGAGGGGGTACAATGCATACCAGGATTGGGGATGAGGTGACCATGCATACCAGGATAAGGAATGGGGTGCCATGCAAACCAGAATTGGGTGGGGGTGAGGGGACCATGCATACCAGGATAGGAGGGGGGCAGCACATACCAGGATGGGAGACCATATACCAATAAAAATGCTTGCCACCTGGGCGTAGAACGGGTTCATAGCTAGTACATATATATTGAGACACACATATATATATATATATCAATTTATAGTTCATACACTTCTACATAGCATAATAGCCGCTAAATCAATTGCCGGCTTCAGTAAAATCATTACAGAACCCGACATTAAATGACACATGTTTACATACAGTAAACCTTTTCATTTCATTTAGTTTTATATATGTTTTTGACTAATAATTAGATGAGTGTATGTGTGGAAAATTTTGGACATGTAGGTTAAATTAACGGGTAAATTAGTTGAAAAAAAAATGGTGGGCTCCTGCAGTATTTTTTCTGACAGAGAGTGAAAGCCAGTGACTGAGGACAGATATTAATAGCCTAGAGAGGGACCTTTGTTTTTGGGCCTCCCGTGGCTACAAACATCTGGCCCCAGCCACCCCAGAAAAGGCACATCTATTATTAGATGCGCCTTTTCTGGCACTTAGCCTCTCTATTCCCATTGCCTTTAGCGGTGGCTCATGGGTTGGTAAGGGGTTAATATCACCTTGCTATTGAAAGGTGACATTAATCCGGGTTAATAATGGAGATGTGTCAATAAGACAACTATCCACTATTAATCCTATAGTAGTAATGGGTTAAAAAACACACATACATTAATTAAGCATTCTTTTAATGAAATAATTACACATGTTTCATGTCGGGTTCTGTAATGATTTTACAGAAGCCGGCAACTGATTTAGCGGCTATTATTCTAGAACTGTATGAACTATAAATATATATATATGTGTCTCAGTGATATCTTTATATACACTGTGTTCCAAATTATTATGCAAAAATAGTTTAGGAGTGATAAGGTAAGAATTTTTTGTTTGTCAGTTAAACTCATTGATGGTGATGTGTGTCAGGGCTCTTTATATCATTGTAAGCAATTGCAGACACCTGTGCTAATTAGTTTGGTAGATGTGTCCAATGAAAGGCAAGACTACTTAAGAAGGCTGTCCCACATTATTAAGCAGCCTACATTTTCTACCAAAATGGGAAAGAAAAAGGATGTGTCGGCTGCTGAGAAGCAACAAATTGTGGAGTGTTTAGATCAAGGCATGACTACAATCAACATTGCCAAGACACTTCATCGTGATCATCGCACAATCAAGACGTATGTAGGTGATTCACAGTACACACGTGTGCGTGCTGATAAGGGAAAATTGAGGACTCTTTCCTACAGTCAATTACGTCAGGTTAAAAGAGCAGCGGCAAAAAAGCCTTGTCATAGCAGCAGACAAGTTTTTGAAGCTGCTGGTGCCCCCAACGTTCCCCGAACAACAAGATGCAGGGTCCTTCAGAGGGTTGCAGCTGTGCGTAAGCCATCCTGTCCACCTCCTCTATCCACTGCACACAAGCAGAAACGGCTCCAGGGGGACAAACAATACATGAAGACTGACTTCAAAACTGTTTTGTTCACCGATGAGTGCCGTGCAACGCTCGATGGTCCAGATGGAAAGAGTGGAGGATGGCTGGTTGATGGACACCCCATGCAAACACGGCTACGGCGCCAACAAGGAGGAGGTGGAGTAATGTTTTGGGCTGGAGTCATGGGGAGAGAGATTGTCGGCCCCTTTAGGATCCCTGAAGGGGTAAAGATGAACTCCATAGTGTATGTTGAGGTTCTCAAACAGCACTTCCTACCATGGTTCAAGAAGAAGAACCGTGCATTCCGCAGCAAGATCATTTTCATGCATGATAATGCACCGTCTCATGCTGCACATAACACATCTGCATCTCTGGCTGCTATGGGCATAAAAGGGGACAAACTTATGGTGTGGCCCCCATGCTCCCCTGAACTTAACCCCATTGAGAACCACTGGAGCATCATCAAAAGGAGTGTCTATGATGCCGGGAGGCAGTTCACATCTAAGCAACAGCTCTGGGAGGGTATTCTGTCCTCATGCAAAACAATTGAAGCAGAAACCATCCAAAACCTGACAAATTCAATGGACGAGAGAGTTCAGAAGCTCCTTTTGAACAAGGGTCCTATGTGCAAATGTAACATCACCTAGAATAAAATTTTGAGTTGAAAACTGTTTGATTTCAGTTTGTAAGAACCTGCTAATGCTTATAATTTCAAAAATGACCATTTTTTTGTTCTTTATTAAAATGAAAAGGTTGAAAACTCTGCTGTGCATAATAATTTGGAACATGCATTTTGAGTGCAGTTTGAGTGTTTTATTTTTTAAAAATATACTGTTATCATAGGCAGTTTGTACAAAAACCTTTCAATTGTACTCTAATAGTTATTTGACTGGAAAATTACAATGACTGAAATTCATATAGGTAATTTGGGAAAATCTGAGAAAATATTATTTGCATAATAATTTGAAACACAGTGTACATATTATTCTATGTGTATATATATACATGTCAGTGTGATTTTACTGTACAGCGCACTAAATTCCCGGCTTTTCAACAACGGAGCCATCGAAAACCGGAAGAAACAGATAAAAAAACTGATGGGATGGATCTGTTTTTTCGACAGATCCGTCGTCGGATCCGTCGAAAAATTGGATCAGTCGCATCAGTTTTTCTCAATCTGCGACGGATCCGTCAATCCATCAAAACAACACATTGTGACTGACAGCAAAAAACTGATGTGTGAATTTATCCATGGATAAATCTATAGAAATATCTTTGTATATATCTATGGATATATCTATGGCTATATATCTATGGCTATATCTATGGATAAATATTTCTATAGATTTATCCATAGATATATATCTGTGTAGCCCAGCTGTGCCTGGAGTCACATTTCCCCAGGGGGGATGCACCAAAGGTAACACCCACGGAGACCTGATATGCACACAACAAACCTTCACTATTCCCTAGAGCCACCAGAGGGAGCCCTTTTTTAGAGTATATAGGGTAGTGAAGTCACAGCAGAACGAGTTCAGTCTAGTTACCTCAGACAGTCTAGTTACCTCAGACAGTCTAGTTACCTCAGACAAGGCAGATTAGCTGGGAGTGTGAGACAGTTTATTCACCTCAGATCTGAGAGGAGTAGAGAGTTGTGAGAGAATCTGAAGACTGCAGTTTGAGCTTAGTTCAAAGAGTGGAGGCTAGTACAAGTGGAGGAAGATAGCCACTTCAGCCTGGTCAGAACTGAGTCAACTGAGAGTAGTTTCAGTGAGCAAGCGTTCCGACGCTTTGAGAGCGGTGAAGAGAGAGAAGAATCAGCTAATTTCTGCTATTGTGCTTGTGTTAACGGTCGGAGTAGGACGAAAGGCGAGTGGAAGAGAAGAAGAGAGTAACGGAGGTTGAAACAGCATTGATAGCTTACCTCTACTCTGAATACCGGACACCGGGTCCGAGCTTGCTAGCATCTACACGACTAGTAGGAGATACCGGAGACCCTGCGGGACTTCAAGTCGCAGGGGCCCACAAGTGCTGATACGTAACGGGGGTCAGGAAGACAGAGTCTAGCAGGGCCCTGCATACAGAGACACTGTTCTATCCTAGAGAAGGCCTCACCACAAAGTCAGCTGGGCGTATAAGTGAAGACAGTTAGACTTTGTTCCATACAGGTCAAAAACTTACACAACAGGAATAAGGAGGCTTTACACCTACTCAGTGGGAATACTGGATGTGCATCCTCCACCCTACCAGCTTCCCGGGACGTGCCTGCTATACCACCAGTAAAGGTACAGAAAGAGACTTTCGTGTGTGTGTCTGCCTTATTGCTCCTGCGGCTGAATTCCCCTTCTTCGTCCTGCACCCCAACACCACCATCTACCCTGAGGGACCCAGTCTTGCCTGTGGAAGACTTGCTGCCCAGTAACAACCCCTCAGCGGATTTACCCTGCAGCGCTGGTCACCCTGACCAGGTACCACAGGTGGCGTCACGATCAAACTGTAAATACTTTATTCCCCTGTAAATATCCCCCTTTTATTGAGGTGAGCCCCAGGGCCACAGACCGAGCTGTGCTACCCGTGACATCCCCCATTGGAGTGAACGGGCTCGGTGCCGAGTACCCCACAGGCCCTGCTAAGGGCGACTCATCTCTTTCCTGGCGTCACGAACAGGTTTGTCGTGCCCTGCAGCAATGGATTGATTGGTGCCCGTTGCCACCGGGTACTGTGTGCCTGAATTGACTGTGTAGTGCTAAAAAGACTGTCGCACATAGCGGCGAGAATTTCCCGCCACTTGTCCGCCATTGCCCGCCAAATTGCAGCGCTACAGCGCGAAGAGAAGGGGGCGTACCTGCAGAAAGCGCGCTGAGTCCCGGACACGCCCCAACTCTGACGCGGCGGCAGGTCCTGTGGAGAGCTTCGGTGAACGCTCTGACGTCAGAGCGCCGGCGACGCAGGTCCTGCTAATTACTGAAACCGGAGGAAGCTGCGGCCTACAGGAGAAGGTAGGCCACGCTTAACTAGGGGGGGCGCAGATATGTCGCAGCAGCAAGCTGACAGCGCGGCCCAGGGCGACCGCTCCAATGACTTACCTCACGGCGCTGCCGCGCAGGATGGAAACGCTGGCCCCTCACCAGGTCCTGTGGCCCCGATAGTACCGCTGACACTGCCATACCTGCCTGGAGCAAAGTGGCTCCCTCAGTATAGCGGTAAGCCAGACACCCTGTCAGGGTTTAAGCGCAAAATATGCAGCATAATGGACATGTACCCTATGACAGAGAAACAAAGAGCTGCAGTGGTAGTGGGACAACTGACTGGTGCTGCAGAAAGGGAAGTAGAGACTTGGTCAGCTGCAGACCAGGAATCAGTGCTTGCGATATTCTTAAAGCTACAGACTATCTTTGAGGACCGCACTGAAACAGATCTCCGGATGAGGTTTTACCAATGCTCCCAGAAACCAGATGACAGTATTAGGGACTATGCCTGCCGACTACAGGGGCCCTGCGAGCTCTCAAACAGGTCAACCCCATAAGTGTCTCAATGAAAACAAAATGTTAAAGGAACAATTTGTACAGGGACTGAGGTCCCAAGCTGACAGCAGAACTGTGCACTGGTGGTCCTTGGATCATCCTGACGCTACCTTTGATGCCCTAAAGGATATGGCTATAAAAGGACTGCGACCCCTGGAGAAGCCCGAGGTGGCAACCCAGTGTCACCCGGGTGAAGCCACCCTAAAGCCAGCAGCATCCACCTTTTCCCCGCTGGTGGCGGAAGCCAAAACGCAGGTGGCGCCCCCTACTGAGTTGGACTGTCTGCGCTCAGAAGTGCGCCAGCTGACCAAACACCTGGCCACTGTAATGAGTGCCCTGCAACTGCGAAAGGAGGAAGGAGGAAAGATCCTGCTAGCTGACTGCCCAGAGGATGTCCCTTGGATGAACCGGAGAAGAAGGAGGACGTCGCCCCACCGGAGGAGGACAACGCCACCCCCAGGAGCAACCCCCGATCAGCACCATCCTCGCCGAGAGATCATCTGCTACCGTTGCAACAGAGAAGGTCATCTAGCCTGACAGTGTCCTTTAAACGAGCAGATCCTGGGTCCGAGGGCCAACCCCCAGGAATAGACTCTTTAGGCCCCTCAGACTGGAACCGCAGGTTTGTGGGAGGAAGACCATACCTGTCCATCATCCTGGACGGCATCGCAATCCCTGCCCTGCTGGACACTGGATCTCAGGTGACCATCATACCTGATGTCCTGTATAATAGGTTTTGGTCCATGGACAGTCTCCAGCCCCCGAGCCCTGACTTTGCTGTGTACGCCTCTAACGGTCTCCCTGTTGATATACTCGGAGCCAAAAACGTGGACGTAAAGGTGGGCAGAGTGGAGCTGAAGGACCAGGGACTCTTAGTAGTAAAAACTGTAAATGAGGAAAATGGCTTAAATGTGGTTTTAGGTACAAACATTATCAGTAACTGTCTGGGAGAAGTTGTGTTTTTGCTCCAACAGCTCGCCGAAGTTGCCAGGCCAAAGCAAAAGGGAGTGATCCAGAGGGAGATCCGGGCCCTGATGTGCCAGCAGCAAGTGAAACTGGCAGATGGTGAGATTGGTAATGTACGGGTAACAGACCCGAACCCCATTGTGATACCCCCAATGAGTGAAATGCTTATATGGTTAGAGCAGCAATAGGTCTGAGAGGACAGAACTACCAAGCAGTAGTAGAGCCCCATTGTTCAGAACACAGACCTACACTCTTGACTGCTAGAGGGGTAGTGGAGGTACGAAATGGGAGGGTGCCAGTGCGTCTTCTCAACTGGGGAGAAGATTAAGTGAACTTACCACGATATGCCACTGTTGCTAAATTACATACCGTAGATAACAACTCCATTCTCACGACGGAGTCCTTAGCCTCCCCCCAACCAGCGGAGGATAACGGCCCAGCAACCCAGGTGGAGGATTGGTGTCAACAGCTCCATGTCGGGACAGACACCACTCCAGCCCACCAGAAACAGGGAGTACTTCAAGTGGTACAGGAGTACACACAGGTATTTAGCAAACACCCACTTGACTTTGGGACAATTAAGGGAGTGCAACACCATATCCCTACAGGCAACCATCCCCCCATTAAAGAGCGGTACAGGCCTATACCTCCAGCACACTACCAGAAAGCCAAGGAGATGTTGCGTGACATGAAGAAAGCAGGGGTGATAAGGGATAGTTGTAGTCCCTGGGCAGCACCTCTAGTCCTAGTCAGGAAAAAGGATGGAAGCATGAGAATGTGTGTAGATTACAGACAAGTGAATCGCATTACACATAAAGATGCATACCCTTTACCACGCATTGAAGAATCCTTAGCTGCCTTAAAAACTGCTAACTACTTTTCCACCCTTGACCTCAGTGGGTACTGGCAAGTAGCTGTGGCTGAGGAGGATCGGGAGAAGACGGCTTTCACCACCCCGATGGGACTCTGTGAGTTTGACAGGATGCCGTTTGGACTCAGCAGTGCCCCGGGAACGTTCCAGAGAGTGATGGAGAGTTGCCTTGGACATCTAACTTTGAAACCGTGTTGCTGTACCTGGACGACGTAATTGTGTACTCCAAGACATATGAGGATCATCTGAAGCACCTGGCAGAGGTATTCGAGTCACTGTCCAAGTACGGGATGAAACTGAAGCCTTCAAAATGCCATCTGCTCAAGAAAAAGGTACAGTACTTGGGACATATTGTCAGCTCAGAAGGAGTAGCGCCAGACCCCGAGAAGGTCACCGCCATCCAGAAATGGCCAGAACCGAGGAATCTCAAGGAGGTGCGCCAGTTCCTGGGACTGACAGGTTACTACCGAAGATTTGTAAAGGACTACACCAAGAAAGCAGCGCCTCTGCAGGACCTCCTGGTAGGACAATCCCTCAAGAGCAGAAATTCTCCATTTCACTGGGGTAAAGAACAAGCTGAGGCATTCAAGGAGATGAAGGAGATCCTGACAGGCGATGAGATCTTAGCCTACCCTGACTACAGCCTGCTGTTCCTGCTGTACACTGATGCCAGCAATGAAGGATTGGGAGCTGTCCTCAGTCAGAAGCAAAATGGCCTGGAGAAAGTCATCGCATATGCAAGCAGGAAGCTCTGCCCGACCGAGAGAAACCCAGAGAACTATAGTAGCTTCAAGTTGGAGTTCCTGGCGCTGGTCTGGGCCATTATAGAAAGATTCAAGCATTACCTAGCCTCCAGCAAGTTCACTGCTTACACTGACAATAACCGCTTTACACATCTCGAAACAGCTAAGCTGGGAGCCATGGAGCAACGTTGGATGGCTCGGCTATCGAACTATCAATTCACAATCAAGTACAGGGCGGGCCGCAAGAATGCCAACGCTGATGCCTTGTCCAGAATGCCTCATAAGTCCGACATGGAAGAGGAATTGGATGACCTAGAAAAGATTGAACTACCTGCCTTTCACAGAAATGGGATAATCCTCGAGCAACGAGCCTGCAGGAGGCAACGTGGTAAGACGTAAAACCCTTTACCTCACCACAGCTGGAAGGAGACCCAGGACAGTGACCCGGTTGTCAGCCGTATCAAGGAGCTGATAACTCAGGAAGGTTCCTCCTTGGAGAAGGATGCGTCTCAACAAGCAAAGCAGCTGTGGAATGAGAGAAGCCGGCTGTTTATCTACCGTGAGAAGCTGTGCCGAAGGTACGTCAACCCAAGAACCCATGAGATGGTATGGCAGATAGTAGTCCCCAGAATGGACATCCAGATGGTGTTGGAAGCATACCATGATCGAGCGGGGCACTTTGACTGGAAGAAGCTGGAAACCCTGCTGAAGTGTCGTTTCTACTGGGTGGGAATGCGCAGTTCCATCGAGAAATGGTGTAAAAACTGTGTGTCCTGTAGCCTCCGAAGAAAAGACTACAGCAGCCAGAAAGCACCCCTGCAACCCATCAAGACGACTCATCCTTTGGAGATCGTGGCCTTGGGCCATGTCAAGTTGTCACCCAGCCGGTCGGGATACTCGTATGCCCTGACGATGGTGGATCACTACTCCAGGTTCCTGGTAGTCGCCCCTGTCAAAGATCTGACAGCTGAAACAGCAGCAAAGACGTTTCAAGCGTATTTCTGCAGACCCCATGGATATCCAGAGCAAGTGTTAACTGATCAGGGTCCTGCCTTTGAAGCCGAGTTGTTTAAAGAGTTCTGTCATTTGTACGGATGCAAGAAGATAAGAACCACACCATACCACCCCCAAACAAATGGTCTCTGTGAAAAGATGAATCACATAGTCATTGATCTGCTGAAGACGGTACCAGTTGAGGAGAGGAATCGGTGGCCAGACCTACTACCTGACCTGGTAGATCTTTACAATCACATACCTGTGAGTTCCACCAATTGCACTCCAGCCTACCTCATGCGAGCAAGACCAGGAAAGCTGCCCATGGATTTGGAACTTGGTGTTGTAGAACCAGAAGCTGATGTTACTACTGAAGATTGGGACACGAACCGACAGGAACAGTACAGGAGAGTACAAGCCTGCGTGGAAGATAGTCTCAGTAAAGTAAGGGAAAAACAAGAGGAAAACTACAACAAAAGAGCGCCAGCTGAACCTTTTGTACCTGGAGAAATTGTGCTGAAAAGAAAAAGAAGAATGCACAAATTAGATGATCAATGGGAAAAAGAGCCATATGTCGTGCAAAATTCAAAGTTTGACAACAGAAAACATGTACCATTAGTAAAGATGGAGGAAAGACGACCACAACTGTATCAAGAGACCACCTAAAACTATGTCCAGATATGTTAAAACTTCACGAAGAAGAACTTGTTATAGACAAAGAGAAACCAGGTGAAGTCATACACACGGACTTAGGAGATTTTCCTGCAGATTGGCCTTGTATCGGAGACGCTGTGATCATTCCAGTACTTCAATTTTACCAACCGCAAGAAGCACTCCAACGTCAAGTTGAGCCAGTTGTTGCAGAAGGAATAGTTCGGGAGGAACCTGCTCCTGAAGCGTCTCAAGAAATAGAGTCTCGAGAAGCGGAGTCTCAAAACGTGAAACCTCCAGATGTTGGGTCTCAGGAAGAAGAATCCCCTGGCGAAACAGAACCGCATCGCCCAGCCGCAAGTATGCTTGCCAGATCCCTAGAGAGGTTAAGGCAGTATTACAGTTTACCGGCACGTAGGACAGATAGGTCAAATGCTACCTTACCTGACGCAACACCACATAGGTCAGTACGCACAACAAAAGGAAAGTTACCTGTTGGGTACCAAGAATAGGCCTTGCAAATGTAAACAAAGAGTCAAAGTGTATAAATGTATATAAATATTCGTGTAAATACATGTATATATGTTACCTTTAGCAATCATTAAAGAGTCCTCACCTCCCGTAAGGGAAGAGTTATTGTTGATGTTGATGTTAATTTAAAATTATTTCTTTCAGCCCGGGAGTGCTGATGTTAACTAGGGGGGGATGTGTAGCCCAGCTGTGCCATGGAGTCACATTTCCCCAGGGGGGATGCACCAAAGGTAACACCCACGGAGACCTGATATGCACACAACAAACCTTCACTATTCCCTAGAGCCACCAGAGGGAGCCCTTTCAGAGTATATAGGGTAGTGAAGTCACAGCAGAACGAGTTCAGTCTAGTTACCTCAGACAGTCTAGTTACCTCAGACAGTCTAGTTACCTCAGACAAGGCAGATTAGCTGGGAGTGTGAGACAGTTTATTCACCTCAGATCTGAGAGGAGTAGAGAGTTGTGAGAGAATCTGAAGACTGCAGTTTGAGCTTAGTTCAAAGAGTGGAGGCTAGTACAAGTGGAGGAAGATAGCCACTTCAGCCTGGTCAGAACTGAGTCAACTGAGAGTAGTTTCAGTGAGCAAGCGTGCCGACGCTTTGAGAGCGGTGAAGAGAGAGAAGAATCAGCTAATTTCTGCTATTGTGCTTGTGTTAACGGTCGGAGTAGGACGAAAGGCGAGTGGAAGAGAAGAAGAGAATAACAGAGGTTGAAACAGCATTGATAGCTTTCCTCTACTCTGAATACCGGACACCGGGTCCGAGCTTGCTAGCATCTACACGACTAGTAGGAGATACCGGAGACCCTGTGGGACTTCAAGTCGCAGGGGCCCACAAGTGCTGATACGTAACGGGGGTCAGGAAGACAGAGTCTAGCAGGGCCCTGCATACAGAGACACTGTTCTATCCTAGAGAAGGCCTCACCACAAAGTCAGCCGGGCGTATAAGTGAAGACAGAGTTAGACTTCGTTCCATACAGGTCAAAAACTTACACAACAGGAGTAAGGAGGCCCTACACCTACTCAGTGGGAATACTGGACGTGCATCCTCCACCCTACCAGCTTCGCGGGACGTGCCTGCTATACCACCAGTAAAGGTACAGAAAGAGACTTTCGTGTGTGTGTCTGCCTTATTGCTCCTGCGGCTGAATTCCCCTTCTTCGTCCTGCACCCCAACACCGCCATCTACCCTGAAGGACCCAGTCTTGCCTGTGGAAGACTTAACACCTTGCTGCCCAGTAACAACCCCTCAGCGGATTTACCCTGCAACGCTGGTCACCCTGGCGTCACGATCAAACTGTAAATACTTTATTCCCCTGTAAATATCCCCCTTTTATTGAGGTGAGCCCCAGGGCCACGGACCAAGCTGTGCTACCCGTGACAACATCCCCCAATGGAGTGAACGGGCTCGGTGCCGAGTA
Source organism: Oophaga sylvatica (assembly GCA_033576555.1). Lineage (NCBI taxonomy): Eukaryota > Metazoa > Chordata > Amphibia > Anura > Dendrobatidae > Oophaga > Oophaga sylvatica. The sequence continues at coordinate 984,499,922 of JARQOD010000001.1, read as the reverse complement.
CCCCACAGGCCCTGCTAAGGGCGACTCATATCTATAGGTATATAAATAGATATATAGCCATAGATATATCCATAGATATTTCTATAGATTTATCCATAGATATATCTGTAGATGTATAACCATATATATTTTTTTTAAAAAATGGCGTGAGCTTCCGCACAATTTTCTGAGCCAGAGGGGGAAATCCGACTGCTGGGGGCCAATATTTGTAGCCTGGGAAGGGGGAAATACCCATGGCACCTTCCTAGGCTATAAATATCAGCCCGCAGCGTAACCTGCATAACCTGCATAACCTTTACTGGCTATTAAAATAGGGGGACATCCAAAAAAATGACGTGGGGTCCCCTATATTTTATAGCCAGAAAGGCTACGCAGACAGGTGCGGGCTAGTATTCACAGCCTAGGAAGGAGCCATGCCAATTCTGGCACTTAGCCCCTCTCTTCCCACTCCTGTGTAGCGCTGGGATATGGGGTAATAAGGGGTTAATGTCACCTTGTTATTGTAAGGTGAGATTAAACCCGGTTAATAATGGAGAGTCATCAATAAGACGCCTATCCATTATTAATCTTATAGTAATAAAGAGTTAAAAAAGACACAGCCCTAAAAAGAATTATAATGAAATAAAACACGGTTTTTCAGAATTTTTATTGTATGCCCAGATCCTAGCGAAGCCATCGATCACCTGCAAAAAATTTAAAAAAGCAAACCAACTTATACTTACCTTTCCGACGCAGTCCCTCTTTAAAAACGAGTGTCCCACGATGATCTCCCGTGGAAAGCTGCCGCATCAGCAGATGTGACCGCTCTACAGGGCCTCCAATGATACACTGACCGGAAATAACCCTCCCGCAGTGTGTCATTGTAGTTCACTTTACGGCAGCACTGCTGCGTGAGAAAATTCCCACACTGTAGTGCTACTGTAAGTCACAGGTGAACTCCTGTGACCTTCCGGTGGAGTGATACAGTGCGGAGGGTTATCTCCGTCACTGTATCGCTGGAGCCCCTTTAGAGCAGTCGCATCAGCTGATGTGGCAGCTCTCCACGGGAGATCGACTTGGGACCCTCGTTATTAATGGATTACGGCAGACACAGGGAGTCTACGTTTGCTTTATTATTTTAATATTATTTGCAGGAGACGAAGGCTTAGGGGAATTAGGTGTGTGCGGTGAGTATGTACTCTATGTTATGTGTTGTATGTTATGTGTATGTACTGTATGTTATATGTTGTATGTTCTGTATGTGTTTTTTTTTTTACATTCACCACATTAGCCGGATGATGGGAATACTACTTTCCCATCATCTGCTAATGCTGTCACTGTAGCGGGCATAGCCCGGTGGGACAAGTAATCCCATCAGACGATGTCTGCATAGCCAGCAGAGCCAGCAGAGGCCGGCACAGCACCGGCAGAGCCTGCACACCCCGGCACAGAGCCCCGCACAGCCCGGCAAAGGCCCCACACAGCCCAGCACAGGCCCCGCACCCCCCCACATACCCCCCGCAAAATCAGTTTTGGTTTAGTTTTGGTGCACCGGTAAAAATGCCATGAAACTCTGAAAACATTGTTTATAGCTGTGAACTAGGAGTCAGGAATGCTTCCAGGGGCGATCCCATGATGTCCCCCTGTCATTTGAGCAGTGTTTCTAGCATTTTCAGAAGTTTTTAGATCTTGAAAGAACCCTGCTGCAAAAGTGCTCGGGTCTCCCATAGACTTACATTGGGCTCGTTGCTCGGGTCGAGCACCCGAGTATTCCAATCTGCTCGACCCGAGCAACGAGCACCTGAGCATTTTAGTGCTCGCTCATCACTACCCGTCACGCAAAATTTTGATAACGCGAGGGTGACGGGAAACTCAGCCATGCATGCAAGACTGCTAACAGTCAATACTTACGTGTACTCACCAAGAGGACGACTGACCATGCTCTACTCCTCCTTGTCCTCAGGCCTCCAACACTTAGAACTAACCTCAGTAATATCATTGTACAAACATCATAGTAAATACCTTCTTGTAAATACACCCCTGAATTTTTTATCTCCCCACCTAATTTTAGATCGTAAGTTGTCACGAGCAGGATTTTTTTGTTTGGGTTTAATTATTGTTATCGTTGTTACTTAGTGTAGATTGTAAGCTGTCACCAGCAGGGTAGTTTTGTTTTGGTTTAATTATTGGATTATTGTTATTGTAGTTGCTTAGTACTGTTGTGTTTGAAACTGTAAATATGTTTTCGCTTCTATAATAACTCTCAATCTTCAAATTAGAACACAGATAAGCAGGATGGAGACGTTAATTATGGTGTCATTGACGCTCACCTTCTTTGTGGATTCGTCAACGTTTTGGAGGATGTTACATATGTCAGACATTCATGTCCACTCCTCAGATGTTATGTGTGAAGACAGAACTGAATACAGACAACCTTGTTGATGCTGGTAGACTATTCACCAACTGCCCTCTTCTGCTCACAAATCCTTTCCAAGATCTGCAGTGTAGAGTTCCAAGGCCTGGGGGCATCACACACCAGTCGTTGAGCCAGAAGCTGCAAGCACTGCTGAATCATGGCAAGGGCGGATGAAGCTGTAGTGACTTTCTAAAATGGGTATTTAGAGTGTTGCACTTTTCCGAGCAGATCTTCCAGCTCCGTGACGCTTTTCAAAAAACGTTGACCAATTTGGTTAAGCCCATGAGCCAGGCATGGCATGTGTGTGAGCTCACCTCGCCACAGAGCAGCCACAAGGTTCCAGCCATTGTCACACACAACCATGCCTGGCTGTGGGTTCAGCCATCTCAGTCACTGATACGCCTACTCTTTCAGAGCTATCCACAACTCTTCAGCATTTTGGGGTTTGTCACCTAAGCATATTAGCTTCAGCACAGCCTGTTCCTGCTTTCATTTGCAGTGCTGCAGTGCTTTCAGCTTGTGGCTGATGTGCTACCTTTTGTAGCTGGAGACTGAAGAGGAGGCGAAGGAGGAGGAGGAGGTGCAGGAGCTGTAGACTGTGGGGGTAACCCAGATTGACATAGGGCCCGCAATACTTGGTGTTTGAGAGGACATGCACCATACCAAGGTCAGAGTGGGTCCCGGCTTCCACTATGATAACTGTAATGTATGTAGTACAGTTCATATAGCGTCTTGTGCTTGGGTGCGATGAAAACACAGGAGTCACAGGTTTGATATAGAAAAGTCCTGTATTACTTCATACAAGTTGGCAGAAATAGTCACACAGTTTGCAGACACAGAAACAGGAGACACAGCAGGCCAGAGTAATCCAAGCTCAGCAATCACTCTCCAATACAGATTCAGGATCTTCTTCTCTGTTACCGTAAGTCCATGCAAACGTGGGTCTTTCAAAGAGCAGGGTTCAGAGTCCACAAGTGCTTCAGAGTTCCTCAGTAGGAATAGCTGGAGTACAAGGTCCAAGGCTTACAGGAGTCAAGTCACAGGTTCACTGCAGGCTAGGTTCTGAAGCACTGATTGCTCAGCTGTGGCTGCTTAAGAAGCAAAGGAGAGAATCAGGGCGGGAACATGCAAGCTGGAAACTCCATTTTGACTGAGGGCAAGATAGCTGCAGCAAGACAGAAAGTAAAATGGCTGTCGAACAAACTGAGTTTCAGGAATATATACATAGAACCTTACATTACTCCCCCTTAAGGACAACCTCCGGATGACCTCAGACCAGGCTTGTGTGGGTACCTCTGATGAAACTGACGGAGCAAGCGAGGAGCATTAACGTTATTGACCGGTTCCCATGAGTTGTCCTCCACTGGGTAGCCCTGCCATTTAATCAGATATTGTAACTGATTTCTATACAACCTGGAATCTAAAATCCTTTCCACCACAAATTCTTCCTGACCATCGACTAGCACTGGGTCAGGGCAAGGAGAAGAACGTCCAGGAAACGTATTGGGTGTCGCAGCCTTTAGTAGGGATACATGAAAGACAGGGTGGATTCTCATAGTTCTGGGCAGTTGAAGACGACAAGCAACGGCACTTAAATTTTACTGATTTTATAGGGTCCAATGTACTTATGTCCCAACTTAGACGATGGAATCCTTAACTTAAGATTTCTGGTTGACAGCCAGACCAAGTCTCCTACCTTGAAAGCTGGTGCAGGTTTACGAAATTTATCTGCTGCTTTCTTGTACCTTTCTTGAGCCGATTCCAGATTTTCCTTTAGAAGATCCATATTCTTCTGTAAAGACGTGATTCTTTCAGCCACTGCTGGTAAAGGCGTTTCTATGGGAAATCGTGGTAGAATGTTAGGATGATAACCTAGATTAGAGTAAAAAGGAGACTGTTTAGTGGAGGCACTCTGAGAGTTGTTATACGAGAACTCAGCTAATGGAAGTAGATCCACCCAATCATCCTGTAGGTGGCAGATAAAGCAGCGGAGATACTGCTCCAGGGTTTGATTGGTTCGTTCGGTCTGTCCATTAGTCTGGGGATGAAAAGCAGAAGAAAGGTTTACTTTAATGTCCAATGCTGCACAGAAATTTTGCCAAAACCTAGAAGTGAATTGCACCCCTCGATCCGAAATAACCTCATCCGGTACTCCATGTAAGCAAAACACATCTTTAATCATCAAATCTGATGTCTGTTTTGCAGTGGGTAAGCCGACACAAGGGATAAAATGAGCTGCCTTTGTTAGACGGTCAACCACCACTAGAATGGTGTTCTTCCCCTGAGAGGTTGGTAACTCCACAATGAAGTCCATAGAAATGGATCCCCACGGGCGGGACGGGGTGGGAAGAGGCTGTAACAGACCAGTTGGTGAGGATCGAGGTGTTTTGCATCTTGCACAGACCTCACATGAAGTGACATAATTCAAAACATCCTTCCTGCAAGTGGGCCACCAAAAGAAACGAGAAAGAAATTCCTGTGTCTTTAGAATTCCTCTATGCCCAGCTATCTTGGAATCGTGAATGAGTTGCAATACTCTTAATCTGACTGTTTCAGGAATATACAGACGTTGTCCCTGAATCCACACACCATTCTTAAGGTACTGCCACACTAAACAATCCCGCTAGCGATCACAATAACGACGCATACTAATGCGATCGCTAGCGGGATTGTTTCTATATCGCTAAATGCTGCCGCATTTAGCGATATAGTTAACGACGCTATCGCCGTTAGCGATCTTCTTAACGACTTTAGCGGTACAAAAGTACCGCTAAATCGCTAAGAAAAGGTGCCACACAGCGATTAGACACTTACCCAGCGGGAGCGCCGACGAGAAAATAGGGTCCGGAACGATTCCAGCGACGAGCGAGATCACAGCAGGAAGCTCGTCGCTGGCAGCTGCCGCACTGAACAACATCGCTAACAGGATCGCTAAATAGTGACGTTTTTTAGCGATCCCGTTAGCGATATTGTTTAGTGTGGCATACCCTTTAAAGACAAGACTTACGTCCCTTGGGGTTGTGCCAAAAAGGAATCCGCATGGTATGCTTCCTTGATGTCCTTAAGTAGGTCTTGATTATGAATTACTCCTAGGAATCTAGAGTCAGGAAGAATAGTCTTAGGAGGAGTAATTGGACGTGTCTCTGCTGAGTAAATCCTAGAGAGTGCATCAGCCTTTCCATTGCGCGATCCTGGTCTATAAGAGATGATAAAATTAAATTGGTTTAAGAAAAGATTCCAGCGAGCCTGGCGAGGAGTCAGGCACTTAGCCGACCTGATAAACTCAAGGTTACGATGGTCTGTCAGGACGACTATTTGCTGTGCAGCTCCCTGAAGAAGGTGTCTCCATTCTTTGAAGGCGGCAATAATGGCCAACAACTCTCTATTGCCCACATCGTAGTTCCTCTCAGCCGAAGACAACTGCTGGGAAAAGAAGGCACAGGGATGCAAGACATTCTTCTCACCTGTTCTCTGAGAGAGTATAGCTCCAACGGCACAGTCTGAAGCATCCACCTCTATTATGAAGGCAAGCTCGGGGTTGGGATGTACTAGGATAGGTGCAGTGGTAAATTTATCTTTTAGACGGGAAAATGCTTCCTGGGCTTGGGGAGTCCAGGAAAACCTAAACTCTTTCCGGGTAAGTTGAGTGATAGGTGACACTACCTCAGAGAAATTTCTAATGAAACGTCTATAGAAATTGGCAAACCCGATGAAGCGCTGTACCTCCTTCACATTTCTAGGACTTGGCCAATCCTTGATGGCTTGGGTTTTGCTTCCATCCATACTAATTCCTTGTGTAGACAGTACATACCCCAGAAATTGAATTTCGGTCCTATGGAATTCACACTTTTCAAGTTTGATGTAAAGATGATTTTGTCTTAGACGTTCCAAGACCATTCTCACATGTCCATGATGTTCCTCTGTGGAGTTAGAAAAAATTAGAATATCATCCAAATAAATTACCACGAATGTATCTAGGAGATCCCTGAAGATGTCATTCACCAAGTGTTGGAAAGTGGCTGGGGCGGTACTCAGACCAAAAGGCATAACTAGATATTCAAAGTGTCCATAGCGTGACCTGAATGCAGTCTTCCATTCATCCCCAGGTCTAATACGGACTAAGTTATAGGCCCCACGAAGATCTAGTTTAGAAAAAATTTTGGCATGTCGCACTCTCTCCAATAACTCAGGGATTAAAGGCAATGGATAACGGTTTCTAATAGTAACCTTATTGAGTTCCCTATAGTCTACGCATGGTCTCAGAGATCCATCTTTCTTCTTTACAAAGAAGATGGGTGCACCTGCAGGAGATGAAGAGGGGCGTATGAAGCCCTTGGCTAGATTTTCATCTATGTAATCCTTTAAAGCCTTTAGCTCGGGCCCCGCCAGGGGGTAGATCTTACCAAAAGGTATCTCTGCTCCAGGCAATAATTCAATTGGACAATCATATGGACGGTGAGGAGGAAGCTGGTCAGCGTTCTTCTTGTCACATAAATCCACATAGTCCTGGTATACAGCTGGTAGTTCAGGGACTGACATGATTCCTTTAGGAACAGAGCAAGCTGAAACTTTTGGACTCATCTGTTTCTCTGGAAAGTGTAATTCCTTGGTCTCCCAGTTAATGGTAGGATTCTGAGCCTGCAGCCATGGTAGCCCTAGAATAATGGGAAAGTGGGGAGAAGAGATAAGCATAAAGGACAGTTTCTCTTGATGATCTTTACCCATAAGAACCCTCAAAGGCTCTGTTTCCTGATCCACTGGTCCAGAGGTCAGCAGGGAGCCATCCACAGTTTCCATCTGTACTGGAGTAGCCTTCTTCACTGAACGTATTCCCTGTTTCAGAGCAAAGGAGACATCCATAAAATTTCCACTTGCCCCTGAGTCGATCATAGCAGAGCTAGACACCCAAGCTGAGTCAACCCAGAGTTTGATGGAAAGAAAGCAATGAGAATTGTTTTTCTTACAACTCAGCTGGGACACCGCTGAGGAAACTTGAAAAATGGCAGCGTTTACACAGTCAACGTCCTCAGAGGTAACTGAGTTTAAGTCCGAGAAATCAAGATCTGTTGCTGCAGATCTCTCTGGAGCCTGAGGCTCGGACCTGACAGATCCCCTCTCGCAACACTCACAATGAATGAGTGCTGCAGTAGTCTTACGAGAACGGCTGGGGCAGTTTATAATGAAGTGCCCTGACTTACCACAATAGAAACATAGATTCTCCTTAAAACGATGTTCCTTGCGTGCATCACTAACCCGTCGTTGTAAAGAGTCTACCTGCATGGGTTCAGGTTCAGGTTCCCGTGTAATCCTACTCAAAGGTTCCTTAGCTGGAGAGGAAGGTAGGAAAAGGTTAGTGCGATTGCTTTCGAACCATCTCTCTTGCCTGCGTTCAGTCAGACGAGTATCAATACGGATGCAGTAGTTAATAAAGTCACCTAACGCAGTGGGAGGGTCGGCACGAGCAAGTTCATCCTTAATCAGTGGAGATAACCCCTTTCGAAAAATAGATTTTTTGGCGGAACTGTCCCAGGTGGTATCAAGGGCCCATCTCCTGAAATCCAAGGCATATTCAGCTACCGAGTGCTTACCTTGGCGCAAAGCTAACATGGCTGCTTCAGCTGTTGCACCTCGATTGGGGTCATCAAACACCTGCCCCATGGCTGAAATAAAATCATCAAGGTGATTCAAACAATCATCCTCAGTCTCAATCAGAGGGTTTGCCCACATTTAAGCCTTGTTGGTAAGCAACATAATTATAGTAAGCACCTTAGATCGTTCAGTGGGAAATTGTGAAGCATGTGCAGAAAAAAAAAGATTGCATTGATTAATAAATCCCCTGAATTTCTCACGTTCACCGCCAAAACGAAAAGGGGGCAACTTGGGAATCCCAGCACTCGGGGCTACGGCAGGAGCCTGGACTCGCCCCTCTAGAACCTCAATCCTGGCTCGCAAATCCTGGGTAGTCTGTCCAACCACTTGCAAATTGTGATTATTGAGGTCCTGTAGATTTGTAAAACGGGTCTTTATATTCTGCAAATCTGCAAGGATATTATCAGTCACTCCGCAAAGTTCCTTTATGCGGGCCTCCATTTTCCAGATCTTTTAAGACAGGATTACTGGAAGAAGAGGAGAGAAAAAAAAAACAATAGTGTTCACCTGTGGCAACACTGCAGAGAGAAAAAAAAATTAAGGGAACTGCTCACCTGGAATGGTTGTGAGAAGTCACAACCACTATCATCACAGAAAGTTTCAACCAGACATCTGATATCCAGAGTTACAGCAGACAAAAAAGAGAAAAGAAAGGAAAAAAAAAAAACAATAGTGTTTACCTGTGGTAACACTGCAAAAAGAAAAAACTTAAGGGAATTGCTCACCTGGAATGGTTGTGAGAAGTCACAACCACTGTCATCACAGAAAGTACAACCGGACGTCTGATATCCACAGTACAGCAGACACAGCCTTCCAGACCCAGCAGACACTAACGTTTTGGCTTCAGAATCTTGTAATGTATGTAGTACAGTTCATATAGCGTCTTGTGCTTGGGTGCGATGAAAACACAGGAGTCACAGGTTTGATATAGAAAAGTCCTGTATTACTTCATACAAGTTGGCAGAAATAGTCACACAGTTTGCAGACACAGAAACAGGAGACACAGCAGGCCAGAGTAATCCAAGCTCAGCAATCACTCTCCAATACAGATTCAGGATCTTCTTCTCTGTTACCGTAAGTCCATGCAAACGTGGGTCTTTCAAAGAGCAGGGTTCAGAGTCCACAAGTGCTTCAGAGTTCCTCAGTAGGAATAGCTGGAGTACAAGGTCCAAGGCTTACAGGAGTCAAGTCACAGGTTCACTGCAGGCTAGGTTCTGAAGCACTGATTGCTTAGCTGTGGCTGCTTAAGAAGCAAAGGAGAGAATCAGGGCGGGAACATGCAAGCTGGAAACTCCATTTTGACTGAGGGCAAGATAGCTGCAGCAAGACAGAAAGTAAAATGGCTGACGAACAAACTGAGTTTCAGGAATATATACATAGAACCTTACAATAACCAAGTGTGCCCTCAGTGAGATGTACACTTGTCCACGTGTTTGTGGTTAGGTGGACTTTCCAAGTAACAGCGATGTGGAGGGTATGGGTAATGTTGTGGGACACGTGCTTGTGTAATGTCAGGACGTCACACCGGGACAAATATTCCCGCATGTTCGTGCCCTTGGGTGATACTCGACTCTGCCCTCTCTTTCAAGCTAAGATCCAAGCCCTTGCCTCCTCCTACCCATTACAACTCAAAAACATTTCCTGGATCCGTACATTCCAAGAAAATTGAAATGTTTGTGCACACCCTCATGATCTCCCGCCTCGACTATTGCAACCTTATACTCTCAGGCCTCCCCTCTAGCACTGTTGCACCACTCAAATCTATCCAAAACTCTGTTGCCAGAGTAATCCAACTGTCCCTCCATTATTCCCCAGCCTCTCCTCTCTGCCATGCCTTTCACTGCCTTCCTATTGCCCATAAGCTAAAGTTCAAAACCCTAAGTATGACATACAAAGCCTTCCACAACCGGTCTCCTCCATACATCTGTGACATGGTCTCCCAATGTCTGACAGGGTCATTACTTCTTCTGCGCAAACCCAGTGTGCCGTCAGCAAGATGTACCGTCCCTGCCCACAAGCACTTGTCCACGGGTCCATGGTTAGGTGCACTTTCCCTGTAACAGCATTGTTGATGGCCCGGGTAATGTTGTGGGAACGTGCTTGCTTCTGTAATGTCGTGACGGCATACTCGGAAACATAGTGGCAGGTGGGGACCGAGTACCTTGTTACGGTCGCCACCATCAGTTTGCGGTAAGCGTTCGTCTCCCACGAGCCTAAAATGTAACATTTAGAGCACAAGCAGATGAGAAATTTATGAACAACTGAAGGCTTCGCTGGGACAAGGACGTGGACGTGCTTGATGATGGTGCTATTTGACTGTGGTCAACGGCAGGTGCAGGGCAGGAGGTATCTTCGCATGCACCGTGGACAGGGGATTGGCTTGCACGCACAACAGCAGAAGAAGCAGTGATATCACCCTCAGACACTGTTCATGGAGCCTGGTGTTATGTTTAGGTAGCTGAGGAGAAAAAGCAAAAACGGCAATACACCAGAGAGGCTGGAACCTATTGGATTGCAGTAACCTGAACTAACCACACAACTAGAGGTAGCCGTAGAGCGTTCCTATGCTGATCCTAGACGCCTCGTCACAGCCTGAGAGATAACTACACCTAAAGGCAGAAAGATGAAAGCTATCTGCCCCGGAGCAGATCCCCAAAGAAAATAGGAAGCCCCCAAACATGTAATGGCGGTTAGACAAGAAGAAGCACGGACACAGACAGAAAATAGAATGAGCAAACGCTGGGGCCCAATCTGTCTAGACAGAAAAGTACAGGAAATAATTCTGACTGCAATCCAACAAAAAACCCTAAAAAATACCAACTCTTTTGATTGCAAAAACACCTGAAATCACACGATCTCCACCACCTAAATCAGATCTCTGGTGTAACAAAACTAAGCTGCAGCCACTGAAAAACAGGAAAAAGCAAATGAACAAATAATAGTGGCTACAGATAAACTGAGAGGAGCACAGGCCCCAGGAGGGGACCCGGCTGACCTTCACAAAAGTGCAGAAAATTCTGCAAAAAGCAAGCACAAAAAGAAAAGCAGAAAATATCTTATCTGAAAGCAGCAGATGTTACGAACTGCTACAAGCACTAAGGAAAGATGGGAATTCTGTCCCTACAATAGAACTGAGCTGAATCCCTACGATGTAACGGGGAACCTGATCCTGCGACCAGACCCGCTAAAGTCCTCAGCTAGTCTGAACGAAGACCTATAGTTGCGAGGGAGGAATCCCTACAAGATCTAGGGACTGGGAGAAAAGGTGGACACCTCCTAACAGAAATTGTAGCAGGGAAAATTAAACAGAAAACAAATTACTACGAGATCCTAAGATCAAGCAAAACTGACAGAGTAAGGCATCTAAGCACCCGGCTAGCTTAAGAGTAGATAATACAATGAAGTCCAGCAAAGCCAGAAGGGCGGAGCCAGACTAAATAGGGAAAAAAGGTCATGTGACCAGCAAACTGAAACAAAATCTAACAAGAGGGTTCTAACAGAAGATGCAGGCAAGACTCCAGCAAACTTCCAAATGAACCAGGAACCACAATTGAGACAAGAACAATTGATCACCGGCGACCATCATGGGAGGGAACCTCCCTTATATCAGTTCAGTCCGTGATCCCAGATTACCATTCCTCGCTGTAAGGTTCAGTACTGTCTGCAACCACCAGAGGGAGCCTCTGCTCAGAAACCATCTCCAGCACATTCATAACAGCCTGGTGTTCAACCAACAAAGTCAGGTGCTTTGCTGCCATGTGCCTGATCATGCTGGTGGTGGTAAGGCTGGTAGTTTTACTACCCCTGCTGATGCGAGCATGGCCGGTGGTGCAAATGTCCTTTTTGGGGTTATCGGCACAGTCTTTAAAAAGCAACAAGACTGGTAGGGGAACATTCATTGTCTCCCTCTCCCACACCACCTCCTCACCTCGACACCTGTCTTTCGGTGTTCCCCAAGGCTCTGTTCTAGGACCCCTACTCTTCTCCATCTACACCTTCGACCTGGGACAGCTGATGTAATGGCACGGTCTGCAATATCATCACTACGCCGATGACACGCAGATCTACCTATCTGCACCTGACATCACCTCCTAACTGACCAAAATCACACATCTTCCTGCTATTTCATCCTTCTTTTCTGCTCGCTTTCAAAAAGTGGACATGGACAAATCAGAATTCACCATCTTTCAAGCATCTAACGCTAAGTACACCTGACAGCTGTGTATACCTCATTCGGTACCACTTTAGTAAGAGGTAAACTTTTCCCTAGAGAAAATGATTTTCCAGACATTCACTATCTTTTTTGCACATTTTTTGCAGTTGTGATCTTCATCTTATTGGTTTGGATGTGGTAAATTTCTAAGTTGTCATCAATACAATTATCGTCCATATGTTGTTTAAAGAGGAAATCAGGTGTTTCCAAAGATCTTGGTTATGTACGTTTTGTGCTATTCCTTTAACAGTGTTTGTTACAATAGGACAATTAATTTTAGACTGGAACATTAGGATCTTATTGGTAATATGTATGGGTGAAGATGAAGAAGCTTGTGCCACGGGTGTGTTTATAGTTACGGACGGTGAACTCCTCTTTAAACTTAGTTTTCACAAGCATCCATCAGTTTGTTTGGTTTTCCTCTGACACTGATCTGCTTTCTCTAATTCAGCATCTCACAAACATGTTGCACTTTGCCCTTTATACAGACATGTGCGTCTTTGGCAACATATTTTGGCCGGGCATTTCTTAGGCCGAGTCTCACGCGCGCATTTGTTACACCGATCTTCAAACGGGCATGAAACCGATTCTGGTACTTGATGGTGGCTAAACGACGAATCATTGTTGGCTGTATCCTGGATCTCATACCTCCCATAGCCACTGCTGTTATTAATCATGTACTTTCCCATTCCTGTCATCACCATGCCCCTTTTCCAGATCACTTCATCCAACGATTCGTCCACCATATTGTTACTAAAAACCTGCACCTTCCCAGCAGCAACTGTGTAGGAAACCACGTTACAGTTTTGCAAGGTTATGATGCCCCTAAAAAAAAAGGAAACACTATGTTGATATCTACCCCCAGGGGGAAATGTTTGCCAGGCCATACACTAAGTGTATGGGCATTCCAAGTCTAGGAGACCCGCTTCTTTAAATTTGGCATAGTTTTAAATCAGGCCTTCCTCCACGTCTCATCATCCGCCACCACTAGATCACCAGCGTTAACGTGTTCCGTGCTGCTGCAGCCAGTGTCGAATTATTAACAAGGGTGGGTGGTTATGCTGTGCGTAAAATACTTGTTCTTAAAACGGCTGAGGTTTACCAAGTCTAGGAGACCCACTCCTTTAAATTTGGCCTATTTTTTTAATCATGCCTTCCTCCACATCTCATCATCCGCCGCCACTAGATCACCAGTGTTAACGTGTTCCGTGATGCTACAGACAGTGTCAAAATCCTAACAAGGGTGGTGGTGTTATGCTGGGCATAAAATACTTGGCATGGAAAAGGTTGAGATGTACCCCACAGGGGAAAATGTTTGTCAGCCCAATAACAGTTCAGGAGACCCACTGTTTAATAATGGACTTTTAAGAAGATTAATGCCGCCTGATGCCCCGGTAAAAATAAGCTCTGTGACTTTGAGTCCCTCATTCATAAATGAAACAAGATGTGTCTGCTTATGTGTCACACACCACATGGCCAGCTAGGGTTGTTAAATGTTACAATGACATTTCCCAGTGAATGCATTTGTATTGGTTGAAAGCAATGTTAAAGTTGAAAAACGCTTCAAAAACGCTGCATCTGAACATAGCCCAAGTGGGGGAGGAACATTTTGGTCTGGGGTTAATTATTTTGCCTTATATACAAGTCATTAACCAGGAAAGGATGTACCTTTACATATTTCCCTGTAAAATCCGTTTTGGTTTAATTTTGGTATGTTTTTCGGTGCACCGGTAAAAATGGCATGAAACTCTGACAACATTGTTTAAAGCTGTGAACTAGGAGTCAGGAATGCTTCCAGGGGCGATCCCCATGATGTTCCCGCGTCATTTGAGCAGTGTTTCCATCATTTTCAGACATTTTTAGACCTTAAAAGGACCCCCGGGTGGGATCGAGGCAAAAATGCTCAGGTCTCCCATAGACTTTCATTGGGCTCGTTGTTCTGTCCGAGTACCCGAGTATTACAATTTGCTCGACCCGAACAACGAGCACCCGAGCATTTTAGTGCTCACCCATCACTAGTTATGATATGATAGTGACTGTCCTGTGGGCTTCCTCTCTGGTTTCCTAAAATAGAGCTGGCGGAGGAGAAGAGAAGGAAGAAGAATAAGAGGAGGTATTCTCTGATCTTCTCTATTGAAGATAAGGGAACTGGAAAAGTAAATTATGGTTAACTTGGGAAATGTTCACACTGCATCTTTTTCTGCTGTTTTTAAGTTGTTCTGCCAGGAATGTACATAGATATCATGGGCCCAATACCAGAATTTCTGTTTGGCCCCCCTAGAGAAAAAACGTGATATTCGACAAGGTCACAGAAGAGCATATCTCACAACCTTGCAGCCCTTTAAAAGTCATTTTCCTCTTATGTAGTTCTCCATACAGTATTATGTGCACCACATAGTCCTCCAAACAGTACTATGGGCACCACATAGTCCTCCATACAGTATTATGGGCACCACATAGTACTCCATACAGTATTATGGGCACCACATAGTACTCCATACAGTATTATGGGCACCACATAGTCCTCCAAACAGTACTATGGGCACCACATAGTCCTCCATACAGTATTATGGGCACCACATAGTCCTCCATACAGTATTAAGGGAGCCACATAGTCCTCCATACAGAATTATGAGCACCAATAGGCCGCCATACAGTATTATGGGCACCACATAGTCCTCCAAACAGTACTATGGGCACCACATAGTCCTCCATACAGTATTATGGGCACCACAAAGTCCTCCATACAATATTATGGGCACCACACAGTCCTCCATACAGTATTATGGGCATCACATAGTCTTCCATACAGTATAATGGGTACCACATAGTCCTCCATACAGTATTATGGGTACCACATAGTCCTTCATCCAGAATTATGAGCACCAATAGGCCGCCATACAGTATTATGAGTACCACATAGTCCTCCATACAGTATAATGGGCACGACATATTCCTCTATACAGTATTGTTGGCACCAAATAGTCCACCATACAGAATTATGGGCACCACATAGTCTGCCATACAGAATTCTGGGCACCACATAGTCCTCCATCCAGTATTATGGGCACCACACAGTCCTCCATCCAGTATTATGGGCATCAATAGTCCGCCATACAGTATTATGTGTACCACATAGTCCTCTATAAAGTATAATGGGCATAACATATTCCTCCATACAGTATTGTTGACACCATATAGTACTCCATCCAGTATTATGGGCACCACATAGTCCTCCATACAGTATAATGGGCACCACATATTCCTCCATACAGTATTATGGGCACCACATAGTCCGCCATACAGTATTATTGGCATCACATAGTCCTTCATACAGAATTATGGGCACCACATAGTCCTCCATCCTGTATTATGGGCACCACATGGTCCTCCATACAGTATAATGGGCACCACATATTTCTCCATACAGTATTTTTGGCACTACATAGTGCTCCATACAGTACTATGGGCACCACATAGTCCTCCATACAGTATTATGGGTGCCACATAGTCCTCCATCCAGTGTTATGGGCACCACATAGTCCTTTATACAGTACTATGGGCCCCACATAGTCCTCCATCCAGTATTATGGGCACCACACAGTCCTCCATACAGTATTATGGGTATCACATAGTCCACCATACAGAATTATGGGCACCACATAGTCCTCCATACAGTATAATGGGCATCACATATTTCTCCATACAGTATTATTGGCACTATATAGTCTTCCATACATTAGTATGAGCACCACATAGTCTGCCATACAGTATTATGGGAGCCACAGAGTCCTCTATCCCCGTATTATGGCACCACATAGTCCTTTATACAGTATTATGGGATTTTGGGCCCCACATAATCCTCCATACAGTATTAGGGCACCACACAGTCCTCCATAAAAGTATTATGGGCACCACATATTCCTCCATACAGTATTAAGAGGAGCCACATAGTCCTCCATCCAGTATTATGGGTACCACATAGTCCTCCATACATTTTTAATTTGGGCACCACATAGTCCTCCATAACCGTATAAGGGAGCCCCATATCCTCCATCCAGTATTATGGGAAACCCCAAAGTCTCATACAGTATTGGGCACCAATGTCTCCATCAGTATTAAGGGAGCAAAATAGTCCTCCATCCAGTATTTGGGCACCACTTTCCCATACAGTATTATGGGCACCACCTAGTCCTCCATACAGTATTAGGAGCCACATATCCTCCATCCAGTTTATGGGTACCACATAGCCTCCATACAGTATAATGGGCACCACAAATAATTCTCCATACAGTATTGTTGGCATACAACAGTCCCATACAGTACTATGGGCCCACATAAGTCTGCCATACAGTATTTGGGAGCCATTAGTCCTCCACCAGTATAAAGGGCACCACCCTAAGTCTAAAACCCGAGACATTACACAGCCGTGCAGAGGTGATGGGAGGGATGAACCCCCCTACAACGTTTTCAATTTAAACCCAAAAAATTAAAGTACGTGCGAGGGAAATGTCC
>JARQOD010000001.1:984462773-984483050 GCA_033576555.1 Oophaga sylvatica | reverse complement strand
CCTTGAGTACTGCAGAAATTCTTTTGTATCCTTGGCAAGATCTGTGCCTTGCCACAATTCTGTCTCTGAGCTCCTTGGCCAGTTCCTTTGACCTCATGACTCTCATTTGGTCTGACATGCACTGTGAGCTGTGAGGTCTCATATGGATAGTTGTGTGCCTTTGCAAATCAAGTCCTATCAGTTTAGTTAAACACAGCTGGACTCCAATAAAGGATTAATAACCACATATCCAGATTATAAAGTAATGCAGTTGTGAACCCTCTTCACAAAATGACTGCATAAATTCCAATGAAGGAGTAGAACCATCTCAAGGAGGATCACAAGGAAATGGACAGCATGTGACTTAAATATGAGTGTCTGAGCCAAGCGTCTAAATACTTATGACCGTGTGATATTTAATTTTTTCTTTTTTAATAAATTTGCAAAAATTTCTACATTTTTTATTTTTTCCATCAAGATGGGGTGCAGCGTGTATATTAATGAGAGAAAAAATGAACTTTTTGAATTTGCCAAATAGCTGCAATGAAACAAAGAGTGACAAATTTAAAGAGGTCTGAATACTTTCCATACCCACTGTATGTTGACCAAGCCTGGAGTAAGGAGCTCTCTGGTTGCAGCGGTGAATCTGCTGGTTTCGTGGAGTTCTTGGTCCTGGTGCCTTTCTTCTGCTGTGCTGTGTTTTGCAGCAGAGAAAGTTGTTAAGGTAAGTGTTTGGTTTTTACCTTGTCTGTCCCGTGCTTATCACTGTCCCCTGTGTTGCACCATCTCCAGTAGTGAAACTAGTGCCCTTACCAGCCAGTGCACTAGCCAGAGCAGTGTGAGGTGACAGTGAGAGACGAGGTTAGTGATGGCGGCGGGGGGAAGGACCCGCTTAGGGCGTTAGAGGAGTGCAGGGACAGGCTCAGGTTCAAGCTCAGGAGGTGTCCATCCCTCATTCCCTATCGGCAGGGCCTTCATCTCCCCTTTCCCATCCCGTTTTGTGTGTTGTGCCGTCTGCTGGACCAACCCCTGTTGGGTCGTGACATTTATATCACTGAGCGGTGAAGAAACAATACATTTCCTTTTTACCACTAAAAATGTTGTTTTAGCCCCAAGTTTTTAATTTTTCTAAGGGCTAATAGGAATTTATTTTCAACAAACTGAGGTCCATTTTTTCCTGAGTGCAGTGAACCAATACCCTACATCTACAGTCATGGCCAAAAGTTTTGAGAATGACACAAATATTAATTTTTACAAAGTCTACTGCTTCACTTTTTCTAATGGCAATTTGCATATACTCCAGAATGTTATAATGAGTGATCAGCTTAACAGCAATTACTTGCAAAGTCAATACTTGGCTAGAAAATGAACTTTATCCCCCAAAACACATTTCAGCATCATTGCAGCCCTGCCTTAAAAGGACCAACTAACCTCTTTTCAGTGATTGCTCCATTAACACAGGTGTGGGTGTTGATGAGGACATGGCTGGAGATCAATCTGTCATGATTAAGTAAGAATGACACCACTGGACACCTTAAAAGGAGGCTGGTGCTTGGCATCATTGTTTCTCTTCTGTTAACCATGGTTATCTCTAAAGAAACACGTGCAGTCATCATTGCAATGCACAAAAATGGCCTAACAGGGAAGAGTATTGCAGCTAGAAAGATTGCACCTCAGTCAACAATCTATCGCATCATCAAGAACTTCAAGGAGAGAGGTTCCATTGTTGCCAAAAAGGATTCATGGCGCCCAAGAAAGACCAGCAAGCGCCAGGACCGTCTCTTAAAAGTGTTTCAGCTGTGGGATCGGGCTACCAGCAGTGCAGAGCTTGCTCAGGAATGGCAGCAGGCAGGTGTGAGTGCATCTGCACGCACTGTGAGGCGGAGACTCTTGGAGCAAGGCCTGGTCTCAAGGAGGGCAGCAAAGAAGCCACTTCTCTCCAGAAAAAACATCATGGACAGACTGATTCCTGGCTTGCATCGATTGATGTAGAGGCCCTATATAGCAGTATACCCCACCACCCAAGAATTAGGGGTGTGGAGAATTTTCTGCAACAAAGATCCATCGCTTGTGGGGGACATAAGAAATTTGTGACATCACTACTAGAGTTTACTCTAACCCACAATGCCTTCACTTTTGATGGCAAACACTTCCACCAGCTCAGGGGCACCGCGATGGGGAGCCCTTGTGCCCCGTCGTATGCAAACTTGTTCCTGGGCTGGTGGGAGGAGACAGTAATATTCAAAGATCAAACAGAGTGGTGGCAAGATAAAATATCGTTGTGGCACAGATACATCGACGATGTTTTTGTAGTCTGGACAGGTACGAGGGTGGAGTTTGAAGAATTTGTAAAGGATCTTAATAAAAATAGTCTGAATCTAAGATTTACCTTTGAAATTCACAACAGTGAGATATCCTTTTTGGCTATCAGGATTAAGAAAGAGACACAGGGAAATGTATCCACAACGATATATCGGAAACCGACCAGCACTAATAGCCTCCTTCACTGGCAGAGTCATCACCCTATCCCATTAAAAAAAGGAATCCCCAAAGGACAGTTCCTAAGGGTCAGAAGGAATTGTTCCATGAATGAGACATTTATGCGCCAATCAAGAGACATGCAGAGTAGATTCAGGGAAAAAGGGTATCCTGAACATGTCATCAATACAGCCTTTGATCACGCTAGGAGGGCGAATAGACACCAGCTCCTACAAAATAAAGTGAAAACAGAGACTTCTGAGGTCACTAGGGTGATAGGCACTTTTGACTATGGGCATGATGAGGTGAGGCGCATTTTAACCAGACATTGGGATGTTCTCAGAATGGATCCGGACCTGAAGGACATAGTGGGGTTACGACCCAATATCACCTATAGGAAGGGAAGGTCTATCAGAGATCTGCTGGTACATAGTCAGTATAAGAGACCAATAAGGGAGGGCACGTGGCTGGATAGGAAACCTATTGGTTTCTACAAATGTGGAAACTGTACATTATGTAGATGGATGTCACCGGCGAAGTGTTTCTTCAGTGCTTCCACAGGACTGAGATTCTTTTCGAGAGATTTTTCGAACTGTAGAACCACGGCTGTGGTATACAAAGGCACATGCTCATGCCCGAAGGATTATGTGGGAAAGACAAAAAGGGAGTTCAGGAGAAGAGTTGGGGAACACATGGGAGACATCCGTAATAATAGAGACACCCCCCTAGCACGACACATGAATTCTTGCCACAGTGGAAGTCTGAGTGACATTTTCTTTATGATCATTGAAGTGGTACATGTCAATCCTAGGGGTGGTGACAATGACAACATTATCCTAAGGAGGGAATGCGAATGGATCTTCAGACTTAATTCTCTTGAACCCTATGGTCTTAATGAAATTAATTATTTTGCCTGTTTCCTATAGCTTTCATTCATGTTGTTTGGGAGGAAGGAAAAATATTTAGAGTTGAGAGTCCTCAGTGGTTGATACCTTTTAATGGCTAACTGAAAAGATGGTAACAAATTGCAAGCTTTCGAGACTACGCAGGTCTCTTCATCAGGCTGAACTAACACAAAATCTGAAGAATCACATATTTATACACAAAAACACAGAAAAAATGCAATAGGTAAGACAAGTGACGTGAAGCAGAATAGTCATTATGGCAGAGGAATGAGCATAAATATTGGAACAATTCATAGATAAGGAGAAAAATATTTAGACTTGAGAGTCCTCAGTGGTTGATACCTTTTAATGGCTAACTGAAAAGATGGTAACAAATTGCAAGCTTTCGAGACTACTCAGGTCTCTTCATCAGGCATAGACTAATACAACATCTGAAGAATCACATATTTATACACAAAATAGCACAGAAAAAATGCAATAGGTAGGACAAGTGACATGAAGCAGAACTGTCATTATGGCAGAGGGATTAACATAAATATGACTAGTTCATAGATAAGGAGTGAAGGTTTTATTACCCTCTGATTGGGGTCTGGTATTGTGTTGTGATGACCCTAAAAGGTCAGGGAGGCAGATTCCTTAATTGTTGTAGAACGACATAAAACTCTGGGATATATTCATCCCAGCACTAAGAGTGTCAAAGGTCATCATAAGTTTATATTCCCAGACTTTTCTATCCTTCTCAGATTTGAAGTTAGATTTTAATACTTTTAATAGATTTTAATTACTTGTATTAAAATCTAACTTCAAATCTGAGAAGGATAGAAAAGTCTGGGAATATAAACTTATGATGACCTTTGACACTCTTAGTGCTGGGATGAATATATCCCAGAGTTTTATGTCGTTCTACAACAATTAAGGAATCTGCCTCCCTGACCTTTTAGGGTCATCACAACACAATACCAGACCCCAATCAGAGGGTAATAAAACCTTCACTCCTTATCTATGAACTAGTCATATTTATGTTAATCCCTCTGCCATAATGACAGTTCTGCTTCATGTCACTTGTCCTACCTATTGCATTTTTTCTGTGCTATTTTGTGTATAAATATGTGATTCTTCAGATGTTGTATTAGTCTATGCCTGATGAAGAGACCTGAGTAGTCTCGAAAGCTTGCAATTTGTTACCATCTTTTCAGTTAGCCATTAAAAGGTATCAACCACTGAGGACTCTCAAGTCTAAATATTTTTCTATCTACTGGCTAACACGGTACGAAGATACACATCTTTCCTATAGATAAGGAGAGAAAGTTTTATTACCCTCTGATTGGGGTCTGGTAATGTTTTGTGATGTTTTCACAGGGTATTTGGAGTAAATTCCTTAATTGATGTAATAGGCCATAAAACCATGTGACTGGGAGGAAGGAGGAAGCTAGGCCATACTCTCCATGTTATATGATCCTCTATTCGATGGATCCGTATAGATTTCTATACGATATTTATATAATATTGTTTTTCCATTTGCTACTATACTGCCTTGCAGAACTGTGCATTGACACAGTGAGATTGATAATTGTTATAGTCCATTGCAGCATCTGTCCCAAAAATATAGGACTTTGTTAATTTAACTAACCGATATATAGAGTTATCCCCCACTGCAATATAATGAAGAAAACTGGACTTCCCATTAGCCATGTAACCAATATGATCTTATCTGTATGCGCCCACTGGAGAGCGATCCCCTTTTAACATTGATATGTGTACCCCTCCGCTCACCGGACTATCGGCAAGTGGGCTGAGACGAGGGAGTGTCCCTGCACCAACACCTGACCTGGACTTTAGAGGCGGTGCGCAGTGTTACATTGAACATGCGCACATGCTCTCCCAAGGGTCAGGAGAGGGCGGAAGTGACGTCTCTAGGGATCGCTCTAGTAAGGGCGGAACTGACGATGGCGGTGAGCGAGAACCATCTCTGATACACACATGGGGAGCAGCGTCAGAATGACGCGAAAGATGACAAGCACCAATCGCTCATCTAATTGCTAGGGGCGGTGCTTGATGACGTACTGTCTGGCGGTATGTACAAATGGGGAACAGACACACATCACAGGTTAGCCACCACACCATGCACAGGACATCTGAATCCTTTCATCTGGCCTATTGATGAGCCTGCTTAGGCGAAACGCGTTGAGGCGCTAAAGTTATGTTTTCACAGTGGTAGCCGAAAACTGAGATAGAGCTAAGTATCGCTTTAATTTGTGCACATTGTCCGCTTGTCACTCCAAACTGTCCTTGGTTATGAGTCCATATGAGTCACCAATCTCCATTCATTGGACTGTGACGTTGGGGACGCCTATGAGACATTGTATATCCACCATGCGACTATCAATCGCCTTGGTATGAATATGCTAAGGCACTAAATCGCACTGATTTGAGTGCATTTAAAACACGGTATATATATATATTATTCCTTTTTTTGTGATTCAGTCGCTACTATTTATCTGGGGCATACTGCTCATTAAGATTCATCAACTAAGTGATCACCAATTTCTCTGACTTAAAGTACCTATGACGCCATATATCATCACATATCAATTAGGCGGTCTTGAATTGCCTGGGCGTGCCTACATGAAGGTTTTGAATTGTTCTGACAAAAGTACATCACAATGCTGAACACTTTGAGAAACGTCGTGTGATATCTGACACACCCTAGATTAGACCTTATACATTTATGAGGTATGTGATCGTGTAATTTTGTGGTACAAGTGCACTTTGACATTATATTGCCCTATCAGGGTATATTCAGAATTTGTTGTTAATATATCTGCGATACAGGATATGCCTAGAGTACAAGGTGTACATACATATTCACCAGCCACATGATATTGGTAGTGGCTTTGGAAATCAGTTGCTAACTGGGATATCCCATCTATTTAGCTCTAATCTCACCAATTTTGGTTCTAATCAAACATTGAATAGTTACCACTATTTATTACCTGTGTTCTCTGTTTTTACACTATTGGGACATAGGGATGTACTAGCATAGCAGGTCTCTGTCTAGATTTAGGGGTCCCCTTATTCATCGGGCAGTGGGATCCAATAGCCCGCAGGGTTTATTAGGGCCACTAGGGTCAGCCATCGGTGAGCGGGGGCGCCACAACGCTCCCCCCTAGGGTGCCAACCTCCGCGGCAAGGCAGGAAAAGTATAGTTATCTACTAGGGACATCCAGATGGGCCCAGTATTTTATTTCTGAACACTACATGTTCATTTTGTATGTCAAAATTTTTTTGGTGTTACTTACTTAGATAAAATATTAATAAAGTATTTCTTTTTGGTTTTGTATATGATTTTTGCTTTACTAGCCCTATTATATTATCTATTTTTGATTATGATCCCCTATTTTTGTTAATCAGTTCCCTCTGACGTCACTGATTGTGTCCCTGGCTGACCTGAAGTGAAAGTGGAAAGCAATCAATTAAGCTTTCCACTTCCTCTCCTGTCAGCCAGGAGAGGAACTCATTCATTTGGGGGTTTACTGTGAGGCTGCAGCATTAGCTGCGGTCCCTGCAGTAAACATTAACCCTTTCTGAAGGATTACACCGTGGGACCTGACTGTACATCGGATTGGTAAGAATAATTTTGCTTTATTATTTTATTTTTATTACAGGAAATGGTTTTAGCAGGAAAATAAAATATGGTCAAAAACTGTGTGATTATTTCATTAAACTTCTTTTTTTATTAAAGTGTGTGTGTTTGATTTTTCTTTCATACAATAGGATTAATAATTGATAGTTGTCTAATTGACAGCTCTCAATTATTAACCTGGCTTAAAGTGACCTTTCAATTGCAAGGTCATTTTAACCCCTTATTAACCCATTCGCCACCGCTACAGGGCAATGGGAATAGACGGGCAAAGTGCCAGAAAGGGCAAATCTAATTAGAGATTTGCCCTTTCTGGGGTGTCTGGGGGCAGATGTTAGTAGCCGGGGGGGGCAAAAATAATGGTCCCTCTCTGGGCTATTATTATCTGCCCCCACTCACTGGCTTTGTCTGTCTGGTTGCGAAAATAGGGCGGGAGCCCACGCATTTTTTTTCAGCAATTTTACACCTCATATATATATATACATGTCATTCAATTTGTGACACATATATATATATTTATATTTATAGTTCATACACTTCTACATAGTATAATAGCCGCTAATTCAATTGCCGGCTTTTGTGAAAATGCAGAACCCGACATGAAATGACACTTGGTGTACATAGAGTTAACCATGTCTTTTCATGTATTTTGATATCTGATTTGCACAAACAATTACATGAGTGTAAGTGTGCAAAATTTCACACCTGTAGGGGTTAATTAAAGGTGTAAATTCGTAGCAAAAAAGTCCGGTTTTTTTACAACGAATTTACACCTTTAATTAACCCCTACAGGTGTGAAATTTGCACACATAGACTGATGTAATTGTTTGTGCAAATCAGATTGCAAACGACATGAAAAGACATGGTTAACCCTATGTACACCAAGTGTCATTTCATGTCGGGTGCTTCTGTCTTTTCACAGAAGCCGGCTTTACCCGGCAATTGAATCAGAGGATATTTTACTATGTAGAAGTGTATAAACTATACATATATGTATATATATATGTCACAATGACATGTATATATATATATATATGTATTCTATGTGTGTATATTTAGTGTTTACAAGGAAATAAAGGTTTTTTTTAGTTGCGATATTTTGTTCCCATAGACTTACATGGGACTTCCGGTATCGAAATCGGATATCGACGATATTTAGTGCTATCGGCGATACAATTTCGATACGATATTTTTAGATATCGAGCACTATCGCTCAACACTAGCAACAAGTTTTTCACACCTGGATTTGGGGATCCTCTGCCATTCTTCCTTGCAGATCCTCTCCAGTTCCATCAGGTTGGATGGTGATTGGTGAATGTTGGTGGACAGCCATTTTCAGGTCTCTCCAGAGATGCTCAATTTGGTTTAGTTCAGGGCTCTGGCTGGGCCAGTCAAGAATGGTCACAGAGTTGCTTTGAAGCCACTCCTTTGTTATTTTAGCTGTGTTTAGGGTCATTGTCTTGTTAGAAGGTGAACCTTCGGCCAAGTCTGAGGTCCAGAGCACTCTGGAAGAGGTTTTCATCCAGGATATCTCTGTACTTGGCCTTATTCATGTTTCCTTCAATTGCAACCAGTCGGCCTGTCCCTGCAGCTGAAAAACAACCCCATAGCATGATCCTGCCACCACCATGTTTCACTGTTGGGATTGTATTGGGCAGGTGAGCAGTGTCTGGGTTTCTCCACACATACTGCTTAGAATTATCACCAAAAAGTTCTATCTTTATCTCATCAGACCAGAGAATCTTATTTCTCATAGTCTGGGAGTCCTTCATGTGTTTTTAGAAAACTCTATGCGACTTTCATTTGTCTGGCACTGAGGAGAGGCTTCCATCGGGCCATTCTGCCATAAAGGCCCGGCTGATGGAGGACTGCAGTGATAGTTGACTTTGTGGAACTTTCTCCCATCTCCCTACTGCATCTGTGGAGCTCAGCCACAGTGATCTTGGGTTCTTCTTTACCTCTCTCACCAAGGCTCTTCTCCCACAATTGCTCAATTTGGCTGGACGGCCAGGTCTAGGAAGACTTCTGGTGGTCCCAAACTTCTTCCATTTAAGGATTATGGAGGCCACTGTGCTCTTAGGAACCTTGAGTACTGCAGAAATTCCTTTGTATCCTTGGCAAGATCTGTGCCTTGCCACAATTCTGTCTCTGAGCTCCTTGGCCAGTTCCTTTGACCTCATGACTCTCATTTGGTCTGACATGCACTGTGAGCTGTGAGGTCTCATATGGATAGTTGTGTGCCTTTGCAAATCAAGTCCTATCAGTTTAGTTAAACACAGCTGTACTCCAATGAAGGATTAATAACCACATATCCAGATTATAAAGTAATGCAGTTGTGAACCCTCTTCACAAAATGACTGCATAAATTCCAATGAAGGAGTAGAACCATCTCAAGGAGGATCACAAGGAAATGGACAGCATGTGACTTAAATATGAGTGTCTGAGCCAAGCGTCTAAATACTTATGACCGTGTGATATTTCATTTTTTCTTTTTTAATAAATTTGCAAAAATTTCTACATTTTTTATTTTTTCCATCAAGATGGGGTGCAGCGTGTATATTAATGAGAGAAAAAATGAACTTTTTTGAATTTGCCAAATAGCTGCAATGAAACAAAGAGTGACAAATTTAAAGAGGTCTGAATACTTTCCATACCCAAAGTATGTTGACCAAGCCTGGAGTAAGGAGCTCTCTGGTTGCAGCGGTGAATCTGCTGGTTTCGTGGAGTTCTTGTTCCTGGTGCCTTTCTTCTGCTGTGCTGTGTTTTGCAGCAGAGAAAGTTGTTAAGGTAAGTGTTTGGTTTTTACCTTGTCTGTCCCGTGCTTATCACTGTCCCCTGTGTTGCACCATCTCCAGTAGTGAAACTAGTGCCCTTACCAGCCAGTGCACTAGCCAGAGCAGTGTGAGGTGACAGTGAGAGACGAGGTTTGTGATGGCGGCGGGGGGAAGGACCCGCTTAGGGCGTTAGAGGAGTGCAGGGACAGGCTCAGGTTCAAGCTCAGGAGGTGTCCATCCCTCATTCCCTATCGGCAGGGCCTTCATCTCCCCTTTCCCATCCCGTTTTGTGTGTTGTGCCGTCTGCTGGACCAACCCCTGTTGGGTCGTGACATTTATATCACTGAGCGGTGAAGAAACAATACATTTCCTTTTTACCACTAAAAATGTTGTTTTAGCCCCAAGTTTTTAATTTTTCTAAGGGCTAATAGGAATTTATTTTCAACAAACTGAGGTCCATTTTTTCCTGAGTGCACCAATACCCTACATCTACAGTCATGGCCAAAAGTTTTGAGAATGACACAAATATTAATTTTTACAAAGTCTACTGCTTCACTTTTTCTAATGGCAATTTGCATATACTCCAGAATGTTATAATGAGTGATCAGCTTAACAGCAATTACTTGCAAAGTCAATACTTGGCTAGAAAATGAACTTTATCCCCCAAAACACATTTCAGCATCATTGCAGCCCTGCCTTAAAAGGACCAGCTAACCTCTTTTCAGTGATTGCTCCATTAACACAGGTGTGGGTGTTGATGAGGACATGGCTGGAGATCAATCTGTCATGATTAAGTAAGAATGACACCACTGGACACCTTAAAAGGAGGCTGGTGCTTGGCATCATTGTTTCTCTTCTGTTAACCATGGTTATCTCTAAAGAAACACGTGCAGTCATCATTGCAATGCACAAAAATGGCCTAACAGGGAAGAGTATTGCAGCTAGAAAGATTGCACCTCAGTCAACAATCTATCGCATCATCAAGAACTTCAAGGAGAGAGGTTCCATTGTTGCCAAAAAGGATTCATGGCGCCCAAGAAAGACCAGCAAGCGCCATGACCGTCTCTTAAAAGTGTTTCAGCTGTGGGATCGGGCTACCAGCAGTGCAGAGCTTGCTCAGGAATGGCAGCAGGCAGGTGTGAGTGCATCTGCACGCACTGTGAGGCGGAGACTCTTGGAGCAAGGCCTGGTCTCAAGGAGGGCAGCAAAGAAGCCACTTCTCTCCAGAAAAAACATCATGGACAGACTGATATTCTGCAAAAGGTACAGGCAGTGGATTGCTGAGGACTGGGGTAAAGTTATTTTCTCTGATGAATCCCCTTTTCGATTTATTGGGACATCAGGAAAACGCCTCATTCGGAGAAGACAAGGTGAGCGCTACCACCAGTCTTGTCTCATGCTAACTGTTAAGCATCCTGAAACCATTCATGTGTGGGGTTGCTTCTCAGCCAAGGGAATCGGCTTTCTCACAGTCTTGCCTAAAAACACAGCCGTGAATAAAGAATGGTACCAGAATGTCCTCCAAGAGCAACTTCTCCCAACCCTCCAAGAGCAGTTTGGCGATCAACAATGCCTTTTCCAGCATGATGGAGCACCTTGCCATAAAGCAAAGGTGATAACTAAATGGCTCAGGGAACAAAACAGAGAGATTTTGGGTCCATGGCCTGGAAACTCCCCAGATCTTAATCCCATTGAGAACTTGTGGTCAATCATCAAGAGACGGGTGGACAAACAAAAACCTAAAAATTCTGACAAAATGAAAGCATTGATTGTGCAAGAATGGACTGCTATCAGTCAGGATTTGGTCCAGAAGTTGATTGAGAGCATGCCAGGGAGAATTGCAGAGGTCCTGAAGAAGAAGGGTCAACACTGCAAATATTGACTTGCTGCATTAACTCATTCTGTCAATATAAGCTTTTGTTACTCATATGTTTGCAATTATTATATTTCTGTCTGTGATAAAAACATCTGTCAAACACACATAAAAACCAGAGGGCAGCAGATCATGTGAAAATATAATATTTGTGTCATTCTCAAAACTTTTGGCCATGACTGTAGAAGTGCAGTGATCAATGATCATATTGACACCATGGGTGTGTCACAAAATTTTATACCATTGGTCAGTGAAGAAAAAATAACATTTTTACCACCGAAATTTAGTTTTAGCCCCAGATGTTACATTTTCACACAAGAAAGGGGTAAAAATGGCACCAAAATTAGTCACACAATTTCTACTGAAGGTGGCAGTACCCCATATGTGGCTGTATAGTACTACTTGGCCATACGGAGAGACTCAGGAGGAATGGAGTGCTATTTCCCTCCTGGATCGCAGATTTTTCTAGAACAGTTTGCAGACTTCATATACAGAACCTTTAATTGCTAGAAGAACAGAATCCCCCTCAAGTCACTCTATTTTGGAAACTATACCCTTGAGGACTTTATCTACAGGTGTAGTGACGATTTTGACTCCATGGGTATTTTCCAGAAACAAGCAGCAATGAATGTTGCTGGGTGAAAATTGCAAACTGCCGTTGTAGTGACCAGTACACTGTGGTGACCAGTATGTTGCAGTCACCAGTACTTTATGCCCAGCCCGTGCTTCTGGAGACATGCACCCATAAGTTAGGTGGGCTCTCATTGCTTCAGAAATACCAAACGTGGATGCAATATGTGGTTTAGGACACTGTGGGGCTCATAAGGGAGGGGGGCATTTGGATTTGGGAGCAAAGAATTTGCTGGATTTCTTTTGGCGGGTGAGGAGCCATTTCACTTTTCCAGAGCCTTTGTGCTATCAGTAACATGGAAGCCCCCTATATTTCCGTTAACAGATGACAGACCTGAGTGGGGACTTGCTTTTTTTGTTGGTTGAGTTGAAGCTTTTATTGGGAACAATTTACATAACGTTTTAGATCACAGTTATCTGGCGCTCTACGCTGAGCACTTACTTGGGGTTTCCATCTAAATCTCTGAGTGACGTGATTCAGATGAAACCCACCATAATGAGTATCCCAAAGAAAGAAGGCCAAATACAGATATACTCATTCATATACTGAATAAAAACCCAAAAAATAATGGACCAAGAGTAATTGTGATAATTAATAAATGTTTATTTATGCAAAAAACAATATAAAAACCAATCAATTTTAATACATATTATTGCATATAAAAAACAAGGGAGAAGACAGCAACTAGATCTCTAATCAAGCAAGTCTCGTGTCGTAACAATTCAAGTAAATTTATGCATCAATATATACATATAATCACAGTTGATCCAAAGTTCTCATGTATGCATATACAAAGCAGTGGTTTATGAGATAATTAATACAGATATTAAGATATTCCTCTGACATGCAGATATTCATATAGAAGCACAATTAGCCAATATAGTATTACGAGTATTAAAGTGCATAGTGCATCAAATCAACCCTATGTATAAGACCGTATGTCTATCAATAACTCATGCCACAAATGAACAATGCATAATAGAAATAAAGTGCCTAGTGCAACTCTATCAGAATAAAAGAACATCTCATGAAGAAACAACTTGATGAAAAAAACAGTAATTGCAACCACTGACTGCTATGACCACTTATGGTGAATGGCCAAACTATATATAAGGCCACAAATTGTATGTATTATCCCACATATGGCAGTTTGTAAAGCGTAAATTAATCCAAAGTTGGAGTATATAGCCATATATAACATGTGGGTAAACACATTTGTAGTGAAATTGCTTTGCTACTATTCTGAGGTCATTGTGCAGGGCGTAGGAGGAGGAGGAGTTGCACTGTCCATATCCTTATCGTTAATTGTTGTAATCCTTTATAATAATGGTGTTTTCCTGTATAATAGAGAGTGTCACCTTTTCAGCACAAGCTGAAAAATGATGCTATAAACAAATAAGTGGTTATTTGAGGATTTTTATAGTCATATACTAATAATAAACTATCATGGTGACATGGAAAATTAGAGAAAAAACTCTAAAATATTTTTTTTTAATATATTCAATATAGAAACAATGTAAACAATACAGCGGGTGAAATAAGTATTGTACACGTTGTCAATTTTCAAAGTACAATGAATATTTCTAAATGTGCTATGAAATTCTCACCATATGTCGGTAATAACCCATCCAATCCACACAGGCAAAGAATTCAAAGCATAGACATCCGCAAATTAAGTAAATGTATGTTTAATAATGAGAATTAACACAGGGAAAAAGTATTGAACATGCTTACTGAAATTTAATATTTGGTGCAAAAGGCTTTGTTGATGATGACCTCTTCAAGACGCCTCTTGTGTAGAGAAACTAGTCGCAGGCATTGCTCAGGTGTGATTTTGGCCCATTCTTCCACACAAACACTCTTCACATCCTGAAGGTCCGTGGGCTCCTTCTTTGAACTCTGAACTTTAGTTCCTTCCATACATTTTCTATTGCATACAGGTCAGGTGATCGGCTGGGCCATTCAAGCAGATTTATTTTATTTATTTTCTTTCTCTGAAACCAATTGAGTTTTCTTGGCTGTGTGTTTGGGATCATTGTCTTGCTGAAATGTCCACCCTTGTTTCATCTTCATCATCCTGGTAGATGGCAGCATATTTTTATGAAGAATGTCTCTGTACATTTCTCCACTCATCCTTCCTTTAATCATATGAAGTTTGCCAGTGCCGTATGCTGAAAAACAGCCCCTCACTATAATGCTCCCACCTCCAAACATCACTGTTGGTATGGTGCTTTTGGGGTGATATGCAGTGCCTTTTGGCCTTCAACCAGTATTATGGCATTTTCAGACTGATCAGTATTCCAATATTTCACAGACTTGTCTAAATGTTGTTGCACAAACTTTAAATGTGCTTGAACATTGCTTTGTTCAGCAATGGAGTCTTGGGTGGTGAGTGCTCATACAGGCCATGGAGGTTGTGTGGTGAGCATGCATACAGGCCATGGAGGTTGCGTGGTGAGCGTGCATACAGGCCATGGAAGTTGAGTGCATTACTTTGAAACAGTTTTACCTGCTGATTCTAGGTCTTTCTGTAGCTCTCCACAGGAGATCCTTGGCTGTTGGACAACTCTACTGATAATTGTTTTCACTCCTCTGTCTGAAATCTTATGAGGAGCACCTGGTTATAGCCAGTTTATGGTGAAATGATGTTCTTTCCAGTTCCGGATTATGGCACAAACAGTGCTCACTGGAGCCTTCAGTAGTTTAGAAATTCTTCTGTAACCAATGCCATTAGTATGTTTTGCAACAATAATGTTGTAAAGGTCTTGAGACAGCTCGCTAGTTTTACCCAGCATGAGATGTTTCTTCAGTGGCACTTTGGTAATGAGACACCTATTATAGGCCATCAGTTGAACTAGCTGATATTATTTTTCACTAAGTGGCAGGATTGCTTTCTAATTACTGATAGATGTTGACTGATGTCATGACTTTCCTTGGCTTTTTGCACCTCTCTTTCTTCATGTGTTCAATCCTTTTTTCCTATGGCATTTCTCATTATTACATATAACTAAATTTATGAACATCTATGGTTTAAATGCTTTGCCTGTGTGAATTGGATGGGTTGTTACCGACATTTGGTAAAAAATTTAATGTCAATAGCACCTTTAGAAATATGTTGACTTAGAAAATTGGTGACGACTCGAGTTCAATACTTTTGTCACCGGCTGTATGTCATATTTTTGGTGTCATTGTAAATGTATTTCACAATTTTATTTATTAGTATTAATTATTAATGACAATAATTTTAATCCCCCGGCTACAGATCAATGACACAAATGTATAAAAAAATAACCGATGTTTACGCCATTTCTCTTTATTTATACAGATGTCTGTTTCTAAACCTTCCCTAGAATCTCTGAATTTCTTTGGTGTAGACTTGGCGCCCTATTGCATTTTATTGCAGTTTGCGGTATGGTTACCCGACAAAAAATGCTTCTAATTGGCGTAACTGGTGCGTATTTAAAGCACACTGGTCATACTGGATTTCATATTTTACATTTTCTTCATAATAAGTTACAGTTAACGAAAAATCGTTAACCTAATAATATCCATGAAGTTTATGACATTGGGAATGAATATTTTAGGCTATCTTAGAAACGCCACCTGACCAAACCTTATTCACGGTAGCAGTAATGAGATTGTGTTAATACATCTGAACATGGTAGACGTAGGTAGCCTTAACGAAGTCATTAAACTTCAGGAATTAATATACTTAATTAATAGTTGTGCTTTTTCCAGGTTAATTAAAAAGCTCCAAATATAAAAATTAAAAAAAATTATATGAAATGACAACAATAATAAAAATGCTAACTTAGATAATAATAATAATAATAATAATTTGTATTTTATCTTTATTATTTATAATCAAATATTAGAATTCAATTCTTTGAACAATTTAAATAAATACTTAAATATTTTCAGAAATTAGGTAAATATTTTAGATTTTTTTGATTCATTGTTCATAGTATCCTCAATGATAATATTAATAATAATAATAATTATAATAAATTATTATTTTTAATATCAAATTATTTCAGATTTTTTTTTATTGTCCATAGTATCCTTAATGTTAATTATTATTATTAGTAGAAGTAGTATTATACCAATGCTATTAACATTAATCAAATATCAGAATCCAAATGTTCTATACCATTATAACACTAATAGAAATGCAATTAGTTTTGGCAACTAGGTACTATTTTATGAGACTTTTAAATATTATTATGGTAATTAGGTTACACAATAATTATGTCGTTAATAATTGTTTCACACTTTTTAAAATAATAATCTCCTGGGTGCACAGTGCTAGTAAGGCGGCACACAGTCGTGCTAGTAAGGCGGCACACAGTCATGCTAGTAAGGCGGCACACATTCGTGCTAGTAAGTCGGCACACAGTCCTTATAATTTTGTTCTAGTGAAAAATATCAACGCAATTCCATCAGTCAGAATTTGCCACAACTTTTTTTTCTAACATAGTCCTCTGTATGAAATCAAAGGCAGATGGAGGCACAATATGGGTATATGGGCCCATATGGGAATACAATCTGTAATGTATATGAGGCCTTATGACAGTGGTCCCATTATAAAGTATAGTTGGACATTTCAAGCGGTTCCTGGGCAGAGCCACCCTTTACATGGTCACAACTCTGCTTCTTGATCAGTGTTTAGGGCTAGGGTAACATAAGAGTCATTATTATTGAATTAAAAGATCCAGGGTGTAATTGTAGCCTACTGATCTCTTTTAATTATTTCTACTTGAGGGATGATGACAGCACCATTTTTTTAAGGGGAGGGGGATATAACTTATTTTGGGGAGTTGAATTAGTAGTTTCATTTTTATCCACAGGATACACCATCAGAAAACCTCTTGATGTTTGGTAAAGGGAAGGAGTTGGTCCTTATACCCATTTAGTTATCCAAAGATCAAGAAAATTGAGATATTTTACAGGGCATTCTGAAGTTCCCTTTTTTCAAGAGTCATTTGCAATTTTGGCACTAGAATAACCTTAATCTTTCGAGCAAAGGAACAATTACATCCCCAGGACTAGCCTGTTGGAGTACCTGAGGAGCATCTGGGGGACCCAGACACTGACACTGCACTTCTTTAAACGGAAAGGAGCTGTCAGGATTCTATTGTCCTTCTGCAGATTGAACATTAATGGCTTCTATTATTTACTTTTACTAAATTGTACTGCAACTCCACTCCTTAACACTTTATTTTCATCTTTCATTTATTATTATGGAAACTGTTGATGGATCCCCACTGAGCTGATGACCAGTAAATCAAGAGACCGAACCCTTGGAGATAGTCATGGAACCTAATCACCATGAGGTCTTATCCCTCATGTTAATCTCATCCCCACATTTTCCAATCATACTGGGATTGCCACGGCTACAAACTCAAAATCCTATAACTGGAAAACCAAAGAAGTGTCTTTTCCATCTGCTGTCCACTCCCACAGACTTCACCAAATGAAGAGATTTTAGGGAATCCTGAACAATCTTCTAAACCACAACCTGTATATAAAGCATTTGCTGATATGTGTGACAAGAAAAATGCCGACAAACTCCCTCCTCCGCCGTAGGATTGTTCAATTGATCTTTTTCCTGGAGCAGCTATAACCTTAGGAAGCATTTACCCACTGGCAGAGCAGGAATTAAAAGCCCTCAAATAATAATTTGATAAGAATTTAGCCAAAGAATTTATTTGTCCGTCCTCCTCGCCAGCAGGTACACCTATATTTTTTGGCAAAAAGAAAGACTTCTCCTTGAGACCTTGTATTGATTACACAGAATTAAACAAAATTACTGTAAAGAATCATAGAACCATAGTATGTTACAGTTGGAAGGGACCTCCAGAGTCATCGTGTCCAACTCCCTGCTCAATGCAGGATTCACTAAGCCATCTCAGACAGATGTCTGTCCAGCCTCTGTTGGAAGACTTCCATTGCAGGAGAGCTCACCACCTCTCATGGCCACCCGTTCCACTCATTGATCATCTCACTGTCAAAGCGTTTTTTTTTTTATATCTAATCTGCTATCCTCTGCCTTTGATCCCTGGGTTGCTGGAAAGAGTTCGTCATGCAGAGATGTTCACAAAACTGGATCTTCGAGGGGCATACTACACGGTTCATGTTAAATTAGGTGATGAATGGAAAACAGCCTTTAGATCACGTTATGGACACTATGAGTTCTTAGTCATGTCATTTGGAATGTGCAATGTTCCTGCAACATTTCAGCATTTCATGATATTTTAAGAGACTTGCTTGATCAATTTGTAGTCATTTATCTGGATGATATACTAATGTTTTCTAGTTCTGCAGAAGAACATCAGAATCATGTGAAAACTGTGTTGGAGCATCTGAGAATCCACCATCTCTATATTAAGCTGGAGAAATGTGAGTTCCATTGAGTGGCCAAAGCCAAAAAATGTGAAAGATGTCCAATGCTTTGCGGGCTTTGCTAATTTTTACAGACGTTTTATTAAAAAAATTTAAGATAAAATTAACCCAATTGGTCTCCTGAAGGACAACATACTTTTTCTTGCCTGAAGACGTACTTCACTAGAACTCCTATACTGATTCATCCTAATCCTGAACATGCCTTTATTGTAGAAGTGGATGCTTCAGATGGTGCTGTGGGGGCCATTCTATCGCAAAACAACGGGAATAAAAGACTTGTTACATCTTTGTGCTTATTTTTACCGAAGTTTGACCATATAAGAAAGAAACTATGTGTAATGTATGTGGTACAGTTCATATAGCGTCTTGTGCTTGGGTGCGATGAAAATACTTGAGACACAGGTTGATAAAGAAAGTCTTGTATTGCTTCATACAAATTGGCAAAATAAACACACAGGTTGCAAACACAGAAGCAGGAGACACAGCAGGCCAGAGTAATCTAAGTTCATCAATAACTCTCCACAACAGATTCAGATCTTCTTCTATGTTACCGCAAGTCCATGCAAACGTGAGGCTTTCAAGAGCAGAGTTCAGAGTCCACAAGTGCTTCAGAGTTTCTCAGTAGAAATGGCTGGAGTACAAGGTCCAAGGCTTCAGGAGTCAGAACACAGGTTCACTGCAGGCTAGATTCTGAAGCACTGATTGCTCAGGTGTGGCTGTTTAAGAAGCAAACGGAGAGAATCAGGGCGGGAACATGCAAGCTGGAAAACTCCATTTTAACTGAGGGCAAGATAGCTGCAGCAAAACAGAAAGCAAAATGGCCGACGAACAAACTGAGTTTCAGAAACAGATACACAGAACCTTACATTACTCCCCCCTTAGGGGCAACCTCCGGATGACCTCAGACCAGGCTTGTGTGGGTACCTCTGATGAAACTGACGGAGCAAGCGAGGAGCATTAACGTTATTGACTGGCTCCCATTTATTTTTTCCCCCCACTGGGTAGCCCCGCCATTTTTAAACAGGGGAAAAGTAAAATGATTTCAAAACAACCCTGGAATCAAAAACCCTTTTCCCCCCCAAAATTTTTCCTGACCATTTGACTAGCACTGGGGGCAGGCCCAAAGGGGAAAGGGAAAGCCAGGAAAAAAAGTATTGGGTGTTGCCCCTTTAGTAGGGGGAAAAATGAAAAACAGGGGGGATTCTCAAAGTTTTTGGGCAATTGAAGACGACAACAACGGGACTTATAATCTTAAATGATTTTATAGGCCAATTCCCTTTTGTCCCCAACTTTGACGAGGGGAAACCTTACCTTAAAAATTTCGGTTTTTAAAAGCCAACCAGGTCTTAAACCTTAAAACTTTGGGGCAGGGTTTTCGAAATTTACTGCTGCTTTCTTGTACCCTTTTTTTTAGCCCATTCCAATTTTCCTTTAAAGATCCATATTCTTTTGTAAAAAACCCTGATTCTTTCATTCACTGGGGGTTAAAGGGGGTTTTCTATGGGGAAAACGTGGTAGAATGTTTTGGAAAATAACCTAAATTTTAAATAAAAAGGGGACAGTTTTAAATGGAGGGACTCTGGGGGGTTTTTGTA
>JARQOD010000001.1:984367445-984462673 GCA_033576555.1 Oophaga sylvatica | reverse complement strand
CCCGTTCACTTTACTGGGGATGTCACGGGTAGCGCAGCTCGGTCCGTTGCCCTGGGCGCTCACTAAAGGGGGATATTTACAGGGGATTGTAGAAATGTTCGTGACGCCACCTGTGGTTCCTGGTCAGGGTGACTAGCGCTACAGGGTAGATCCTCTGAGGGTTTGGGCAGCAAGGTGTTAAGTCTCCCACAGGCGAGACTGATCCCTCAAGGTATATGGCGGTGCAGGGATGAAGGAACAATAATGCAGACACACACAAGACAGTCTCTTTCTGTACCTTTACTGGTGATGAAGTTGCAGGCACGTCCCGGGAGGCCATCAGGGTAGAGGATGCACGTCCAGTAATCCACTGAGTAGGTGTAGGGCCTCCTTCCTTCTTTATGTGTGTGAGTTTCTGACTTGCATGAAACAAAGCCTAACTCCGTGTGAAACAGCTACGCCCGGCTGACATTGTGGTAGAGCCTTCTTTTGGACAGAACTAAGTCTCCAATGGTTGCGCTGACCAGACTCCTGTTCTTCCTGACCCCGGTTACGTATCAGCACTGTTGGGCCCCTCTGTGACCTGAAGTCCAGCAGGGTCTCCGGTTTTTCCCACTAGCCGTGAAGGTACTAGCAAGCTCGGACCCGGTGTCCGGTAGTGCAGAGTGGAGGTAAGCTATCGTTGCTATTTCTCCTCAGTCACTCTCTCTTTCTCTTTTCCACTTGCCTGTCATCCTACTCACACCTTTAACATAAGCACAGGCAGCAGTAGATGTCAGCTTCCTTCTCTTCACCGCTCTCCAAGCGTCGGCACGCTCGCTCTCTAACAATACCTCAGTTGACTCGGTCTTACAAATACTGCAGTTCCCTTTCCTTCACTTCCTTCTTAGGCTCTGTCCAAAGTAGCTATCAGGACCTTCCGTCAGACTGATTTATGCTCACTTCGAGAGTCACTTTCCACTTTCCTAGGGAACTATCAGTCAGCACGTTCTGAGGTAACTTTCCTCTCTGCTCGTCTGAGGTAAACTGACACTCTGAGGTAAAACCAACAACTAGCTATCGTTCAGCTAGACTGCCTTCATCTTACTGCTCTATCTCTCCACACCCTTATATACCTGCGTATTCTAAAGGGCTCCCTCTGGTGGCACTAGGAAAATGTGAAGTGTGAATGAATATCAGGTGATTGTGAATTACCTTTCATGCATCCTCCAGGGTAACATGTGGCACCAAGCGCAGCTGGGCTACACATCAACATGCCTGGTGGTCTAAGGTATAAGGGATAAATAATAAGATTCCTGGTGGTCTAAGGTATAAGAGATTAATAATAACATCCCTGGTGGTCTAAGGTATAAGAGATAAATAATAACATCCCTGGTGGTCTAAGGTATAAGAGATAAATAATACCATCCCTGATGGTTTAAGGTATAAGAGATAAATAATAACATCCCTGGTGGTCTAAGGCAGTGTTCCCCAACTCCAGTCCTCAAGGCCCACTAACAGGTCATGTTTTCAGGATTTTCTTTGTATTGGCCAGGTGATGCAATTATCAACTGGGCAATACTAAGGAAATCCTGAAAACATGACCTGTTAGTGGGCCTTGAGGACTGGAGTTGGGGAACCCTGGTCTAAGGTATAAGGGATAAATAATAACATCCCTGGTGGTCTAAGGTATAAGGGATAAATAACAATATCACTGGTGGTCTAAGGTGTAAGGGATAAATAATAAGATCCCTGGTGGTCTAAGGTGTAAGGGATAAATATAAATCACAACAAATATATTGCCTAGATCAAAAAGCACTTCCAAATACCAACAAATTCAAAAAGAATCATGGGAAGCTTATGCACTATAAAATACAAATTTTATTCAGTTTAAAATACATTTTACGGATAAAAAATCCAAATGGGGACAACAATATGCAGCAAAACGGCCCAGAGCAAACAGGTACAGGTAGGGTGAAAGAAAGTACTCAAAGGTGCATATATCTCATATTGTACATTTACAGTCACGTTGACTAATAAGGAGCTAATAAATAGCTTCCATGCACTCAATAATATATATGTAGTCTATGGTATCCTTAAGAGAGGCATCTATATACGCACCAAATGTATATAACAGTCAAAAAACCATTAAAGAGAATGATATATATAGCCCTCCCACTACCGATGTTAGCATGACAATACTAGCGTGCAAGTGCAGAGCCCACAGCAAGTGCTATCAATATAGGCAGAAATCTGCACACCAATATATAGAACAATTTGCGGTATTTAAAATGATAGCTACTAGTGGGAGATCTTACCTGAGTGCGGCCGTAGCACCCCTGATGCGCGTTTCGCGTTTAGCTTGTTCACAAGGGAGCGTGAACAAGCTAAACGCGAAACGCGCGTCAGGTACGATCTCCCACTAGTAGCTATCATTTTAAATACCGCAAATTGTTCTATATATTGGTGTGCAGATTTCTGCCTATATTGATAGCACTTGCTGTGGGCTCTGCACTTGCACGCTAGTATTGTCATGCTAACATCGGTAGTGGGAGGGCTATATATATCTTTCTCTTTAATGGTTTTTTGACTGTTATATACATTTGGTGCGTATATAGATGCCTCTCTTAAGGATACCATAGACTACATATATATTATTGAGTGCATGGAAGCTATTTATTAGCTCCTTATTAGTCAACGTGACTGTAAATGTACAATATGAGATATATGCACCTTTGAGTACTTTCTTTCACCCTACCTGTACCTGTTTGCTCTGGGCCGTTTTGCTGCATATTGTTGTCCCCATTTGGATTTTTTATCCGTAAAATGTATTTTAAACTGAATAAAATTTGTATTTTATAGTGCATAAGCTTCCCATGATTCTTTTTGAATTTGTAAGGGATAAATAGTAAGATCCCTGGTGGTATAGAGCAACAAAGAGATAAATAATAGATGTAAATAATAACATGTCTGGTGGGCTAAGGAAGTGAAGGTGTTAATATTAACATCCAAGGCGGTATGGGGACACCGAAATGCAGAACATAAGGACAGATTTTGTCCTGGTGGGAAAACCCCTCTAACATTTTTCTTATTTCTCCAAAATGCCAATGACAAACCTTCCAAAATGAAGTTGTATGATATCACAGCACTCGCGAAGGTCTCCAATCAGTGAGGAGCGAGACCTAGATATAAATCTGCATATTGTTTCCATCTTCTTCTCCTTCATGTGGAACAATGCTATTAAACATATGCAATAGAAAATTCCATCCGCAGATTTTCCACCAGACATCTGTTTCTGCTGGTGATGTAGAGTACAGGGCAGGTATGGACCACACATGTTTCTAGAAGTTGCCTAAAGTGATGCTTTGTACAAGTCTGTGTTATTAAAGACATCTACTTTGAAGTATACGGGATTTTTTTAGGTCTTTGACCTGTCTGACAAGTGCGACGTGGACGTTTTGTTTCCAATGTTTTATTGAAATATTCTCAGATGTAGATATAACATAAATACATCATGTGCTCTCAGCCCTCCTCATGCAGTAATATGGAGACTCTATACTATGTTAAAAGCCAGTGTATACAGAGGTGTAGATAGGGGTTCTGCTCAGGGGGACAAAACATCTGAGTCGGCCCCTAAACAGGTAACCGTGCTTACAACTACGGTGGTGCCCTCCAATTGTGGCTGTAGGGGACCTCAGCAGGTGACCAAATAAATCTCTGTACAAAGACCAAGACCAATATTACCATCACATGGTGACCATAGAGAATATTAATGCCCTGTGCAAATGTCCTAGAAAACAGTGCCCACATTTTACCCCTTAGAAAGTAATAATGCCCCCTGTGTGAACCTTTTCCAGTCACAATACCTTGAGTACCCCTATAATAATAAGTGACCACTTAACATTTATTAATGACTCAGATTCCCCCATGTACAGCTCCCCTATACACAGTATAGTGACCCCACAACTTCACTATACACAAGTCTGATACCCACACAGCTCCCCTATACATGGTATGATGTCGCCAAAGCTCCCCAAAACACAGTATAATGACCCCACAGTAGTCCTTCCAGAGTATGATGGCCCCCACAGTAACCTCACACCGTATAATGAGCCAACACTATATAATGGCCTTGGTGGAGCAAGGAGCAAAGTGAGAGGAAGCAAAGTAGCCCCAGAGTCATGGTCATGCTTCACTGTAGCCATCATCGAGCCACCACCATGCTTCACTGTAAACATCACCGAGCCCCTGCCATGCTTCACTGTAGGAATCACTGAGTCACCCTTATGGCTCATTATAGAAATTCCTAAGCCACTACCATTCTTCACTGTAGGCATCACGGAGCCACCACAATGTTTCACTATAGCCATCACTGAGCCACCGCCATGCTTCATGGTAAGCATCATCGAAGCCCCACCATGCTTCACTGTAAGCATCACCGAACCACCAGCATGCTTCATTGCAGGTATCACTGAGCAACCACTAGGGTTCCTTTAAGCCATCATCAAGCTATCCCCATGCTTTACTGTAGACATCACCAAGCCCCTGCCATGTTTCACTATAGGCATCACTAAGCCCCACCTTGCTTGATTGTAAGTATTATTGAGCCACCACTATGCTTCACTGTAGCCATCACTGAGCCACCGCTATGGCTCATTATAGACATCTCTGAGCCACTACCATTTTTCACTGTAGGCATCACTGAGCCATTGCCATGCTTTTCTATGAATATCATTGAGCCACTACCATAGTTCACTGCAATTTAGGCAGTGCACTATTTTCAACACATGCTGCATTCATCCTCCAGACATACAGCAAATCTACAGACCTGAACAGTTGCAGTTTTAGGTCCACCATTCTTCACTGTAGGCATCACAGAGCCACCGCCATGTTTCACTGTAAGCATCATCAAGGCTCCACCATGCTTCATTGTTAGCAGACAGCTAATCCATAGACCTGAACAGTTGCAATTTGGGTAATATGGCAAAATGATTTTGTGGCACTTACCATATACACCATATTCCAAATTATTATGCAAATGATATTTTTCTCTGATTTTCCTAAAAGGTTGGTGCAAATGACAGTCAGTCTAATAAAAGTCATCACCCGTTAGAGTATACATCAAATTTTATTGAAGAAACCTCCCAACGATAACAGTATAATCTCCAAAATGAATCAAAACTCAAAATGCACTGTTCCAAATTATTAGGCCCAGTAGAATTTCTGAACATTTGATCTGTTTTAAAGAACTGAAAATGCTCATTTGTGGAATTTGCAGCATTAGGAGGTCACATTCACTGAACAAAAAAGCTATTTAACTCCAAAACATCCTAACAGGCCAAGTTACATGTAACATAGGAACCCTTCTTTGATATCACCTTCACAATTCTTGCATCCATTGAACTTGTGAGTTTTTGGAGAGTTTCTGCTTATATTTCTTTACATGAAGTTAGAATAGACTCCCAGAGCTGCGGTTTTGATGTGAACTGTCTCCCACCCTCTCAGATCTTTTGCTTGATGATACTCCAAAGGTTCTCTATAGGGTTGAGGTCAGGAGAAGATGGTGGCCACACCATGAGTTTATCTCCTTCTATGCCTATAGCAGCCAATAATAATAATAATAATAATAATCTTTATTTATATAGCGCCATCATATTCCGCAACGCTTTACAGTTTAACAGTTTCAAAACACAAGTCATAAGTAACAACGTTAACAGTACAATAATTAAAGCAAAATAAGCCGCCCCTGCTCGTGAGAGCTTACAATCTACAATGAGGTGGGGGAGATACAAAGTACAGGAGTGTATATACAATGGTGCATTTACAATGATGGTCCAGCCATCTTGAGGGAGTGAGGGATGGATGGAGATAGTGAATGGGCTACACACACACACACTTACACATAGAATGACTTTGATTAGTGAATGTGATAGGCCGCTCTGAACAAATGTGTTTTGAGGGAGCGCCTGAAACCATGCAAATTGTGGATAGTCCTAATTTCTTGGGGTAGAGCATTCCAGAGGATTGGCGCAGCGCGGGAGAAATCTTGGAGTCGGGAGTGGGAGGTACGGATTAGTGCAGAGGTTAGTCGAAAGTCGTTTGCAGAGCGCAGCAGTCAGTTAGGCTGATAGATAGAAATGAGGGTGACGATGTAGGGGGTGCTGCACTGTGGAGAGCTTTGTGGGTGAGAACAAGTACTTTGAGTTGGATCCTATAATGAATGGGCAGCCAGTGTAAGGACTGGCGAAGAGCGGACACGTCCGAGTACCGATTAGCCAGATGGATGACCCTGGCTGCTGCATTAAGGGTGGACTGGAGAGGAGATAGTCGAGTAATGGGGAGGCCAAGTAATAGAGCGTTGCAGTAGTCCAGGCGGGAGTGGATCAATGCTACAGTGAGGGTTTTTGTTGTTTCCATGGTGAGAAAAGGGCGGATTCTAGAGATGTTCTTTAGGTGTAGGCGGCAAGAGTGGGCAAGAGATTGTATATGGGAGGTGAAGGAGAGATTGGTGTCAAACATAACACCCAGACAGCGAGCCTGCTGCCGGGTGTTATTATGGTGCCGCCCACGGAGAGGGAAATGTCAGATTTAGGGAGGTTAGTAGACGGCGGGAGCAGAAGAAGTTCAGTTTTGGAGAGGTTGAGTTTCAGATAGAGAGTGGACATGATGTTGGAGACTGCGGACAGACAGTCACTGGCGTTCTGTAGTACAGCAGGGTAAGGTCGGGGGATAACGTGTATAGTTGTGTGTCATCAGCATAAAGATGGTACTGAAAGCCAAATCTGCTGATGGTCTGTCCAAATGGGGCCGTGTAGAGAGAGAAGAGAAGGGGCAGAGGACTGAGCACTGGGGTACATTGACAGTGAGAGGAAGAGGAGATGACG
Organism: Oophaga sylvatica; assembly: GCA_033576555.1. Taxonomy (NCBI): domain Eukaryota; kingdom Metazoa; phylum Chordata; class Amphibia; order Anura; family Dendrobatidae; genus Oophaga; species Oophaga sylvatica. Next base: position 984,455,831 of record JARQOD010000001.1, on the reverse strand, counting down.
TGGAGCCAGAGAACGAAACACTGAAGGTGCGGTCAGAAAGATAGGAGGAGAACCAGGAGAGAACAGTGTCCTTAATACCTAGTGACTGGAGCCTAGACAGTAGGAGACGGTGGTCAACTATGTCGAAGGCTGCAGAAAGGTCGAGAAGAATGAGCAGAGAGTGGTCACCGTTACGTTTTGCTGTAAGAAGGTCATTGGTCACTTTGATGAGTGCAGTTTCAGTCGAATGTAGGGGGCAGAAGCCGGACTGTGAAGGGTCTAGGAGGGAGTGAGTGGAGAGGTAACAGGTAAGGCGGGAGTAGACTAGGCGCTCCAAAAGTTTAGAGATGAAGGGGAGATTGGAGACCAGTCTGTAGTTGTTTGTGCAGGAAGGGTCGAGAGCGGGTTTCTTTAGTAATGGAGTAACGATGGAGTGTTTGAAGGAGGATGGGAAAATGCCAGAGGAGAGTGAGAGATTAAAGATTGTAGTTAGGTGAGTTGTGACAACTGGAGAGAGAGACTGGAGGAGATGTGAGGGAATGGGGTCGGTAGTGAATGTAGTCGGACGAGAGGAAGAGAGGAGTCTGGAGACTTCTTCTGTGATGCCAATGACTCAGAGGTATTCTTTGCAGCATGAGATGGTGCATTGTCATGAATGAAGATGATTTTGCTCCTGAAGGCACGTTTCTGCTTTTATACCATGGAAGAAAGTTGTCAGCCAGAAACTCTATATACTTTGCGAGGTCATTTTTACACCTTCAGGAACCTAAAGGGCCCTACCAGCTGTTTCCAAATGATTCCGGCCCAAAACATGACTCCTCCACCTCCTTGCTGACGTCGCAGCCTTGTTGGGACATGGTGGCCATCCTCCAACCATCCACTACTCCATCCATCTGGACCATCCAGGGTTGCTTGACACTCATCAGTAAACAAGACTGTTTGAAAATTAGTCTTCATGTATGTCTGGGCCCACTGCAACCGTTTCTGCTTGTGAGCACTGTTTAGGGGTGGCCGAATAGTAGGTTTATGCACGACAGCAAGCCTTTGAAGGATCCTACACCTTGAAGTTTGAGGGAATCCAGAGGCACCAGCAGCTTCAAATATCTGTTTGCTGGTTTGTAATGGCTTTTTAGCAGCTGCTCTCTTAATCCGATGAACTTGCCTGGCAGAAACCTTCCTCATTCTGCCTTTATCAGCACGAACAAGTCTGTGCTCAGAATCAGCCACAAATCTCTTAACAGTACGAAGATCACGCTTAAGTTTTCGGGAAATATCTAATGTTTTCATCCCTTGACCAAGGTATTGCACTATTTGATGCTTTTCAGCAGCAGAAAGATCCTTTTTTTTCCCATGTTATTGAAAACTCTGGCCTGCTCAATAGTGTGGAACATCCAGTTTTCCTTTTATTGGGCTCACATGGCAAACTAATTATCACAGGTATCTGAGATTGATTTCAGTGAACCAAAGAACCCTGAGACACAATACCATCAATGGGTTTCATTTACAAAAAAAACAAAAAAAAACGCTATGACACTTAAAACCAATTTGCATAATAATTTGGAACATGGTGTACGTATTTGAAGTTCTCCTTCTGTTATTACATTCTTCTTCACAGACTGCACAGGTCTCAGGATCTCAACATGGCTGCTGTTAGAGAAGCTTGTGACTAGATCTGTCCATCAGTTCCTCCAATTACAAAACACTGAGTTTATGAAATCTGCTTTTCAATTGGAGGAGGCTGATGGACAGGTCTGATCACAGGCTCCTCCTACACCAACATCCATATTGAGAACCAGATAGCTGCCCAGTCTGTGAGGAAGGATGTACTAACAAGCAAGAGGAGAACTTGTAATACTTGTATATTGGTTGGTGCTGCAAAATTTTGTCCCCAACACATTTGATGAAATACTGTATGACACACCAGACCATAAGACGCACCACAAGTTTTGGGGTGCAAAATAGTTCAAAAGGATGGCGGCGGCAGGAGTGGGGTGATGCTCCTGGCCTTGGGTTCTCAGAAAATGTCGGCGCCGATGAGTCCCTTTTCCCATAGATTTCCCTGCGGTTGGAAAATGGCACATGCACAGATTGAGATTTTGGGAGGTGAGATCTTGGAGATGCCGGTCGACACATTCTGAGAGCCCAGGGCCCACAGCACCTCTCAACTGCTGCCGCCGCCAGCCTCCTGAATCAGCGACCCTGCTTCCTGTGATCGCTCTTCACTGCAACTGAAATTTTGGGGAAAAAAGTACGTTTTATAATCTGAAAAATACGGTAAGTTTAATCATTCCCAGTAGAGGAGGTACATCAAAGTGGAGCAAAGTCAAAGTGGAGTAGATACCAACAACATCCAATCCGGGTTTATTCTCCATAGGGCCTGTGACTACTCAAACTTTGCCATTTACAATAAAGTAAGTTTCATTCATGATCACGATGTCGATGTCTGGACCAATCGTGAACTCAGCGGCTCAAGATAATGCTAAATTCCGGGCACAAAACCCACGACTGGTCCGGACATCGCAGATTGGATTTGGAATATAGCGTGAATGTAGGATGAAAGCGTCCAAAATCTCCACCATGAACCGTTTTCAGTTTTCTGGATATTTTTGTCAGCTGTGTCCCGGAACTCACTTGGAAAGAATGAAAAGGGAAACATTGACTGATCATTAATGGGAATTCAGGATAACAATAAAACGTATTTATGCACAGTCATATTAATCAGTGGCGGTGACCCTGTGTGCCAGTGTTTACGAGTGAGTTGGCGCCAGGTATGACATCATTTGCAGTCTCTGTACATGACAAGTAACACTTTTCTAGCAGATGGAGAGTATTACTTACTTGGAAAAACCATTAAGAGAGAAAAATAACTTTTGTTTTCTATGCAAAACCTTGTGAACTTTAATACCCTTAATACAATTTTACGTTCTGTGATAGTTATTAAAAAGTAAATCATGCTTAATACCCTCATATATTGGTTAATTTACTCCACGGTTACGCATTTGTAACATTCAGGAATCATCAATATCTGATTAGTGGGGGTCCCACATCCCTCACCCACACCGTTCAACTGGTGCCATGACCAATGGATATTCACAGTGTGAAATGCAGATACTATAGCTCTGTACACTGCATAGTGGTCGTTCTGAGGAACTGCAGCTCCATCCACATTCACATTAATAGATGAGCCGCAGTACAGGAGAACAGCCACTAGTCAGTGTATGGAGCTGATACTGGGTACTCCCGTCAGCTGAGTGATAGGGGCGCTTCGTATCAGACTCACACCCATCTGATCCCAATGATATGTTATAAATTTCAAAGTCCAAGCAACCCCTTTAATTGAAATTATTCAATAACCTACCTGAAAATGATACAGTGAGGATTTGTGCACATAACAGAACGTATAAGGGAGGATTGTAGAAAAATCCATTCTCATGTTCTGGTATCAAATTTTGGTAAGTTTGACTTTTTTTTGACAAAGTACAAAAATTGATTTTGACCAAAACCTGCACATAGGGTAGGAATTGATGAGTGTTTGACTTTGATCAATATGGCAACATCTCTCTTTGTTTGGATCATAACTGACTTTGCATCACCATGAAACATAGAAAATTGTCCTTCCTTATAGGAAAATATGCAACAAGGAGCCATGGTAGATATAAAAAACTCTAGAAGTGTTAAGCAACCATCTTGTGGAGACCCTGTATCTGTCCTCATAGATGTGTTAGGAAGAACTTGAGTGGTAATTCTGTTGTTATTCACCATTTGCTTGATCATTTAGTGTAGTATTAATGACCAAATGGGAAACATTGGAAATACAGGTGTAGCAAAGGTCAAAATGACTCAAAATGGACCATCATTATAACTTGTCACATGTCACAAGAGTGTCACGTCCCCCTGAAAGACCTGGAGGTAGAAGGTCATGTAGGGCAGGGTTCCCCAACTCCAGTCCTCAAGGCCCAACAACAGGTCATGTTTTCAGGATTTCCTTTGTATTGCACATGTGATGCAATTAGCACCTGGGCAATACTAAGGAAATCCTGAAAACATGACCTGCTGGTGGGCCTTGAGGACTGGAGTTGGGGAACCCTGATGTAGGGTAATGAATTGGAGGTTTTCAATAGAGATGGTGTGATTTGTGTCCCATGTTAAATGGATTTAGTTTCTTCTGGTGCTGAAGATGTTAACGACCCTTTCTATGCTGGTCAGAAACATGCAGCTCCATTTCAGCTGCTTCTCATCTGGTCATTATCTCTTCCTATCTAAACTGGTCAGACCTTCATGTTCCTGCCAGTGAAAGATTTGTCTTCCTGTGCTGTGTGCTAAAACTAAGTGGTTGGACAAGAGTTGTTGTAGTAGTGTTCTGTGGTTTGCTGTAGTATGTGTGTGTTTATCTCCTGGTCCCCTTTTCGCCATTTAATTTATTCCTCCCTGTCCCTACCCTCCTCCCTATTGTTTGATAGAGCTTTTGTATGACAGAGGGTTTCTGTTATCCCTGTTTTGTCTTTGTGTCTTGCTTACCTTACATTTCTGTCCCAGGTCTCATGTGGTGGGGGAGAGGACAAATCAGGGATTATCAGGAACATAGTAAGGTCGGAAACTTAGGCCTCTCCACCTTCAAGAGTACCCCCCGGAACAGTGATAGCTAGGGTTCCAGTTCCAGGGACAGTTTGAGGCCTCCCTTCATTACCGAAGACCATAACAGCGTGACATCACAAAAGGTTATCAAATTAAGCGTTTAAGCAGATTAAGATAGTTTTAATAAGTATAAGTGTGTTGACCAATGTCACCTTAGATGCTGAGAACACTTTTCTGTGTTGGGATATCCCAGGGCTGTGCCATCTGAGTCAAGGTAACCTTTGTTAGATCTGTATGGTGGCCAATACAGAGTGCGGAAATACTCCCAGGTGAAATTAATGATATTATGTGTATTTTTTAAAGTAAAAAAAATATTGTCACAGCTACGTCCCTTTATCGGGCTATGCCCCTGTTTTCCCACCCCTTCAATGGTCTTTGATGTTGCTTCACCGCCAAATCAAACAGGAGGCTCAGTGCATATGAAGAGCTTAAAAATTGTAATAAATTGCAAGAAGGGTGAGGACAGGGTCAATTATTTTTATTCTTATTTACTGCACTCTTGTTCCTCTGCATCTATTATTATGTACGCTAGTTTCCTCGATACAATATCAGGTTGACCAAAATATCTGTTCGAAAAGAGATGGTCCACGCCAGTATAAAGTGGTTGTAAAGCTTCCTTAGCAAATTCATTACTTTTTGCTTCCGATCAGCTGTCAGAAGCCCGGAGCAGTTGCAGAGGCTTCAGATAACACAGAGAAGAGACGCGGCCGTCACGGATCATTGAAATAAAACTTCTCTGCTGCTTCCCTTTGAAACTATTACTTGTACGGACCATGTGCTCGGCCAACAGCTGCATTTCAGCTGCGCGGACTGCTCTTCTTCACGGAAGATTAGCGAATTACAAGGTTCTGCAGAATAATGAGAAAAATTTCGGAAATCTTCGCATTGTGATAATTTTATTATGTATTAATAGGAACAATTGGGAAGAGATGAAGACATCGGTATTTTATGATCCCGGATTTGCAAAACTTTGGAATTCTGAACCTTTGGAGTTTTTATTTGGACACTCTCTGGTCTTCTTCTCTTATTGATTGTATTGTTGTGTAATCAAGGCAGTCCTCATTTGGGTAAATCTCTGGGCGATAATTTTTGTAATTTACCCTTACAGAATGTACAGCCATACAAAGTATCATGCATATTCTTATCATAAGCAACCAACAAACTGTCCTAGTAACAGTACCATGTTTTGGCAAAAGAAATCTTAAATAAAGTTGTCTAAATAGCAATGCTCCGAGGTGCCACCACCCACATATAATAGAATATACAGTGCCACACAGTGTAAATGTCACCATATAGTGATCACATATTACTATCATACAGTGACCATACAGTCATGGTCAAAAGTCTTGGCACTGTTGAAATTGTTCCGGAAAATTATTGCAATTGCACATGTTTTGCTATACACATGTTTATTTCCCTTGTGTGTATTGGAGCAACACAAAAAAAAACAGAGGAAAAAAAGCAAAGTGGACATAATTTCACACAAAACCCTCAAAATGGGCTGGATAAAACTGTTGGCACCCTCAACTTAATATTTGGTTGCACACCTTTGGAATAAATACCTACAATCAATCATTTCCTATAACAATCATAACCATCAACAAGCTTCTTTCACCTCTCAACTGGAATTTTGGTCTACTGTTCATTTGCAAACTTCTTCAGGTCTCTCATATTTGAAGGCGCTTTTTCTCAACAGTAATTGTAAGATCTCTCGACAGGTGTTCAATGGGATTTAGATCCGGACTCATTGCTGCCACTTCAGAACTCTCCAGCGCTTTGTTTCCATCCATTTCTGGGGGCTTCTTGAAGTATGTTTGGGGTCATTGTCCTGCTGGAAGACCAATGGCTTAGGACGCAAACCCAGCTTTCTGACACTGGGCACTACATTGTGACCTAAAATTCTCTGGAAATCTTCAGATTTCATGCAGCCTTGCACACAGTCTAGGCACCCAGATGGAGCTAAACAACCCCAAAACATCTTTGAACTTACACCATATTTGACGGTAAGTACTGTGTTCTTTACTGTGTAGACCTCATTCTGTTTTCAGTAAACAGTAGAATGATGTGCTTTACCAAAAGCTCTATCTTTTTCTCATCTGTCCACAATACGCTTTGCGGAAGGATTTTAGCTTACTCGTGCATTTTAGCAAACTGCAGTCTAGCTTTTTTATGTCTTTGTGTCAGCAATGGGGTCCTCCTGGGTCTCCTGCCATAGCATTTCATTTCATTCTAATATCGACGGATAATCCTCGCTGACACTGATGTACCCTACGGTTGCAAGGCAATATGAATTTCTTTACAACTTGATTGGAGCTGCTTATCCACCATCCTGACTATCCTGCGTTGCAACCTTTCATCAATTTTTCTCTACCGTTCGCATCCAGGGAGATAAGCTACAGTGCCATTGGTTGTAAACTTCTGATTATGTTGCACATTGCAAGATATCTGGAAATGGACTTATAACCTTGAAATTGTGGATATACAGCTCTGGCAAAAATTAAGAGACCACTGCGCAGTTTTATAAAAATCCGCTTCTCTAAATGTCTGACAGCCATTCCATTCCAGTGTCAGCTGAATTCCAACCAGAGTTCACCTCATTCTACTTAATGTGCTTCTGATTAGGTGATCACCTGAACCAAATCTTATTTAACGAAGGAAAGTATAAAAAAACACTGCTGTGGTGTTCACAATCCTCTTGCAATAGGACAAGCTGGATGGCAAAACAAGTTCTAGGAATATCTCAAAAGTAATAGGAATGAAAAAATAACTTTTAACCATGCCAAAGGAGTTGAAAAGAAAAGTCTTGAGTGAGTAAAAGAAGGGCTCAATTCTGGCTTTACTAGCAGAGCGATACAGTGAGCGTCATGTTGCCTCCATCCTTAAAATTTCTAAGACGGCCGTCCATTATAACAAGGTCAAGCAGCAGACATTGGGGCAACAAATCTACAGACTGGCAGAGGGCGAAAACAACTCCCCACTGACCGGGATGACCGTCATCTTATTTGAATGTCACTCTGCAATCGCAGGATGACATCAAGTGACCTACAAAAGGAATGGCAAATGGCAGCTGGGGTGAAGTGCATGGCAAGAACAGTTCATAACAGGCTCCTAGAGGCAGGGCTCAATCATGTAAAGCTAGAAAAAAGCCTTTCATCAATGAGAAGCAAAGGAGAGCCAGGCTGAAGTTTGCCAAAGACCATAAGGATTGGACCACAGAGGACTGGAGTAAGGTAATCTTCTCTGATGAGTCTAATTTTCAGCTTTGCCCAACACCTGGTCGTCTAATGGTTAGACGGAGACCTGGAGAGGCGTACAAGCCACAGTGTCTTGCACCCACTGTGAACTTTGGTGGAGGATCGGTGATGATCTGGGGATGCTTCAGCAAGGCTGGAATTGGGCAGGTTATTCTTTGCGAAGGACGTATGAATCATGCTGCATATAAGGTTGTCCTGGAAAAACAGTTGATTCCTTCTGCTCAGGCAATGTTCCCCAACTCTAAGGACTGGTTTTTCCAGCAGGACAATGCGCCAGGCCACACAGCTAGATCAATCAATGTGTGGATGAAGGACCACCACATCAAATCCCTGTCATGGCCGCCCAATCTCCCGACCTGAGCCCCATTGAAAACCTCTGGAATGTAATCAAGAGGAAGATGGATAGTCACAAATCATCAAACAAAGAAGAACTGCTTACATTTTAGTACCAGGAGTGGCATAAGGTCACCCAAAAGCAGTGTGATAGACTGGTGGAAAGCATGCCAAGACGCATGAAAGCTGGGATTAAAAATCATGGTTATTCTACAAAATAATGATTTCTGAACTCTTCCTGAGTTAAAACATTAGTATTGTTGTTTCTAAATGATTGTGAACTTGTTTTCTTAGCATTATTTGAGGTCTGGAAGCACTGCACTTTTTTTTTATTTTGACCATTTCTCATTTTCTGAAAATAAATACAAAATTTATTGCTTGGAAATTCGGGGACCTGTTGTCAATAGTTTATAGAATAAAAGAGCAATTTACATTTTACTCAAAAATATACCTATAAAGAGAAAAATCAGAGAAACTGAACATTTTGCAGTGGTCTCTTAATTTTTGCCAGAGCTTTTTTTCAACAATTTTGGTTCTCAAGTCCTCAGACAGTTCTCTTCTATTCTTACTATTCTCCATGCTTAGTGTGGCACACTCTGACACACAATGTAAAGATTGAGTCAACCTCTTCCTTTTTATCTGTTTCAGGCGTAATTTTCATATTGCCCACACCTGTTACTTGCCACATGTGAGTTTGATTGAGCATCACATGCTTGAAACAAAGCTGTTTACCCACAATTTTGGCAAGGTGCCATCAAATTTGTCCCACCTATTTTTGGGGTTTTGTGTGAAATTATGTCCAATTTGCCATTTTTTCCTTTGTTCATTTTATGGTGTTCCAATACACACAAAGGAAATAAACATGTGTATAACTTAGCATGTGTAATTGCAATACTTTTCTTGGAGAAATACTTCATTTTCTGTAACAATTTCAAGGGTGCCAAAACTTTCATCCATGACTTTATAGCAGTGCCAAATAAAAAGTAATCATTGTCTTAATAATTGTCACGGGTGTGTCAGGTGTGACAGACAGTCATTCTGGATCTGGCTGTAGAAGGTCTTTGCGTTTAGCTCAAGCACCTTCTTGACTTTTGCATCTCTGTTGTGGAGCGACATCCTTCTCCCTCTAGGACTCAACAGTTACCTCCACCTTCTGCTTCTAATCACACACCTGGGCTGAAAGTTTAAATACATTCAATTGCTGCAGCATGGTGCGGGTGTTAGCTCATATTAGCCTCAGTCTTGTTGGAGGTTCTAGCAGTCAGCTAGTGTCTTTCCCCAAGGACCCTTGGAGAATTACTGGAGTGACATCTCGGTTGTCTTCTCAAGCTAAGTGTTTACCCCCATTCGTCTTCCCTCTCTGTCTTTAGTTTTAGCAGGGACTGACTAGCGCTCACCTCATCCCCTCCCTATGTAGGGCATATCGCTAGGGTCAGGCAGGGATTAGGTTCCTCCTTGGCGAAAGGTGCGGAACCTATATAGGGACGTTTAGGGCAGACAGAGTGAATTTAGATCTGCTTAGGGTCGCAAATGTAAAGGTGCCTTCACATTACATTTAGGTAACAAAAACCCACCCCACTTACTGTGGACAAAGACTTCCCCTTCTTCCTGTAGAGAGCCAAAGTCCCACCCACACTCCCTACAATCCATCTCTACCTCTTTGCTTTAGAGATGGATTACACCTGACAACAGGAAATCAAGGGGCTTAATAGAGTTTTGCAATGATATGAGCAATGTATCATATTACTGAAATAGTCTAAAAAAAGCGTAAAAAAAGCCTAAAAATGTTTAGAAATCAGAAAAGGAAAAAACTGACATTGAAAACATTTTCCCTGCATAAAAAGTTTGATTTAAATATAAAAAGGATAAAATTTAAGTCACCAAAAACATTGATGGAAAAAATAAAAATGTTATGGTTCTTGGAATACAAAGCTGAAATATTCTTATGTGAAGGTAAAAATAAGTAATATATGTCTTTTTACACCTAGTTGTTAGTTTAGTTGTTTCCTTCCCTTCTTGCTGAGTGAATGAGATCAAACCATGAACAGATTTACAAATAGAGGAACCTTATAAATCACTTAGCTGGCGGCAGCGGCTCTTGACATGTTCTCCACCCTTTGGAGTTCTGTATAATTTAAAATCAATCAATTCTGTATTTTTCTTTCTCAATTCTTCCTATTTTGTTGTAAAAAAAAAATTAGTTTTATTCTAAAATTAGGGCTTTTTGGGGATGTTTTTTAAAAGGTTTCCTCATTATCCTCTAAATGTTTGGACAATATTAACGTCTCGGCAATTTCCATTTTTGAACGCATCTGAATTTCACTTTTAGGCGGCTTCCAGGACCACAGTGTTGAGCTAATGACTGATCTTAAACTAATAGTTCCAATAGGAAATGCAGTCTGTTTCATGTGGTCGCCTGAGTTAAAACTTCTCCAGACTTGGATGAAGAAATATAGAAACTCCTGCAAGATTTTGGAATCACTTAAAGAGGAAATCAAGGTAGAAAATTTGCCATTTTCATCCAAATAAAAAGTTACGCTACAAGAGTTGCCCAAGTAGAAAAGATCAGGGCTAATGCATACATAAAGAATAGGGCTGGCTATATTGAAATAAGTCCCTTTACCTACAGTACTGATCATATGCTGAGCGCCGACACTGGAGACTTTTTGGAAGCTTTGAGACACTGATCTATCAACGAAGATAAAGAGGTTGGTGCTTGGCGAGTAAACAACCTCAGGAAGCAAAGGCTCTAGATGTGCTCTGTCATGCCCAGAGCACTTATTGCCTCATTTGTATATGTATTAAAATGCGGATTTCTCTGGAGTGCAGCAACAGATAGAAGACATAAAGGTGTTGATGGGTTTAGCTTCCAAAAACTTACATATATGCGATTTTGGGTTGACCTTACTGATAGATTCCTGTTATGAATGTTTTAGAAATGAATTCTGAGCAGAAGCTCCCTCTGGTGGTTACAAACAGTACTGAACCATTCAATGAGGATTGGCAATCAGGAATCACGGACTGGCTGGATATAAGGGAGGTTCCCCCCATCATGGTTGCCGGTGATCAATTGTTCTTGTCTAAACGTTGTTTCCTGGTTCACTTGGAAGCTTGCTGAGTCTTGCCTCTTCTCCTGCTCTCAGATAAGATATTTTCTGTTTTTTGTTTTTGTGCTTGCCTTTTGCATATTTCTCTGCATTTCTGTGAGATTGGCCAGGTTCCCCTCCCCGGGGGGCTTGGTCTCCTCTCGGTTCCTCTGGAGCCACTGTTGTTTGTTCATTTGCCTTTTCCAGTTTTTTCTGTGGCTGCGGCTTAGTTTTGTTACACCAGAGAACTAATTTAGGTGGTAGAGGTCGCGTGATCTCAGATGTTTTTGCAATTAGTAGCGTTGGTTTTTTTTTAGGGTTTTTTTTGGATTGCAGTAAGAATCCTTCCTATCCTTTTTCTGTCTAGGCAGATTGGGCCCCAGCATTTGCTCATACTATTTTCTGTCTTTGTCTGTATTTCCTCTTGTCTAACCGCCATTACATGTTTGGGGGCTTCCTATGTTCTTTGGGGATCTGCTCCGGGGCAGATAGCTTTCCTCTTTCTATCTTTAGGTGTGTTAGGGTCTGCGGAACGCACCAAATATATGAGGTAGAGAGGTGCGTTCGCAGCCCGGGGTCCACCGTGCAGGCGGAACCTGCTGCTAGTAAAATGGCAAAAGTAGCGAACTCTGTTATCCTGCAGAGTCGCTAAAATAAACGCCGTAGCACGTTGTGGCAGTAAGTGCGAACTCTGTTAATACCCAGAGCCGCTAACGGAAATGCCACAGCGCTATATGGCGATAGGTGCGAACTCACTTAGCTTCAGTGAGCCGCAAAGTAAAACGCTAGGGCGCTGTCTAGCGTTGAAAGCAAACCCTGTTACGTCACAGGGCCGCTGAGGAAAAGTGCTGTGTCCTGTCAGGCTCTCAGGTACACAGTTAAGTGCTAAGCGTACATAACACGTGATCATGTGCTAATGTCCTCGCGGGAGTCACCCGCAATCTATGGCGTCTGAACGCCAGACCCTGAATACGGCAATCAAAACTCCTCACCGGTTATGCCGGTAATCTAGGGCATCTAGGACACCGACCCTGGCCAGCTACCATACCAAACTCCTCACCGATTAAGTCGGTATTCTAGTGGCTTATTTCAGCCGGGTCCCTAACCACACATACGCATGATCACACTGGCGCATAGCATACAATGGTTGATATTAGCGCATGGCGGCCCAGCCATGCTACCCTTTTATAGCAACAGCTACAGGACCTTCCAGGAACAAGGACCAATGAGAAGCTGTTACAAACACACGTAGCTACATGACCTTCCTGGCGGACCAATAGGAGCAGCACCTGAACATGTGACCCCTGATCTCCAATGAGAGATCTCACTCTGGGCATGCTCAGATGGGAAAACGCAGGACTTTGTCTCAAAGACAACTGCTCCAGCACTGGCTATAATAGCAGATCCAGGAAAGGCAGCAGCAAGTCACTGCACAGTAGAGGAGTGGGCAAGACGCCTGGACCGACGTCTCTGCTGAGCAGGCTCCACTGCGGCCGGAGATGAATGGGAGACCGCAGCGGGACGGGTTCGAGACTCCCCTTGTGCAGCAGCGGGAACTCGAACCCTAACAAGGTGTAGTTAGCCTCTCAGGCTGTGACGAGGCGTCAAGGACCAACGTAGGAACGCTCCACGGCTGCCTTTAGTTGTGGTGGTTAGTCAGGGTACTGCAATCCAGTAGATTCCAACCTCTCTGGTGTATTGCCGTTTTTGCCTGCTCTCCTCAGCTACCAAAATATACAGATTCCCTTTAAAGACCTCCATTTAGGTTCAGGTACACCAAAATGGGCAAATTTTGTAGAACATTGTTAGAGAGAATTGTGGAGGAACCAATCATTTTTAATCTAAGGCCAGGTTCACATTATGTTTGGGCAACACTTTTAAAGCTCTGATAAACTGCATTTGGATTAATTTATCATACTGAGGTAAAGAGTCGAGCAGTGTCCATCTTTTTATATGTGTCGGGCACTAAAACAAAGTCTAACACGATTTTTCATCCACCTAAAAAAGACGGATAGTGATGGAATGGAGGTCAGACAAGGAACAAAGGTGACACCATCTGCCTCATTATGGTGAACTACTCCTTCAGTGGTTTTCATCGGAATTTCTATATTTTAGTGTTCCAGACAAAGGTTCAATTAGATACAAACGTGGCAAAAAAAGTGCACAAAGCCTTAGACATCTAGTTTGATCTGCTCCTTGAGGGTGAACGGTGTGGTACCACTATATCTGGATCCAAAAAATGGTCTCACAATGAAAATTCCAGATATCTACAGTATGTACAGAGGAACAATTGGAGAGGACACCAGAAGACTCCAGAAGATCATCTACATGTGGAGAATAATTTACACAGCAGAAAACTTCTTTATACTACCAAGATCAGCTTGAGAAGAGAACTTAATATACTAAAAGATGTCTCTAAAATCCCGTGTATTTTGGGGGAATCTGGAATATTTCACCACTACTATTGAAGAGCTTGTTACATCTACATCATACAAACCATCAGTTGAAGACTATATTCCATGATATTTGATAATGTCAACTGAATCCACCAATTTTGGCCATAGTGGCCAACCATCTAAAATGTTTGGTGGTCCCCTTCATCTGGATTGAGAGTGAAGTGTAGGGTAGTTTGAATTCATATACCCAATCCTTTTTTTCTCCACAAAATATATCTATGTCAGAGTTGGCATTAATCTCCTCTCTCAATCTAAAATAAGTCAAACCTCAGCCAAGGATGAAGGGTGGGGAGGATCAAGAGACTATCCTGTTCCAGTACAAGCCCCAGCCCTAGCTCTCTTCTACTGTTGCCACATCACTTTGCAGTACTCCACTCTGGTTTTCACAGGTAACCTGGAAAAGTTCCCAGACATCATTACCCTAGGCCTTTTAAGACTGGTTCTGTAGGAGGTCAGGGGCTTGAGTATTAAGTAGCCTTGTCCACAATTGCCTCAAGTTTGTCAGGAGATTTCATTTGCTTCACTTTGCTGAGGTCTATGTTTTCCAACATCTCACAACTGTTTACAGTCCTGTTCACACACAGCCTATGCAATCAAGGTAAGGTATCTGTAAGGTTGTATGTATATATTCCTGAAACTCAGTTTGTTCGTCAGCCATTTTACTTTCTGTCTTGCTGCAGCTATCTTGCCCTCAGTCAAAATGGAGTTTCCAGCTTGCATGTTCCCGCCCTGATTCTCTCCTTTGCTTCTTAAGCAGCCACAGCTGAGCAATCAGTGCTTCAGAATCTAGCCTGCAGTGAACCTGTGACTTGACTCCTGTAAGCCTTGGACCTTGTACTCCAGCTATTCCTACTGAGGAACTCTGAAGCACTTGTGGACTCTGAACCCTGCTCTTTGAAAGACCCACGTTTGCATGGACTTACGCACAAGACGCTATATGAACTGTACTACATACATTACAAGATTCTGAAGCCAAAACGTTAGTGTCTGCTGGGTCTGGAAGGCTGTGTCTGCTGTACTGTGGATATCAGACGTCCGGTTGTACTTTCTGTGATGACAGTGGTTGTGACTTCTCACAACCATTCCAGGTGAGCAATTCCCTTAAGTTTTTTCTTTTTGCAGTGTTACCACAGGTAAACACTATTGTTTTTTTTTTTTTTCCTTTCTTTTCTCTTTTTTGTCTGCTGTAACTCTGGATATCAGATGTCTGGTTGAAACTTTCTGTGATGATAGTGGTTGTGACTTCTCACAACCATTCCAGGTGAGCAGTTCCCTTAATTTTTTTTTCTCTCTGCAGTGTTGCCACAGGTGAACACTATTGTTTTTTTTCTCTCCTCTTCTTCCAGTAATCCTGTCTTAAAAGATCTGGAAAATGGAGGCCCGCATAAAGGAACTTTGCGGAGTGACTGATAATATCCTTGCAGATTTGCAGAATATAAAGACCCGTTTTACAAATCTACAGGACCTCAATAATCACAATTTGCAAGTGGTTGGACAGACTACCCAGGATTTGCGAGCCAGGATTGAGGTTCTAGAGGGGCGAGTCCAGGCTCCTGCCGTAGCCCCGAGTGCTGGGATTCCCAAGTTGCCCCCTTTTCGTTTTGGCGGTGAACGTGAGAAATTCAGGGGATTTATTAATCAATGCAATCTTTTTTTTTCTGCACATGCTTCACAATTTCCCACTGAACGATCTAAAGTGCTTACTATAATTATGTTGCTTACCAACAAGACTTTAATGTGGGCAAACCCTCTGATTGAAACTGAGGATGATTGTTTGAATCACCTTGATGATTTTATTTCAGCCATGGGGCAGGTGTTTGATGACCCCAATCGAGGTGCAACAGCTGAAGCAGCCATGTTAGCTTTGCGCCAAGGTAAGCTCTCGGTAGCTGAATATGCCTTGGATTTCAGGAGATGGGCCCTTGATACCACCTGGGACAGTTCCGCCAAAAAATCTATTTTTCGAAAGGGGTTATCTCCACTGATTAAGGATGAACTTGCTCGTGCCGACCCTCCCACTGCGTTAGGTGACTTTATTAACTACTGCATCCGTATTGATACTCGTCTGACTGAACGCAGGCAAGAGAGATGGTTCGAAAGCAATCGTACTAACCTTTTCCTACCTTCCTCTCCAGCTAAGGAACCTTTGAGTAGGATTACACGGGAACCTGAACCTGAACCCATGCAGGTAGACTCTTTACAACGACGGGTTAGTGATGCACGCAAGGAACATCGTTTTAAGGAGAATCTATGTTTCTATTGTGGTAAGTCAGGGCACTTCATTATAAACTGCCCCAGCCGTTCTCGTAAGACTACTGCAGCACTCATTCATTGTGAGTGTTGCAAGAGGGGATCTGTCAGGTCCGAGCCTCAGGCTCCAGAGAGATCTGCAGCAACAGATCTTGATTTCTCGGACTTAAACTCCGTTACCTCTGAGGACGTTGACTGTGTAAACGCTGCCATTTTTCAAGTTTCCTCAGCGGTGTCCCAGCTGAGTTGTAAGAAAAACAATTCTCATTGCTTTCTTTCCATCAAACTCTGGGTTGACTCAGCTTGGGTGTCTAGCTCTGCTATGATCAACTCAGGGGCAAGTGGAAATTTTATGGATGTCTCCTTTGCTCTGAAACAGGGAATACGTTCAGTGAAGAAGGCTACTCCAGTACAGATGGAAACTGTGGATGGCTCCCTGCTGACCTCTGGACCAGTGGATCAGGAAACAGAGCCTTTGAGGGTTCTTATGGGTAAAGATCATCAAGAGAAACTGTCCTTTATGCTTATCTCTTCTCCCCACTTTCCCATTATTCTAGGGCTACCATGGCTGCAGGCTCAGAATCCTACCATTAACTGGGAGACCAAGGAATTACACTTTCCAGAGAAACAGATGAGTCCAAAAGTTTCAGCTTGCTCTGTTCCTAAAGGAATCATGTCAGTCCCTGAACTACCAGCTGTATACCAGGACTATGTGGATTTATGTGACAAGAAGAACGCTGACCAGCTTCCTCCTCACCGTCCATATGATTGTCCAATTGAATTATTGCCTGGAGCAGAGATACCTTTTGGTAAGATCTACCCCCTGGCGGGGCCCGAGCTAAAGGCTTTAAAGGATTACATAGATGAAAATCTAGCCAAGGGCTTCATACGCCCCTCTTCATCTCCTGCAGGTGCACCCATCTTCTTTGTAAAGAAGAAAGATGGATCTCTGAGACCATGCGTAGACTATAGGGAACTCAATAAGGTTACTATTAGAAACCGTTATCCATTGCCTTTAATCCCTGAGTTATTGGAGAGAGTGCGACATGCCAAAATTTTTTCTAAACTAGATCTTCGTGGGGCCTATAACTTAGTCCGTATTAGACCTGGGGATGAATGGAAGACTGCATTCAGGTCACGCTATGGACACTTTGAATATCTAGTTATGCCTTTTGGTCTGAGTACCGCCCCAGCCACTTTCCAACACTTGGTGAATGACATCTTCAGGGATCTCCTAGATACATTCGTGGTAATTTATTTGGATGATATTCTAATTTTTTCTAACTCCACAGAGGAACATCATGGACATGTGAGAATGGTCTTGGAACGTCTAAGACAAAATCATCTTTACATCAAACTTGAAAAGTGTGAATTCCATAGGACCGAAATTCAATTTCGGGGGTATGTACTGTCTACACAAGGAATTAGTATGGATGGAAGCAAAACCCAAGCCATCAAGGATTGGCCAAGTCCTAGAAATGTGAAGGAGGTACAGCGCTTCATCGGGTTTGCCAACTTCTATAGACGTTTCATTAGAAATTTCTCTGAGGTAGTGTCACCTATCACTCAACTTACCCGGAAAGAGTCTAGGTTTTCCTGGACTCCCCAAGCCCAGGAAGCATTTTCCCGTCTAAAAGATAAATTTACCACTGCACCTATCCTAGTACATCCCAACCCCGAGCTTGCCTTCATAATAGAGGTGGATGCTTCAGACTGTGCCGTTGGAGCTATACTCTCTCAGAGAACAGGTGAGAAGAATGTCTTGCATCCCTGTGCTTTCTTTTCCCAGCAGTTGTCTTCGGCTGAGAGGAACTACGATGTGGGCAATAGAGAGTTGTTGGCCATTATTGCCGCCTTCAAGAATGGAGACACCTTCTTCAGGGAGCTGCACAGCAAATAGTCGTCCTGACAGACCATCGTAACCTTGAATTTATCAGGTCGGCTAAGTGCCTGACTCCTCGCCAGGCTCGCTGGAATCTTTTCTTAAACCAATTTAATTTTATCATCTCTTATAGACCAGGATCGCGCAATGGAAAGGCTGATGCACTCTCTAGGATTTACTCAGCAGAGACACGTCCAATTACTCCTCCTAAGACTATTCTTCCTGACTCTAGATTCCTAGGAGTAATTCATAATCAAGACCTACTTAAGGACATCAAGGAAGCATACCATGCGGATTCCTTTTTGGCACAACCCCCAAGGGACATAAGTCTTGTCTTTAAGAATGGTGTGTGGATTCAGGGACAACGTCTGTATATTCCTGAAACAGTCAGATTAAGAGTATTGCAACTCATTCACGATTCCAAGATAGCTGGGCATAGAGGAATTCTAAAGACACAGGAATTTCTTTCTCGTTTCTTTTGGTGGCCCACTTGCAGGAAGGATGTTTTGAATTATGTCACTTCATGTGAGGTCTGTGCAAGATGCAAAACACCTCGCTCCTCACCAACTGGTCTGTTACAGCCTCTTCCCACCCCGCCCCGCCCGTGGGGATCCATTTCTATGGACTTCATTGTGGAGTTACCAGCCTCTCAGGGGAAGAACACCATTCTAGTGGTGGTTGACCGTCTAACAAAGGCAGCTCATTTTATCCCTTGTGTCGGCTTACCCACTGCAAAACAGACATCAGATTTGATGATTAAAGATGTGTTTCGCTTACATGGAGTACCGGATGAGGTTATTTCGGATCGAGGGGTGCAATTCACTTCTAGGTTTTGGCAAAATTTCTGTGCAGCATTGGACATTAAAGTAAACCTTTCTTCTGCTTTTCATCCCCAGACTAATGGACAGACCGAACGAACCAATCAAACCCTGGAGCAGTATCTCCGCTGCTTTATCTGCCACCTACAGGATGATTGGGTGGATCTACTTCCATTAGCTGAGTTCTCGTATAACAACTCTCAGAGTGCCTCCACTAAACAGTCTCCTTTTTACTCTAATCTAGGTTATCATCCTAACATTCTACCACGATTTCCCATAGAAACGCCTTTACCAGCAGTGGCTGAAAGAATCACGTCTTTACAGAAGAATATGGATCTTCTAAAGGAAAATCTGGAATCGGCTCAAGAAAGGTACAAGAAAGCAGCAGATAAATTTCGTAAACCTGCACCAGCTTTCAAGGTAGGAGACTTGGTCTGGCTGTCAACCAGAAATCTTAAGTTAAGGATTCCATCGTCTAAGTTGGGACATAAGTACATTGGACCCTATAAAATCAGTAAAATTATAAGTGCCGTTGCTTGTCGTCTTCAACTGCCCAGAACTATGAGAATCCACCCTGTCTTTCATGTATCCCTACTAAAGGCTGCGACACCCAATACGTTTCCTGGACGTTCCTCTCCTTGCCCTGACCCAATGCTAGTCGATGGTCAGGAAGAATTTGTGGTGGAAAGGATTTTAGATTCCAGGTTGTATAGAAATCAGTTACAATATCTGATTAAATGGCAGGGCTACCCAGTGGAGGACAACTCATGGGAACCGGTCAATAACGTTAATGCTCCTCGCTTGCTCCGTCAGTTTCATCAGAGGTACCCACACAAGCCTGGTCTGAGGTCATCCGGAGGTTGTCCTTAAGGGGGGAGTAATGTAAGGTTCTATGTATATATTCCTGAAACTCAGTTTGTTCGTCAGCCATTTTACTTTCTGTCTTGCTGCAGCTATCTTGCCCTCAGTCAAAATGGAGTTTCCAGCTTGCATGTTCCCGCCCTGATTCTCTCCTTTGCTTCTTAAGCAGCCACAGCTGAGCAATCAGTGCTTCAGAATCTAGCCTGCAGTGAACCTGTGACTTGACTCCTGTAAGCCTTGGACCTTGTACTCCAGCTATTCCTACTGAGGAACTCTGAAGCACTTGTGGACTCTGAACCCTGCTCTTTGAAAGACCCACGTTTGCATGGACTTATGCACAAGACGCTATATGAACTGTACTACATACATTACAGTATCTCTTGAAGAGTTACTCGAGACTGCATTTACTTCTTTGCTATATCACTGCTATTAACCATTGTCCTGCTGGAAGATTTCAGACTGCAATTACTTCTTACTCCTGTGTTTATCCATTGCCCTGATGGACGATACCAGACAGTATTCCTGTGATTAACTGCTTCAGTGCTGGAAGATACCAGTCTCCTATACAGTCACTGTTGCTGTGTATATTCATACACCTGACTATGCTTCATCTGTGCTAAACACTCCTTTTGTCTGTCCTGGTCGTCGCTAATCCATATGTGGTCTGTCAAGGCCCGCTGCTCTGTTCTATCGCTTCCAGTCCGTGCTGCTCACCCATATTTAGAGCTTAGAGATTCCACCTCACCAGAACCACAGCGGAATATATCTGTTGACTTAATGATGTAATGATGTTAACTTTTATAATAGTTATTAGTAAAGCACATATGGCAGTGGTACCTTTTGATCCATCAATTAAAAAGGGTAGTTTTGGAGGTTTGATCAATATAGTCTAGAAAACCGTGACTTGCTGAATTGAACCGTCTTCTACCATTGTCCACTCCAATAATTGTAATTTCTGGGTGCATCATATTCACAATTGCATATGAATGTTATGCTCTTAGTTCCTACTTTAGTTACACTGTTGAACATATTCCTAATCCCAGCGGCTATTACGTTTCTGACCAGTTTTATTAACCAAAGAATAAAAAAGCCTAGCCTCTTTGTTATGTTTTTTTATATTTTATTGTCCTATTTTTGTTATTTTTTATCATCTTCATGTTTTATTTGAGATTATAAATTTATTAAAAGTCAGAAAATGAGTCAATGTTAATAGTTCACCAACTTTCTAATGTGACTCACGAGGAGGACATCCATTTCTTGATTATCGTATATTAATACATTTATGATTGTTACATTTATATTATTATCTGTTCATACAATGACTAAGTTGCTTGAAGATTATTTTAGCCACAAGGTCCTTTTCATTGAGGGTGTCACTATAACAGTGCACACATTCTGTTAATGTGTCTCCTCCACCATATGACTCATGCCCCTTATGTCAGGCGTATGATTTATTGCGGCTCATGATTGATTGCGGTTTGCTTGTCCAATACTCCTTTTTTTCATCTTCTATTTATATTGGGTGTAAGATGTGACTGCTGGATCACTTATGTAATCATTTTTCTCACCATACATTGTAAACTCCAGGGAAAACGGCGCTAAAACTTAATGAATAATCCGTTATATCCTTGAAGTTTCTCCGTTGGTAATTCTTAGTCAATTTCTCAAAGTTTATTTGTTTTACTTTCTTATATAGCACCATTAACTTCCACAGCTTTACCGACATCATCATCGCTGTCCCCATTGGGGCTCACAATCTACATCCCCCATTAGTATGTCTTTGGAGTGTGGGAGGAAACTGAAACAGGAGAACACAGAGGTAACCCATCCAAACATATAAGTTACAAATGCATAATAATTTTATTTCTATAGCGCCAACATATTCCGCAGCACTTTACATTATAGAGGGGACTTGTACAGACAATAGACATTACTGTTAGAACTCTCCTGTTAGGTTTTTTTCTATCTTGCTGGTCACATGACCTTTTCTGCCTACTTAATCCTGCTCCGCCCTTCTGGCTTTGCTGGACTTCATTGTAACTTCTACTCTTAAGCTAGCCAGGTGCTTTGTTACCTTACTCAAATAGTTTTGCTTGGTCTTCGGACCTCTATGTTCTATGTTGTTTTGCTTTTCTTTTTACTGCTACAACTTCTGTTAGGAGGTGTCCATCTTTCTCCCAGTCCCTAGTGCTCGTAGGGATCCCTCCCTCGCATCTATAGGTCTTCGTTCAGACTAGCTGAGGACTTTAGCGGGTCTGATCGCGGGATCAGGTTCCCCGTTACATCGTAGGGATTGAGCTTAGTTCTATTATAGGGACAGATATCCCTTTCTTTCCTTAGTGCTTGTAGCAGAACATAACAGTAAGTCCAGCCCAAAAATATCTCTAAGGAAAGATTACAAATTTCCATTATGGTGTCGGTTCAGGAATTGGCTCAACGCCTGCAGGGACTCTCTCTGGAGGTGACCGAACTCCAGCAACACGTGAGTAGCTGTTCTGGAGCACATTTTGTGGAGCCAAAGGTACGTTTGCCTAATTTATTTTTTGGTGAATAACAAGATTTTTTTTCTTTTAAAAATGCTTGCTTGTTGTATTTTCGTTTGAGACCCAGATCCTCTGGTGATGAATCGCAGCACATAGGGTTCATAATGCCACTTTTGCGCAAAGAGCCTCATTAATGGGCTTTTTCTCTGCAACCTAGTGATCCAAGCTTTAGATCAGTGGATAGTTTTTTTCTGCTTTGGGGTTGCTGTATGATGACCCTGATCGTGTCTCATCAGCTGAGACAATTGAGACTTTTGAGGCAGGGATCTGGTAATGTGGAAAAATATTGTACTCACTTCCGTCGGTGGTCTACTCAGGTGGAGTGGAACGATTCAGCTTTGAAAAGTTTGTTTCTTGCAGGGCTAGGTGAAAGGGTTAAAGATTTGCTGATTGCTTATCCCATACCTGGTTACTTGCAGGAGGCTATGCAATTAGCTATACGGGTGGATAGGAGACTGCGTGCAAGGGTTAATGAGAGTAAATCTGCCATGTCAGCTCCTAGTCTTGAGAGGGTTTGTACTGACATTGGAGAGCCGATGGAGATTGGAGCGATGGTACTCCGCTCTCAGGAAAAAGACCGCAGGTTTTCGGAAGGTTTGTGATTTTATTGCAGCAAATCTGACCATTTCATTAAGAACTGTGTGCTTCGTATGAACAAAGAAAAAAAAAAGAGGTCAGTTCCGCCTGTATAGCCTGTTTAAACACTAAGAGTGTATTTCTTTCTGCCACTACTGCTGCTCAGGAAGAATTAATGGAATTTCGGGTATTTGTCGATTGTGGTTCTACTCTGAATGTGATTGATGGGGGATTCTTGGAAAAACTTAAATTAAAACCCAAACCTTTGTCATCCCCTATTGCCGTGGTTTCTGTTGATGGCTCTCCCTTGAAGAATGTTACTCACAAGGTCTGTGAATTTCCCCTCACTATTATTGGTGTTCACCAAGAAAATTTGAATTTGGTAGTATTGAATAATTTGCCTTCTCCGGTGATTTTGGGGTTACCCTGGTTAAAATTGCACAATCCGGTACTGGATTGGTCTACCAATGAAATTAAGTCCTGGAGCCCTCAGTGTTATGACAAGTGTTGTAAAGGGCGTATTGCTGCTGTGGATAAAGGGGAATTACCTGTACCTATTCAGGATTTTTGGAAAGTTTTTTCTGAGAAGGAATCGCAGATGTTACCTCCCCATAGAGACTATGATTGTACTATTGAATTTGTCCCTGGAGCGACTCTTCCTAAAAGTCGTTTATTTAATCTTACCATTCCTGAGAGAAAGGCTTTGGAGGAATACATACAGACAAGCTTGGCCGCCGGTCACATTAGGCCTTCCAAGTCTAATGTGGCTGTTGGATTTTTTTTTTGTTAAAAAAAAGGACGGCGGTTTACGTCCTTGTCTGGACTTTCGTGAGATTAATAAAATTACGGTACGCAATCCTTACCCACTGCCATTGATTCCTGATTTGTTTAACCAGTTAGCGGGGGCCAAGTGGTTCTCTAAAATTGATCTTCGGGGGGCATACAATTTGTTGCGCATAAAGGAGGGTGACGAATGGAAGACTGCTTTTAACACTCCTGTGGGTCATTTTGAGAATCTGGTTATGCCTTTTTGCCTTACCAATGCTCCTGCATTTTTTCAGAATCTTATTAATGACATCCTTAGACCTTTGATCGGCAAAAATGTGGTTGTGTATTTGGATGACATTTTGATTTATTCGCCGGATCTGGAGTCTCATTGGCGGAGCGTTCGTGAGGTATTACAGTTATTGAGTGACAATTCGCTTTTTGCTAAGCTGGAGAAATGTGAGTTCGCTGTACAGAGAATTAGTTTTTTGGGCTACATTATCTCCAGCGAAGGTTTTGAAATGGATCCGGTGAAAGTTCAAGCTGTGCAGGAATGGCCTAGGCCTATTGGTTTGAAATCGTTACAGAGGTTTTTGGGTTTCGCCAATTATTATAGAAAATTCATTAAAAATTTTTCTATTATTGTCAAACCACTGAGTGATTTCACCAGGAAAGGTGCTAATGCGATTCAGTGGACTACTGAGGCCATTGAAGCTTTTGTGTTTTTAAAGGAGAGGTTCAGCTCTGCTCCCATCCTTATGCAGCCTGATGTGACTAAACCATTTTTGGTTGAGGTTGATGCTTCTTCTGTGGGGGTTGGCACGGTTTTGTCTCAGGAAAACACGGATGGAATACATCCCTGTGCTTTTTTTTCAAAAAAAATTTTCTGAGACTGAACTGAATTATGATATTGGTAATCGGGAATTGTTGGCCATTAAACTCGCATTTGAACACTGGCGGCATCTCTTGGATGGTGCTGAATTTCCCGTTCAGGTTTTCACTGATCATAAAAATTTGATCTATCTTGATGCTGCCAAACGCTTGAATGCCCGTCAGGCTAGGTGGGCACTGTTTTTCTCGCAGTTTAATTTTTCCGTTACTTACATCCCAGGTACTAAGAATGTTAAAGCCGATGCTTTGTCTCGCAGCTTTTCTCCCATGGTTGATGCTGAGGAGGAGGAGAACATTTTACAAGAAGGGGTTGTGATTGCTGCTTTGGACTCTGTGTTGGAAGATGAGATTCTTAAAGCACAGGAGAATGCCCCATCTAACACTCCCCATGGGAGGTTGTTTGTGCCTGGGACCTTTATCTACTGGCTAACACGGTACGAAGATATACATCTTTACTGGGACCTTTAGGAGAGATTTGTTTGTTGAGTGTCATGAGTCTCGGTTGGCAGGTCATCCTGGAATCTCTGAGACCAAGAGACTTGTGGGTCGCAGTTTTTGGTGGCCTGGATGGCAGAAGGAAGTCATTAAGTGGGTGCGTCAGTGCACTGTGTGTGCTAGATCTAAGTCTTCACATACTCCTGCTGAGGGGTTGCTTTGCCCTCTGGAGATCCCTAGTGCACCTTGGACACATTTGGCTATGGACTTTATTACTGACCTTCCCCCCTCTGAGGGTTTCACTGTCATCTGGGTGGTCGTGGACCGTTTTAGCAAGATGTGCCACTTGGTTCCTTTCATCAAACTGCCCTGCGCTAAGACTCTCGCTAAGGCATTTGTCAAGGAAATTGTTAGACTACATGGCGTTCCTACTGACATTGTTTCTGATAGGGGACCTCAGTTCGTGGCTCGTTTTTGGCGCGCCTTTTGTGACAGGTTGGGAGTTCATTTGTCATTTTCGTCCGGATATCATCCTGAGTCTAATGGCCAGACAGAAAGGAAAAACCAGGATGTTGCGCAGTTCTTGCGTTGTTTTGTGGCAGACAATCAAGAGGGGTGGTCGGAGTTTCTGCCACTTGCCGAATTTGCTCTTAACAACCATACATCCTCTTCTGCGGGTTGTTCGCCTTTTTTTTGCTGTTCCAGGAGACATCCGTTGTTTGGGTCATTCTCCAAATTGGTATCGGCTGTGCCTGAAGAGGAGAATTTTTCCGGTGATTTGGAGAGAGTTTGGACGGATGTGCGTGGTAATCTTCAGGAGGCTAACAGAAACCTAAAAGGTACTTTGATAGGAAAAGGCAAGAGGTTTTGTTTGCTATTGGTGACATGGTTTGGTTGTCCTCTAAGAATCTGCGGTTTAGGATTCCTTCTAAAATTTGGGTCCCAAGTTTGTAGGGCCCTTCAAGGTGCTTCAGGTTGTTAACCAATCTGCTGTTAGGTTGGAGGTTCCTACCTCCTGGAAGATTAATCTGGTGTTTCATGTTTCTCTGTTGAAAAGAGCTGATGTGTCGGATGGAGACGCCTCTGCCACTGTTCCTCCGGTGGTGGAGGACGGGGAATATGAAATTTCCCGCATCCTAAATTCTAGACGGTATAGAGGGAGTTTGCAGTATCTCGTTGCTTGGAAGGGTTTTGGACCCGAGGATAACTCATGGGTGAGGGCGGATGATGTTTCTGCGTCCAGACTTGTCAGAGCGTTTCACAAGAGGTTTCCGGGTAAGCCTGGGCCTAGGGGATCCGGAGGATCCTCTTAGAAGGGGGGGTACTGTTAGAACTCTCCTGTTAGGTTTTTTCTATCTTGCTGGTCACATGACCTTTTTTGCCTACTTAATCCGGCTCCGCCCTTCTGGCTTTGCTGGACTTCATTGTAACTTCTACTCTTAAGCTAGCCAGGTGCTTTGTTACCTTACTCAAATAGTTTTGCTTGGTCTTCAGACCTCTATGTTCTATGTTGTTTTGTTTTTCTTTTTACTGCTACAACTTCTGTTATGAGGTGTCCATGTTTTCTCCCAGTCCCTAGTGCTTGTAGGGATCCCTTCCTCGCATCTATAGGTCTTCGTTTAGACTAGCTGAGGACTTTAGCGGGTCTGATCGCAGGATCAGGTTCCCCGTTACATCGTAGGGATTGAGCTTAGTTCTATTGTAGGGACAGATATCCCTTTCTTTCCTTAGTGCTTGTAGCAGAACATAACAATTACAGCATAACAATAAACACAGATCAAAGTGGATACCAAGAGGAATGAGGGCCCTGCTCGCAAGCTTACAATCTATGAGGAAAAAGGGGAGACACAAAAGGTAGATGGTAACAATTGCTTTCATTGTACGGACCAGCCATAGTGTAAGAATCGGGTGTTCATGTAATTCTGCATGAACCAGTGAACAGCCAAAGTATTTAACAGTACAGACACAGAGGGCTATTAAATGCATAAAGCGGGTGAAAACTTAATACGAGGTACCTGATTATGGTAGAAATTTTTTTTGAATGGGCCACACAGGGATAGTTAGGTTAATGCGTTGAGGCGGTATGCCAGTCTGAACAAGTGCGTTTATAGGGCAAGCTTAAAACTGTGGGGATTGGGGATTAATCGCATTAACCTGGGTAGTGCATTCCAAAGAATTGGCGCAGCATGTGAAAAGTCTTGGAGACGGGAGTGGGAGGTTCTGATTATTGAGGATGCTAACCTCAGGTCATTAGCAGAACGGAGGGCACGGGTAGGATGGTAGGCTGAGACAAGGGAGGAGATGTAGGGTGGTGCTGAGCTATGGGGTGCTTTGTAAATGAGGGTAATACTTTTAAACTGGATTCTGTAGTGGATGGGTAATCAGTGTAAGGACTGGCACAAGGTAGAGGCATCGGTATAACGGTTGGTGAGGAATATGATCCTGGCTGCAGCATTCAAGACAGATTGGAGAGGGGAGAGTTTGGTAAGAGGGAGACCGATTAGTAGAGAGTTACAATAGTCCAGACAAGAATGAATAAGAGAAACAGTAAGAGTTTTTGCAGAGTCGAAAGTAAGAAAAGGTCGAATTCTAGAGATGCTTTTGAGGTGGAGATAACAAGAGCGAGCCAGTGATCGGATGTGGGGGGTGAATGAAAGCTTGGAATCAAGTATGACCCCAAGACAGCGGGCATGTTGCTGGGGAGTAATGGTGGAGCCACACACGGAGATGGCGATGTCGGGAAAAGGTAGGTTAGTAGAGGGAGGAAACACGAGGAGTTCCGTTTTTGACAGGTTCAGTTTCAGATAGAGGGAGGACATGATGTTAGAGACAGCGGTAAGACAATCACTGGTGTTTTCTAAAATGCAGGTGTGATAACGGGTGAAGAAGTGTATAATTGAGTGTCATCATAGAGATGGTACTGGAAACCAAATCTACCGATTGTTTGTCCAATGGGGCAGTATACAAAGAGAAGAGGAGGGGGCCTAGGACTGATCCTTGAGGAACCCCAACAGTAAGGGGAAGATGAGAGGAGGAGGAACCAGCAAAAGATACAATGAAGGAACGGTCAGAGAGATAGGAGGAGAACCAGGAGAGAACGGTGTCCTTGAGGCCGATGGAGCGGAGCATAGTGAGGAGGAGCTGATGGTCCACAGTGTTGAATGCTGCGGAGAGATCCAGGAGATCAGCATGGAGTAGTGACCATTAGATTTAGCTGTTAGAAAATCATTAGAAACTTTAGTGAGGGCAGTTTCAGTAGAGTGTAAAGAGCGGAAACCAGATTGAAGAGGGTCGACAAGAGAGTTATCTGAGAGATAGCGGATAAGACATGTGTGGACCAGGCGTTCTAGGAGTTTAGAGATGAAAGGAAGATTGCAGACAGGTCTATAGTTAGCGGAACAGTTTTGGTCGAGGGATGATTTTTTAAGTAATGGATGTATGATGGCATGTTTAAATGAGGAGGGAAAGATACTGGAAGAGAGAGAGAGGTTGAATATTTTTGTTAGAAAAATATTTAGAGTTGAGAGTCCTCAGTGGTTGATACCTTTTAATGGCTAACTGAAAAGATGGTAACAAATTGCAAGCTTTCGAGACTACTCAGGTCTCTTCATCAGGCTGTTCAGCCTGATGAAGAGACCTGAGTAGTCTCGAAAGCTTGCAATTTGTTACCATCTTTTCAGTTAGCCATTAAAAGGTATCAACCACTGAGGACTCTCAACTCTAAATATTTTTCTATCTACTGGCTAACACGGTACGAAGATATACATATTTTTTTTAGGTGAGAGGTGACAGCAGGGGAAAGGGACTGGAGGAGATGTGACGGAATGGGGTCACTGATGCAATTGGTAGGGCGAGAAGATGCAAGGAGCCTGATTACTTCTTCTTCTGTGACTGGTTCAAAATCAGAGCGTGAGCTGGATGCAGTGGGGGAGGGAGGACAGTGCATGGTATGAGGGGATTGGGAGATAATTTCCTGTCTGATATGGTCAATTTTTTTCTTTGAAATAATTGGCCAGATTGTCAGCGTGGAGATCCGTGGTTGGAGCCTGCACTTTTGGGTTCAGCAGGGAGTGAAAAGTGTCAAAGAGACGTTTAGGGTTATTGGATAGTGAGGTGATGAGGGTGTTGAAGTAGGTTTGTTTGGAGAGGTGAAGGGCAGAGTTGTATGTTTTAAGCATAAACTTGTAATGTATGAAATCTTCGGGTAGATTAGATTTCCTCCACAGACGTTCGGCGCACCTGGAGCACCGCTAAAGGAAGCGTGTTTGCAGAGTGTGCCACGGTTGTCGGCGTCTGTGTCGTATTGTTCTATGTATAGGAGGTGCAGTTTCATCCAGGGCACTTTGCAGGGTTTCATTGTAATGCTTCAGTGCAGAATCTGGACATGAGAGAGAGGAGATAGGGGCCAACGATGACTGCAAGTTCTTCATAAGTTTCTGGGTGTTAATGGCTTGTATGTTTCTATATGTGTGGAAAGTCGGGGTGACCTGAGCGGGATGGCAGTTCTTGATAGAGAATGAAAGAAGGTTGTGGTCAGAGAGCGGCAGAGGGGAGTTTGTGAAATCATCCACTGAGCAAAGCCGGGAGAATACCAAGTCGAGGGAGTTTCCGTCTTCATGCGTGGGGGAGTTAGTATGCTGCAAGAGGCCGAAAAAGGAGGTTAGAGATAAAAGGTGAGAGGCAGATAGGGAGAGGGGAAGAGCAATGTGGATGTTGAAATCACCCATGATGAGGGTGGGGATGTCACAGGAAAGAAAATGTGGAAGCCAGGTGGCAAATTGATCCAGGAACTGATGACAAGGGCCGGGAGGACGATATACCACTGCCACTCACATGGAGAAGGGGATGTAGAGTCTGACAGCATGGACCTCAAAAGAAGGGAAGACAGGTGAGAGTACTTGAGGGATAACTTGAAAAGTACATTTGGGTGATAGGAGCAGACCAACGCCTCCACCTGCTCTGTTGTCCAATCTTGGGGTATGAGAGAAGTGTAGTCCATCATATGAGAGAGCAGCAGCAGCGGTGGTGTCTGACTGCTGGATCTAGGTTTCAGTAAGAGCTAGAAGGTTAAGAGAATTTGAATGGAAGAAGTCATGAATGAAGGGGAGTTTATTACGCACTGAGCGAGAATTCCAAAAGGCACAATTGAAAGAGACAGAAGGCATGCAGGGAATATTAATAAGATTAGAGGGGTTTCTGAGTGTAGCAGTTGGAAGGTTTGACTTGCTATAACATGGGGGGGCCGGGGTTAGGTGCAATATCTCCTGTGACTAAAAGAAGGAGAATAGAAAGAGTGAGCAGATGGTTAAGTGATTTGTGAGAGCGTCTTGTGTGTTGGATGGTGGGACTGAGTGGATTTGTGCTGTTCAGCAGTGTAAAAAGAGCGTGAGTGCTATACATAGGAGAGGAAAGGACAGAGGGGCCGATATGGATGGAGTGTAAAGGGTTAATGCAAGGGCGGTGGATGTGAGTGAATGCAGCAGCCAGGATATAAATTATACAGATGCATATGGTGAATATGTGTTGTAATCCAAATGTAGAGGGAATAGATTTGTTACTGTGTCTTACCTGTCTCCTTCCCTGTCTAACTGCCATGTATAACTGCGGCAATACTTTGATACATGTAACTGCCATGTATAACTGCGGCAATACTTTGATACATGTACTTCGATTACATGTACATAAATGCTACCCCTGCATAAATGCTTCCCCAGACTATGCCTCAATATATAGGAGGCTAGATCTAAGAACTTTTTTTTTTCCTCTCTTACTCGTTAGCAATCAGTCAAACTAAGTTGAGACAGCAGGACACAATAAATGTAGTGAGCAGATAAACAAGTGTCCAGGCCTACACGAATCATAAACCACTTTGAAAAGTTACTTGACCTCATATCATAAGAGGACAAGCAGAGCAAGTGTCCCGTTACACATAGCGACTCACCAGCGATCCCGACAATGATATGCACTTGTCAGGATCGCTGATGAGTCACTACATGATCGCTGCTAGCAGCGATCAGGACAGCGACTATGCGGGTAACAAGCGACGCACGTCGCTTAGTTACCGGCAGTGTACCTTAGATACCAGCGCCCTGGTGCAGGGAGCTGGTAACCAAGGAACACATCGGGTTTCCAGGCGCCGCTCGGAGCTTAGAAACCTGCTGTGTACCTTGGTCACCGGCTCCCCTGCACCAGCGAGCTGGTATTTAACGTACACATCGGGTTTCCAGGCACCGCCCGGCGCCTGGAAACCTGATGTTTACCTTGGTTACTAGCTCCGGCTGGCTGATCGCTGGTCTCCTGCCAGTCACACGCAGCGATGCGCGCTGGCCAGCGGGAGACCAGCGATCAAAAAATGGTCCAGGACATTCAGCGACGATCAGCGACACCCAGCAGGGGGGCTGATCGTTGCTGAGTGTCACACTAAGCGAGATCGCTGGCTAGGTCGCTGCTACGTCACAAAATCGGTGACGTTTCAGCGATCTCGCTAGCTATCTCGCTTAGTGTAACGGGGCCTTAAGTTTAAATAACTATATACCATTATGTATGCTGCTAAGATGAATAGCATAGATGGGACACATGCAGGATTCACTGAAGTAACTTGCAATTGTTAAATACTTGTAAGAAGAGAATAGAGATGCGTGTTAGAATCAGCCATGTATAACTGCGGCAATACTTTGATAATATGTACTTCAATTACATGTACATAAATGCTACCCCTGCAATGCATCTCCTTTAATAGGATTATGGTGTGTTACTGTATATGGCTGCAGCGTACTATATATGTAAAAAGTTCTGCAACTTTCGAATACACTATGTTTCAATTCCTCACCATTTTAATACATCAATGAATGAGAACTCTCTATAGAGGTAGTGATCCTGTACGTAGCTGGTCCTGCTCTCAGCAGATACAATTGTCTTCAGTGTAGCCAATGCTCTGTGAGCTAAACACATCAGGAGCAGCCACACAAATCTATTTTGATTTGTTACAATGTATCAGTCTGGAGTGCAGGATGTTTAGCTCACAGAGCATTGTCTACACTCAGTAGCAGATTAAGGGTTACCAGGGCCCCAGGCAGTTTAGAATGCGTGGGTTCCAAATACCCATGTCTCTCATGTGACCTGTCATATTACATTTTTGGAAGGTCATTTGGTAGGTCACGTGACAAACCCATAGATGCTGTGGTGCACATGCATAGATGAAAGGAGACAAAAGGAGATGTGCTATGCATAACAATAAAGGATAATACTGTATGTCATAAGGAACAGCACTATACATAAAAGAGGAGAAGCTATGTTATAAGGAATGGCACTAGACATAAAAAAGGGGAGGCTATGTAAGAAGGGTTGGCACGATTTATAAAAGAGGTTGAGGCTATGTAGTAATGGATGGCATTATACATAAAAGAGGAGAGGCTATGTAGTAAGGGATGACATTGTACATAAAAGAGGAGAGGCCATGCAATCAGGAACAGTCCTATACATAAAAGAGGAGAGTCTATGTAATAAGAGATAGAACTATACATAAAAGAGGACAGGTTAAGTAATAATGGTTGACACTATACAAGAAGAACCCCAAGATCACTGTCGCTGAGCTCCACAGATGCAGTAGGGAGATGGGAGAAAGTTCCACAAAGTCAACTATCATTGCAGCCCTCCACCAGTTGGGCCTTTATGGCAGGAAGCCTCTCCTCAGTGCCAGACATATGAAAGCCCGCATAGAGTTTGCTAAAAAAACACATGAAGGACTCCCAGACTATGAGAAATAAGATTCTCTGATCTGATGAGACGAAGATAGAACTTTTTGGTGATAATTCTAAGCGGTATGTGTGGAGAAAACCAGGCACTGCTCATCACCTTCCCAATACAATCCCAACAGTGAAACATGGTGGTGGCAGCATCATGCTATGGGGGTGTTTTTCAGCTGCAGGGACAGGACAACTGGTTGCCATTGAAGGAAACATGAATGCAGCCAAGTACAGAGATATCCTGGATGAAAACCTCTTGCAGAGTGCTCTGGACCTCAGACTTGGCCGAAGGTTCACGTTCCAACAAGACAATGACCCTAAGCACAGAGCTAAAATAACAAAGGAGCGGCTTCAGAACAACTCTGTGACCATTCTTGACTGACCCAGCCAGAGCCCTGACCTAAACCCTATTGAGCATCTCTGGAGAGACCTGAAAATGGCTGTCCACCAACGTTTACCATCCAACCTGAGGGAACTGGAGAGGATCTGCACGGAAGAATGGCAGAGGATCCTCAAATCCAGGGGTGAAAAACTTGTTACATCATTCCCAAGAAGACTCATGGCTGTACTAGCTCAAAAGGTGCTTCTACTCAATACTGAGCAAAGGGTTTGAATACTTATGACCATGTGATATTTCAGTTTCTCTTTTTTAATAAATTTGCAAAAATTTCTACATTTCTGTTTTTTTCAGT
The DNA here is from genome assembly GCA_033576555.1 of Oophaga sylvatica. NCBI lineage: Eukaryota > Metazoa > Chordata > Amphibia > Anura > Dendrobatidae > Oophaga > Oophaga sylvatica. Next base: position 984,422,630 of record JARQOD010000001.1, on the reverse strand, counting down.
CAAGATGGGGTGCAGAGTGTACAATAATGAGAAGAAAATGAACTTTTTTGAATTTACCAAATGGCTGCAATGAATCAGAGTGAAAAATTTAAAGTGGTCTCAATACTTTCCATACTCACTGTAATATACTCCACTTTCCAAACTATTATAATGCTATTGTTTCACTGATTTTCCTAAATGGTCAATGCAAATGAGTCAGTGTAATGATCAAATAATCAACTGTCAGAAAATAAATCACATTTTATTGGACAAACCTCCGACCGATAACAGGATTTTTTTTGCACTGTTCCAATATACACTGCTCAAAAAAATAAAAGGAACACTCAAATAACACATCCTAGATCTAAATGAATGAAATATTCTCATTGAATACTTTGTTATGTACAAAGTTGAATGTGCGGTCAACATAATTACACAAAAATCATCAATGGAAATCAAATTTTTGAACCAGTGGAGGTCTGGATTTGGAGAGACCCCCAAAATTAAAGTGGAAACAAGTCAAAATGATGCTCAGTATTGTGTGTGGCCTCCACGTGCCTGTATGACTTCCCTACAACGCCTGGGCATGCTCCTGATGAGGTTGCGGATGTTCTTCTGCGGGATCTCCTCCCAGACCTGGACTAAAGCATCCATCAACTCCTGGACAGTCTGTGGTGCAACGTGATGTTGGTGGATGGAGCGAGACATGATGTCCCAGATGTGCTCAATCGGATTCAGGTCTGGGGAACGCGCAGTCCAGTCCATAGCTTCAATGCTTTCATCTTGCAGGAAATGCTGACACACTCCAGCCACATGAGGTCTGGCATTGTCCCGCATTAGGAGGAACCCAGGGCCAACAGCACCAGCATATGGTCTCACAAGGGGTCTGAGGATCTCATCTCGGTACCTAATGGCAGTCAGGCTACCTCTGGCGAACACATGGAGGGCTGTGTGGCCCTCCAAAGAAATGCCACCCCACACCATTACTGACCCACTGCCAAATAGGTCATGCTGAAGGATGTTGCAGGCAACAGATCGCTCTCCACGACGTCTCCAGACTCTGTCACGTCTGTCACATGTGCTCAGTGTGAACCTGCTGCCTGCAACATCCTTCAGCATCCGCAACCTCATCAGGAGCATGCCCAGCCGTTGTAGGGAGGTCATACAGGCACATGGAGGCCATACACAATACTGAGCATCATTTTGACTTGTTTCCACTTTCATTTTGGGGGTCTCTCCAAATCCAGGCCTCCATTGGTCAAAAATATGATTTCCATTGATGATTTTTGTGTGATTATGTTGACAGCACATTCAACTTGGTACAGAACAAAGTATTCAATGAGAATATTTCATTTATTCTGATCTAGGATGTGTTATTTGAGTGTTTCCTTTATTTTTTTGAGCAGTGTATTATGTCACAACAGAGTTTCCAAACATTTTATAGGGTGTAAAGAACTGAAAATTGACATTTGTAGAATTTGCAGCACTTAGCGGTCACATTTACTGAAAGCAAAAGCTTTTTCAATCAAAAATATGTTAACAGGCCAAGTTACATGTAACATAGGACCCGTCTTTGATATCCTATTCACAATTCTTTCATCCATTGAACTTGTGAGTTTTTGGAACGTTTCTGCTTGAATTTCTTTGCCGGATTCAGAATCTCCTCCCAGAGCTGATGATTTGATTTTGATGTGAACTGTCTCCCACCCTCGTAGATCTTCTGCTTGAGAACTCCAAAGGTTCTCAATAAGGTTAAAGTCAGTGGAGGATGGTGGCTTCACCATTAATTTTTCTTCTCCTTTTATGCCCCTAATCAGAGATATTCTTTGCAGAAGGAGATGGGGCATTGTCAGCATGAAGATGATTTTGCTCTGAATGATATAGTTCTTGTTTATGTACCATGGAAGAAAGAGGTCAGTCAGAAACTCCATACACTTTGCCAAGGTCATTTTCACACCTGAAGAGACTCTAAAGGGGCTACCAGCTCTCTCCACCTAACTCCGCCAATTGGTGATGTTACAGCCTTCTGTACATGGAGGCCATCCACCAACCATCCACTACTCCACCCATCTGGACCATCCATCCATCAATAAACAAGATTATTTTAAAATCAGTCTTCATGTATTTCTGGGACCACTGCAACAGTTTCTGCTTGTGAGTGCTGTTTAGAGCTGGCCAAATAGCAGGTTTATGCAGAGCTGCAGCCTGTGGAGGATTCTACACTTTGAGGTTCATGAGACTCCAAAGGCACCAGTTGCTTTGTAATGGTATTTAAGCCGCTGATCTCTTAAACTGATGAAACCTTCCTCATTATACCTTTATCTGCATGAACCTGTCTGTGCTGTGTATCAGCCACAAATCTCTTCACAGTACGATGATCACGCTTACGTTTTTTGTGATACATTTAATGTTTTCAAGTCCAAGGCATTGCACTATTTGATGTTTTTTGGCAGCAGAGAGATCTCATTTTTTTCCCATATTGCTTGAAACCTGTGGCTGCTTAGTATTGGGGAACATCCTTCTTAATTAGTTTTCCTTTAATAGGGCACCTGAGAACTAATTATCACAGGGGTCTGACATTGAGCTCAGTGATCTAAAGACCCTGAGAGACAAACCGTCCATGAGTTTATTAGGAAAACAAAAAATTACAACTTTATGACACTTAAATTCAATTTGCATAATAATTTGGAAAAGTTGATCCCGTCAGAAGAAAGCAAGATCAGGTCCCATTTTTTGGGGTATAAGAATAAGAGAAAGCAAAATAATAATGTAAAAACATGCCTTTCATTTATAAAACTTAAAGGGATTGTTCACTTTTAGTCATCCTTTGCTGCTTCTCATGATGTGTGTCTCTGATGTGCTCCTGAGATCCCAAATGATCAGCTCTGATCTCTGCAGGTACTGGACAGTTTATAATTTCGAAGGTTGAGAGAAGACAGAAGTCCATCGAGTGCAACTTAGAACCTGACATGTTAGTGTTATAATACCCTGCAGCTCCCCCACAGGAGAAATGTAGCATTACAATTTTCCATTTGAAGTTAATGATTTTTTGTAAAGAGAACTTTTGTAACAACTGTCAGTTCTAGATAATTAATGAGGGTCCTGATCGGTCAAGTCCTTTATATTGAGTCAGGTATGAGTATTAGTGTGGACAGAGTTCTGGCTAGAACATACTAGAATCCAGACATACTTCAATTATTTTGGAGAAACCAATTTCTAAATATTTCTAATTTTCACTGGCAAACAACTGAATAAAGTACAAAAACACATGTTCCCAGACTTACAAGAAAGAACTCCACCACGGCAGCGGGTAAGGTAATATTTTCTTGACTTTCAGTGGGTGGTCCATCCTTTATTTCGGGACCATCTGCTACATGGAGTCCTCTTATCCAGAGGTTACAAATCTGCCGTTATCAGGACAGTAAAGCTTTAAAAATTCAAGATTTTCTTTCAGATCGAAATATTAAAGCAGAACTTTTTGTAATGAATGACGACAACCCCAGAAAGCTGTTGACACATTAGATCAGCAGAGCTCATGATTTGCAGGTATTTATCCAGATTTATCTTTAAGCTTTATCTAAGGAGCAATACCAGACATCAGAATTTCCACTGAACCATTATGTATGGCACAGGATGAAGAAATTCAGAGCAGAAACAATGGATTTAACACAAGGCTCCAAATGAAAACCAGGTGTCTCCATATGATAAACCTCTTTGATTAGGAGAAGACCACCCGCCTGTTCAGGCTTCTCTCTACAGAAGGTCACAGACTTCTTCCTATCTCAGCAGCATTTAGATATCAACTTTCACAGGTGAAAATTCCTTTGCAGTGTGAGCTGGATCAAAGCATATTTGCTGAAATAACCATTGGAAAAAGAAATATATTTTGCATTTTTCCAACTGTTCATTTAAAACAAAACATTTGTGAATGTATGTATAGATGGAAAGATGATAGACAGACAGAGAGATAGATAGACAGATAGATAGATAGATAGATAGATAGATAGATAGATAGATAGATAGATAGATAGATAGATAGATAGATAGATAGATAGATAGATAGATAGGTGGGTAGATCGATACAGGGTCGGAATGGTGGTCTGAGGCCCACAGGGGAAATTGACCCTAGGGGCCCACCCTACAGCTATATGCAAATAGCTGTTAGTCATTATCCCCGTTATAGTTAAGCATTGACTGTAAAACACAGGTGACTCTTGGGATGTACAATTACAGTAGTTTGCATTAAAAGGCTTCTTAGGTTAAAAGAAGTTATAATAGTATCACACAAAAGAAATACAGCCACACCATAATTGGACTACATATTCCACCACATAGTGACCAAATAATACCACATACAGGGACAAATACCGCCACACCGTGATCAAACCACATATTCCAATACATAGTGACCGAATACTACAATACTGATCATGAATACAAACCACAATGCTAACAACACTGTTATTACCACCAGTGACATTTTACACAGTAGTGTGTAGTGTATAGTGTAGTGTACAGGTAATACAGTGATCACCAGTGATATTATACACATGAGCTATGTATGTAGTGTATAGTGTACAGGTAATACAGTGATCACCAGTGACATTATATGCAGGAGCTCTGTATATAGTGTCAGTGTACAGCTAATACAGTGATCACCAGTGACATTATACACAGGAGCTCTGTATATAGTGTCAGTGTACAGATAATACAGTGATCACCAGTGGCATTATACACAGGAGCTCTGTATAAAATGTCAATGTACAGGTAATACAGTGATCACTGGTGAATTATACACAGGAGCTCTGTATATAGTGTATAGTGCACAGGTAATACAGTGATCACCAGTGACATTATACACAAGAGCTCTGTATATAGTGTATAGTGTACAGGTAATACAGTGATCACCAGTGACATTATACACAAGAGCTCTGTATATAGTGTATAGTTTACAGGTAACACAGTGGTCACCAGTGACATTATACACAGTAGCTCTGTATATATTGTCAGTGTAAAGGTAATACAGTGATCACCAGTGACATTATACACATGAGCTCTGTATATAGTGTATAGGGTACAGGTAACACAGAATCACCAGTGAATTATACACAGGAGCTCTGTATATAGTGTATAGTGTACTGGTAATACAGTGATCACCAGTGACATTATACACAGGAGCTCTGTATATATTGCCAGTGAACAGGTAATACAGTGATCATCAATGACATTATATACAGGAGATCCTGAATATAGTGTCAATGTACAAGTAATACAGAGATCACCAGTGACATTATACGCAGGAGCTCTGTATATAGTGTACAGATAATACAGTGATCACAAGTGACATTATAAACAGGAGCTCTGTATATAGTGTTTAGTATACAGGTAATACAGGGATCACCAGTGATATTACACACAGGAGATCTGTATATACTGTCAATGTACAAGTAATACAGAGATCACCAGTGACATTATATATGCACTAGCTCTGTATATAGTGTCAGTGTACAGATAATACAGGGATCACCAGTGACATTTATACACAGGAGCTCTGTATATAGTGTCAGTGTACAGATAGTACAGTGATAAACAGTGACATTATACACAGGAGCTCTGTATATAGTATCAGTGTACAGGTAACACAGGATCACCAATGAATCATACACAGGAGCTCTGTATATAGTGCATAGTGCACAGGTAATACAGTGATTACCAGTGACATTATACACAAGAGCTCTGTATATAGTGTACAGGTAATACAGTGATCTCTGGTGAATTATATACAGGAGCTCTGTATATAGTGCATAGTGTACTGGTAATACAGTGATCACCAGTGACCTTACACACAGGAGCTCTGTATATAGTGTTTAATATACAGGTAATACAGAGATCACCAGTGACATTATATGCTCTAGCTCTGTATATAGTGTCAGTGTACAGATGTTACAGGGATCACCAGTGACATTAAACACAGGAGTTATGTATATATTGTCAGTGTACATGTAATACTGTGATCACCAGTGACATTAGACAATGTAGAAAACGGTCAAAGAAGCGCAAAGAACACAAGGATGAGGTAGTAGTTTCTTAAGCCCACAACGCGTTTCGACGGTAAACCATCTTCATCAGGTGGCAGTTTTCAACACAGGAGCTCTGTATATAGTGTACAGTGCACAGGTAATACAGTAATCACCAGTGATATTATACACAAGTGCTCTGTATATAGTGTATAGTGTACAGGTAATACTGTGATCTCCAGTGAATTATACACAGGAGCTCTGTATATAGTGTATAGTGTACAGGTAATACAGTGATCACCAGTGACATTATACACTGGAGCTCTGTATATAGTATACAGTGTACAGGTAATGTAATCACATAAATTGCCCACTATGTGAAAACCCACAGGGGGTAAATATACCACAGCATATCATATGTTAAACAATGGTGGAGGACAATATACTACCATAACCACCAGATGGTATATAAAAAAACAATACTTTATTAGAAAAATGTATTAAACAAGGTACAACCTCATAAATTGCAATGAAAGGTGCAGAGGGACGTCCGAGGACCACACACCTGCCAGCCTTGCCGTATGTTTTGCCCTATTGGGGATGTTATTTCCATTTAAGTCTAGCAATAGCCTAGCAATATGAAGTATAGGGGTGGCCACTGAGCAAATAAGTAGTACCGTCTGACTTTATTGAAAATAGATACCTTTATGCTTATTCAGGCTATAACACATTAATGTGGCAGGATTGGATGTGTCCTATGGTATCTTACGTCTCTCATGTGTTTTTAATGTTGTATGTAGCACCTTTCATTGCAATTTATGAGGTTGTACCTTGTTTAATACATTTTTCTAATAAAGTATTGTTTTTTTATATACCATCTGGTGGTTATGCTAGTATATTGTCCTCCACCATTGTTTAACAGTGATACAGGTTAATACAGTGATCACCAATTGCATATATACACATGAGCTCTGTATATCAGTGTACAGGTAATACAATGAATCAAGCCCAGTGACAGTATACAACCAGGGAGCTCTGTATATAGTGTCAGTGTACAAGTAATACAGAGATCACCATTGATATTATACACAGGAGCTCTGTATATGAGTGTACAGTTAATACAGTGATCACCAGTGACATTGTACACAGTAGGTCTGTAAATAGTATATAGCGTATAGTGTAAGTGTACATGTAATACACTGACTCACCAGTAACTTCTCTAGGAGAAGTCCTTCATCTTCAATTTTCTTCTTCTTCTTGTGCAGACCGCCATCACTTCTTCCTGCCAGGACTTGTCTATGGAGGGAATACTAGTCATAACTGATCTCTTCTAGAGCACAGTCTTCATTTATTACCCAACTTCTATACTATGCCAGATGAGGAAAAAATGCGACAAACAGTTGTTCTCAAAAGTTTACATACCCCGGCAGAATTTTTGCTTTCTTGGTCTTTTTCCAGAGAATATGAATGATAACACCAAAACTTTATCTCCACTCAGTGTTAGTGGATGGGTGAAGCCATTTATTGTCAAACTACTGTGTTTTCTATTTTTAAATCATAATGACAACCCAAAACATCCAAATGACCCTGATCAAAAGTTCACATACCCTCATGATTTTGGCCTGATAACATGCATAGAAGTTGACACAAATGGGTTTGAATGGCTACTAAAGGCAACATCCTCACCTGTGACCTGTTTGCTTGTAATCAGTGTGTGTGCATAAAAGCTGAGTGAGTTTCTGAGATCCAGACAGACTCTTGCATCTTTCATCCAGCCACTGATGTTTCTGGATTATAAGTCATGGGGAAAGCAAAAGAATTGTCAACGGATCTACTTGAAAAGGTAGTTGAACTGTATAAAACATGAAAGGGATACAAAAAGATATCCAAGGAATTGATAATGCCAGTCAGCAGCATTCAAACTGTGATTAACAAATGGAAAATCAGGAGCTCTGTAAAAACAAAACCACGGTCAGGTAGACCAACAAAAATTTTGTCTCAACTGCCAGGAAAATTGTTCTGGATGCAAAGAAAAACCCACAAATAATATCAGTTGAAATACTGGATTCTCTGAAAACTAGCGGTGTGGCTGTTTCAAGATGCATAATAAGGAGATACTTGATGAAAAATTGGCTGCATGGTTGAGTCACCAGAAGAAAGCCATTACTGGGCAAATGCCACAAAGTATCTCACCTACAATATGCTAGACAGCACAGAGACAAGCCTCAAAACTTCTGGAACAAGGTAATTTGGAGTGATGAGACCAAAATTGAACTTTTTGGCCACAACCATAAACTTTACGTTTGGAGAGAGGTCAACAAGGCCTATGATGAAAGGAACATCAATCCTACTGTAAAGCACGGAGGTGGATCGCTGATGTTTTGGGGATGTGTGAGCTACAAAGCACAGGAAACTTGGTCAAAGTTGAAGGAAAGATGAATGCAGCACGTTATCAGCAAATACTGGAGGCAAATTTGCAATCATCAGCCAGGAAACTGCACATGGGACATACTTGGACGTTCCAACATGACAACAATCCAAAACACAAGACCACGTCGACCTGTCTTTGGCTACAGTAGAACAAAGTGAAGGGTCTGGAGTGGCCATCTCAGTCTCCTGACCTCAATATCATTGAGTCACTCTGGGGAGATCTCAAGCGCGCAGTTCAGTTCATGCTAGACAGCCCAGGAATTTACAGGAACTGGAGGCTTTTTGCCAAGAAGAGTGGGCAGCTTATCTGAGGAAATAAAGAACCTCATCCACAACTACCACAAAAGACTTCAAGCTGTCATTGATGTTAGAGGGGGCAATATATGGTATTAAGAAATAAGGTATGTGAAATTTTGGTCATGGTCATTTGGATGTTTTGGGCTGTCATTATGATTTCAAAAGAGAAAACACAGTAGTTTGACAATAAACGACTTCACTCAACCACTAACCATGAGTAGAGAAAAAGTTTTGGTGTTATCATTCATATTCTCAGAAAAAAGGCCAAGAAAGCAAAAATTCTTCTGGGGTATGTAAACTTTTAAGCACAACTGTAGTGCTGCCCTTCATAGTAACAGGCTCCCCTTTTTGTTCTACCCATGGAAAATAGTCTCTTAAAAAGTAAATTATATTACAGCAGTAATAATGTCCCCCACTTGCCACCATAAACTAATAATGTATGTTCCTCATTCTGGCCTCCATACAGTAATTAAAGGGAGCCTGTCAAGTCCTCCATGCTCTCCAACCCAGCACCATTCACTTATGTATGAGTAAATACCTTGCCTAACCAGCCCTGTATAATGTTTCTCTGTAAAAATTAGGTTTAAAAAAGCATTTATATTGTCCCTATTTCCTATGCTAATGAGTACTTTGACTAGTCGATGGGGCGTTAGTTGCCCAGACTTGTCAGCCCTCTTTCCATGTTATCATGTCACTGTGGGCATGATAACATAATTTGCAGGCGTTGTCCTCATCGCCAGCTCCTGCAAATCTTGCGCATGTGTGCTGCTCATTTCGGCAGCGGGTGTACGCGTCCCGGCTTCAGAAGTGTGTACTGCCCATGTCCGGAAGCCATCTTCTGTGTTTCTGATCATGCGCAGGGCACTTCTGAATCCCATGATTACATGTACAGTAGGAATGCTCTTGAAGAATTTGGGCAGAATTGTTGTTATTCAGCCACATTGGAGGGTTTCTGAGCTTGAATCGCATTTTTATGGTCTTGTCTGTTAGAGGTCAAGTTCCCGCTTCTGCACAAGGGGAATCTCGAGCCATCCCTGCTGCGGTCTCCCATCCGTCTCCGGCCGCTGTGGACTCTGCTCAGCTTAGACGTCGTTCCCAGCGTCTCGCCCAGTCTAACAGTGTACAGAGGATTACTGCTGCCTCTCCTGGCTCTGCTATTGTGGCCAGTACTGGTTAGCGGCGAGCAGACGTCTTTAGGACAAAGTCCTTGTTTTCCCCTTCTGAGCATGCCCAGGGTGAGATCTCTCATTGGAGATCAGGGGTCACATGCTCAGGTACTGCAGCAGCTCCTATTGGTCCGCCAGGAAGGTCCTGTGACTACCGGTGTTCTGGAACAGTTTCATTGGTCCTTGTTTCTGGCAGGTCCTGTAGCTGTTACTATAAAAGGGTGACATGGCTGGGCCGCCATGCGCTAATATCAACCGTCATATGCTTAGCGCCAGTGTGGTCATGCGTGTGTGTGGTTAGGGCCCGGCTGAAATAAGCCCCTAGAATACCGACTTAATCGGTGAGGAGTTTGGTATGCTAGCTGGTCAGGGTCGGTGTCCTAGATGCCCTAGATTACCGGCATAACCGGTGAGGAGTTTGATTGCCGTATTCAGGGTCTGGCGTTCAGACGCCATAGATTGCGGGTGACTCCCGCGAGGACATTAGCGCATGATCACGTTCTATGTTCGCTTAGCACTTAACTGTGTACCTGGGTGCCTGACAGGACACAGAAGTTTGTCTCAGCGGCTCTGTGACGTAACAGGGTTCGCTTTCAACGCTAGACAGCGCCCTAGCGTGTTTATTTTGCGACTCAGTGGTGTTAAGTGAGTTCGCACACATCGCCATATAGCGCTGCGGCACTCCTTCTAGCGGCTCTGTGGATTAACAGAGTTCGCACATATTGCCACAGCGCGTTACGGCGTTTATTTTGGCGACTCTGCGGGATAACAGAGTTCGCTTCTTGCACCATTTTACTAGCAGCAGGGTCCGCCTGCACGGTGGACCCCGGGCTGCGAACGCACCTCTCCACATCATATATTTGGTGCGTTCCGCAGACCCTAACAGAATATTAGCGCCAGGGTCTGGCTAGTAAAATGGCGGACGACCAGCGTCTACGGCAGGTCATCCAGCAGCTGGAGGGTAGGTTGGCGGCTCTTGAGCGCACAACCCAGCTGTGGATGTGACCGCAGTCGCTGTTCAGGCTGCTAGCACGGCGGCAGCCAGTTTGTCCTCCAACACCTCTGCTCCGACCTTGTCCCATCTCCCGCTTCCAGACAAGTTTTCTGGTGACAGCAAACATTGTCGGGGATTCGTAAGTCAGTGCTCTATACAGCTCGAGCTTCAGGCTGCACGTTTTCCTACAGAGCGGGCACAAGGGGTTTCATAGTGTCACTACTGTCGGGCAGAGCTTTGGAATGGGCAACGCCGCTGTGGGAGCGTGACAATCGCGTGGTGCGGAGTGCTCCTCGGGTTTCTGGAGGCTCTTAAAAAGGTCTTTTTGGGCCCTCAGGTCACCCACGATTCGGCGCTCAAACTGCTGGCAATGTCACAGGGTTCGAGCTTGGTCAGTCAGTTTTCAGTTCAATTTCGAACCCTGGCCTCCGAGTTAGAGTGGCCGGATAAGGTCCTTATACCGGTATACTGGAGAGGTCTGGCTGACCATGTAAAGGACGCCTTGGCCACCAGGGAGATTCCTGCCTCACTGGAGAAGCTTATCTCCATATCTACCCGCATCACCTTTGCTTTCACGAGCGGAGGTTGGAGCGGGCCCAGTGTAGACGGAGGTTTCGGCTAGCTCCCACCTTTGCCAAACCTCTAGAATCTTCCATTCAGGCGTCCAACTCCCCGGAGGTCATGGAGGTTGTTCGAGCGGGACCTGATTCTTGGCCCGTTCGAGTCTCCGTGCTTTGTAACAATTGTCAGCAGTTAGGACATTATGCCAATAGATGTCCCCAGCGATCGGGAACAGAACGCATCTAGTCACCATGGGAGGAGGTTCACTAGAGTCAGCAGCATTTGCTTCCAAGCTGTCCTTTAAAGGGACAATCTCTTTTGGTCCATCCACTCTGACGGTTGAGCTTTGTGTGGATTCTGGAGCAGAGGGGAACTTTATGTCCTCTGCTCTTGCTCTCCGCCACATAATACCTCTGGTGATGCTCGCCAAACCGGTGACGGTTCGAGTAGTGAATGGATCCATACTGCCCTCACAGATCACACATGAGACAATCCCTCTCACATTAGCTATGTCTCCTTCCCATCAGGAGATTATCTCTTTCCTTGTCCTTCCTGAGGGTATAGATGAGGTCCTGCTGGGAGTACCCTGGCTTCGTCTTCACTCCCCACATATTGAGTGGTCCTCTGGGAAGATACGGGGTTGGAGTGAGTCTTGTAGAGGTAGATGTGTGAGGGAGAGTGTTCAGGTCACTACTGCAGAGATACCCGCAGATCTCACTTCCCTTCCCAAGTGTTATTGGTCCTATGTAGACGTGTTCTCCAAAAAGGCTGCAGAGACTCTTCCACCTCACCGCTCCTATGACTGTCCTATTGACCTCTTGCCTGGAGCAGAACCACCTCGGGGTAGGGTTTATCCTCTCTCTCTCCCGGAGACGGAGGCTATGTCCCAATACATCCAGGAGAATCTGGCAAGAGGGTTCATTAGGAAGTCATAGTCACCTGCTGGGGCGGGGTTCTTTTTCGTGCAGAAGAAGAGCGGAGAATTATGTCCCTGCATAGATTACAGGGGTCTTAACGCCATCACCGTTAAGAATAAATACCTGTTGCCCCTGATTTCTGAGCTTTTTGATAGGCTCCGAGGAGCAAGGGTATTTACCAAATTAGACCTGCGGGGTGCTTATAACCTGATTCGCAACCGTGAGGGGGACGAGTGGAAGACGGCTTTTAATATCAGGGATGGGCACTATGAATATCTGGTGATGCCCTTTGGGCTCAGTAATGCCCCAGCCATTTTCCAAGACTTTGTTAATGACATCTTCCGGGACATGCTTTCCACCTCGGTCGTAGTCTATCTGGATGATATTCTCATCTTCTCTCCAGATATTGACTCCCACCGGAGAGATGTCTGCAGAGTCTTCGACCTCCTGCGGGCAAATTCCCTTTACGCAAAGTTGGAGAAATGTGTGTTTGAGCAGGAGTCTTTACCATTCCTGGGCTATATCATCTCCGCCCAGGGATTGGCTATGGATCCTGCCAAACTACAGGCTGTAATGGACTGGCAAGAACCCCATTCCCTTAAAGCGGTGCAGCGCTTTATGGGATTTATTAATTATTATCGCCAGTTCATTCCCCATTTCTCAACTTTGGTAGCTCCCTTGGTAGCCCTCACCAAGAAGGGAACAAATCCCAAATTGTGGTCTGAGGAAGTTTCCAAGGCTTTCATCTCAATTAAGTCTCAGTTTGCTAGCGCTCCCATTCTACACCGCCCTGATGTTGATAAGCCATTCATATTGGAGGTGGATGCCTCATCCGTTGGTGCTGGAGCAGTCCTTTTTCAAAAGGATGCTCAAGGTCGGAAGCATCCTTGCTTCTTCTTCTCCAAGACCTTCACACCAGCGGAGAGGAATTATTCCATCAGGGACAGAGAGTTGCTAGCAATGAAGTTGGCTTTCTCTGAGTGGAGACATCTGTTGGAGGGGGCTCGCTTTCCCTTTCAAGTCTTCACTGACCACAAGAATCTGGTATATCTTCAGACAGCTCAGCGGCTTAATTCTCGCCAGGCCAGATGGTCCTTGTTCTTCTCCCGGTTTCATTTCACACTCCATTTCCTCTCGGGAGAGAAGAACATTCGTGCCGACGCTCTCTCTCGCTCTGTGGTGTCCTCTGAGGAGGAGGAGGAGCCTTGGCTTATTGTCCCCACAGAGAGCCTGAGAACTGTGGCCCCGGTTTCGCTAGAGTCTGTGCCCCTGGGCAAGATTTTTGTGCCTACCAATTTGCGACCGGAGGTACTCTCTTGGGCACATTCATCCAGGGTGGGTGGACACTTTGGGGCAAAGAGGACATCTGAATTGCAGGCGAGGACATACTGGTGGCCGCATATGGTTCGTGACGTTGGGGACTATGTTCAGGCGTGTGTCTCCTGCGCCAAGAATAAGTCTCCACGACAACGGCCAGCTGGGTTACTTTACCCTTTGCCGGTGGCAGACAGGCCCTGGGAGATGGTTGGGATGGACTTTGTGGTGGGCTTGCCCAAGTCTCGGGGTTGCACCTTTATTTGGGTCATACCGACCATTTTTCCAAAATGGTGCATCAGGTGCCGCTACCACGGTTACCTTCTGCACGGGCTCTGGCAGTGTTGTTCGTTAGGCACATCTTCCGTCTACACGGCATGCAGGACAAAATTGTCAGTGATCGAGGTCCCCAGTTTGCGTCTCGGTTCTGGAGAGAGCTTTGTCGTCTACTCAGTATTGAGTTAAATCTCTCTTCAGCGTACCATCCTGAGACGAATGGGTTGGTAGAGAGGGCCAACCAGACCTTGGTTACCTATCTACGACATTTTGTCTCAGCCAGGCAGGATGACTGGGCATCTTTGCTACCGTGGGCTGAGTTTGCACTAAACAATGCTGTGGCTGACTCCACTGGACAGACTCCATTCGTCCTAAACTACGGTCAGCATCCACGGGTTCTGGTGCCCATGCCCGTGTCTTCCGCCGACTCCAGGGTGGCAGACTGGGTTGTGGAGGCACGGGACATTTGGGACCGTACCCAGGATGCCATTCAGGCGTCCAAGGAGAGGATGAGGTCTTCCACCGACGCACATCGGCGTCCCGCTCCGACATTTGCCCCTGGGGACTTGGTGTGGCTCTCCGCCCGTAACATTAGGTTGCGAGTTGAGTCCACTAAGTTGGCACCCCGCTACCTGGGTCCTTTCAAAGTCCTCGAACAGGTTAATCCTTGGTATACCATTTGGCTCTTCCACCACGCCTGGGTATCTCCGACACCTTTCACGTATCCCTTCTGAAACCCGTGCTCATGTCCCGGTTTTCCGAGTCATCTGCCGGGACATCGGGTTGTCTACGGACGACCATGAGGTGAACGCCATCGTAGGGTGTAAGGTGGTACGGGGCAAAAGATTTTATTTGGTGGATTGGAGGGGTTATGGGCCTGAGGATAGGTCTTGGGAGCCTGCCGAGCACGTTCATGCTCCGCAGCTCATCGCTGCCTTTGAGTGCAGCAAGGCCCAGAGAAGGGGGGGCCCTAGGAGGGGGGTTAATGTTAGAGGTTGAGTTCCCGCTTCTGCACAAGGGGAATCTCGAGCCATCCCTGCTGCGGTCTCCCATCCGTCTCCGGCCGCTGTGGACTCTCCTCAGCTTAGACGTCGGTCCCAGCGTCTCTCCCAGTCTAACAGTGTACAGAGGGTTACTGCTGCCTCTCCAGGCTCCGCTATTGTGGCCAGTACTGGTTAGAGGCGAGCAGACGTCTTTAGGACAAAGTCCTTGTTTTCCCCTTCTGAGCATGCCCAGGGTGAGATCTCTCATTGGAGATCAGGGGTCACATGCTCAGGTACTGCAGCAGCTCCTATTGGTCTGCCAGGAAGGTCCTGTGACTACTGGTGTTCTGGAACAGCTTCATTGGTCCTTGTTTCTGGCAGGTCCTGTAGCTGTTACTATAAAAGGGTGGCATGGCTGGACCGCCATGCGCTAATATCAACCGTCATATGCTTAGCGCCAGTGTGGTCATGCGTGTGTGTGGTTAGGGCCCGGCTGAAATAAGCCCCTAGAATACCGACTTAATCGGTGAGGAGTTTGGTATGCTAGCTGGTCAGGGTCTGTGTCCTAGATGCCCTAGATTACCGGCATAACCGGTGAGGAGTTTGATTGCCGTATTCAGGGTCTGGCGTTCAGACGCCATAGATTGCGGGTGACTCCCACGAGGACAGTAGCACATGATCACGTTCTATGTTCGCTTAGCAGTCAACTGTGTACCTGGGTGCCTGACAGGACACAGAAGTTTGTCTCAGCGGCTCTGTGACGTAACAGGGTTCGCTTTCAACGCTAGACAGCGCCCTAGCGTGTTTATTTTGCGACTCAGTGGTGTTAAGTGAGTTCGCACACATCGCCATATAGCGCTGCGGCACTCCTAGCGGCTCTGTGGATTAACAGAGTTCGCACATATTGCCACAGCGCGTTACGGCGTTTATTTTGACGACTCTGCGGGATAACAGAGTTCGCTTCTTGCGCCATTTTACTAGCAGCAGGCTCCGCCTGCACAGTGGACCCCGGGCTGCGAACGCACCTCTCCACATCATATATTTGGTGCGTTCCGCAGACCCTAACAATGTCACAGCATCTCAGTCCTAATTTTGTTTTTCTTAATGCTTTCAGAGGTGGACTTGCCGGTGTGTTTGGTATCATTGTCGTGATGCATAACCCAAGTGCGCTTCAGCTTGAGGTCGCAAACTGATGGCCGGACATTCTCCTTCAGAATTTTTTGTTAGACAGCAGAATTCATGGTTCCATTTACCACAGCAAGTCTTCCAGATCCTGAAGCAGCAAAACAGCCCCAGACCATCACACTAACACCACCATATTTACTGTTGGTATGATGCTCCTTTTCTGAAATGCTGTGTTACTTCTACGCCAGATGTAATTGGACATACACTTTCCAAAACGTTCAACTTTTGTCTCGTCGTCAGTCCACAGAGTATTCTCTCGAAAGTCTTGGGGATCATCAAGATGTTTTTTGGCAAAACTGAGACGAGCCTTTATGTTCTTATTGCTCAGGAGTGGTTTTCGTCTTGGAACTCTGCCATGCAGGAAAATTTTACCCAGTCTCTTTCTTATGGTGAACACTGACCTAAACTGAGGCAAATGAGGCTCACACTTCTTTGAATCATGTTGTAGGGTCATTTGTGATCTCTTGGTTGAGTCGTCGCTGTACTCTTGAGGTAATTTAGGTTGGCCGACCACTCCTGGGAAGATTCGCCACTGTTCCATGTTTTCGCCATTTGTGGATAATGACTATCACTGTGGTTCACGGGAGTCCCAAAGCTTGAGAAATTACTTTATAACTTTTTCCAGACTGATAGATCTCAATTGCTTTGTTTCTCATTTCTTCCAGAATTTCTTTGGATCGCAGCATGATGTCTGGCTTTTGAGGAGCTTTTTTACCACTACTTTACATTGACAGGCAGGTCCTATTTAAGCAATTTCTTGATTGAGAACAGGTGAACAGTAACAGGCTTGGGTGTGGCTAGGGAATTTGAACTCACTTTCCCAAAAGATGTGATAAACCACAGTTAATTTATGTGTTACGGGGGTAGCAATCACTTTTTCACACAGGCTCCATGTAAGTTTGGATTTATTTTTTCATTAATGCAAAAGATCTTCATTGAAAAACTGCATTTTGTGATTACTTGCGTTATCTTTGTCTAATATTTAAATTTGTTTGGTGATCTGAAACATTTAAGTGTGACAAACATGCAAAAGAATAGGAAATCAAGAAGGTGAAAATCACTTTTTCACACATCTGTAGATAGATAGATAGATAGATAGATAGATAGATAGATAGATAGATAGATAGATAGATAGATAGATAATCAGAAAAAAACAGGCAGCACTCCAAAAATTAATGTGAAAAAGCATGTGAAATGCGGCTCAATGGGTCAGAGATCTGGTGATGACTCGGCCATTACAGAACATTCAACTTCTGTGCTTCTGCAGAATGTATTGGGCCATTGTCCATTAGTTTTGTGAAGCACCGTCCATTCTTCCTTTCCTCATTTGTTTGAATCTAAGCAGAAAGTATCACCCTGTACACTTCAGAATTAATCCGACTACTTCTTTTTTCAGTTGCATCATTAATAACCACTAGTGGCCCAGTGCAATTGGAAGCCATGCATGCCATGCCCTCACCATCACGCTGTCTCCGCCATATGTTACAGAGGATGTGCTGATGATCAGGAGCCATTCCAAGCCTTCTCCATACTTTCTTCTTCACATCATTCTGCTATAGGTTGATCTAGTTTGCTTTCCAGAATTGGGTGGCTTCTTTAGATGTTTTTGGGCAAAGCCTAATTTGGTCTTTCTATTTTTAAGGCACCTTGTGGTGAACCCACTGTATTTGCTCTCATGAAGTCTTCTCTTTCTTGTAGATTTACATACTGAAGCACTGACTTCCTGCAGAGTGTTCACTTGGGTGGATGTTCTGAAGGATTTTTCTTCACCATGGAAAGGATTCTGTGATCATCCACCACTTTTATATTCCATGGACTTGTAGACTTTTTTGAGTTCTCAAGCTCACCAGTGCACTCTTTTTTTTGCAGAATGTACCAAACTATTAATTTGGCCACTCCTAGCATATCTCTCTGATGTATTAAGTATTTTTTTCAGCCTAATGATGGTCCATTTCTCTTACAGTGAGAGCTCCTTTGATCGCATGTTGTGGGTTCACAGCAACAACTTCCAAATGCAAATGCCACACCTGCCATCAGCTCCAGACCTTTTACCTGCTTAATTGAAGATTGATTAGTGAGGCAATAGCCCATGCAGCCCATTAAAGAGATTTGAGATAATGTTTCAATTACTTTTGGTCCCTTGAAATAGAGACAGCTATGTATTGAAGAGCTGTAACTCCAAAACCTTTACTCCAATAAGGATGTGAATACCCTCAAATTAAAGTTGAGAGTCTGCACTTTAAACCCATTTTGATTATATAACTGTATCTTGAATATGTTTTGGTAAACAGTTAAGATGTCGAAACTTGGGTCACTGTCCAAATATTTCTGGACCTAACTGTGGATAGATAGATATATAGACTCTGAGTCTGGATGACCTGATTAACATGGACTTTTAGTCGAAACTGTGCGCTGCTTTATTTGACCTGTGGTGGCGCTGGAGTGAAATAGAACATTCGCTACTAGTTCCTTCACTGATTATAACTGATTTCTGGAGTTGCCAGCAATAGGGTAATTATTAGAGATGAGTGAATATATTTCAGTGAAATTTAATTTCACTAGAATTTTTTAAAAATCTGTAATTGTCAAAACGCAAATTTTTGTAATTCGCCTCCACAGACCACCATTTTCTGAACCGTGAAGGGCCAATAAAATGTTAAAAAAAAAAAAAATCCTTTTCCTCCCCTCAACACCCATCTTTCCACTCCTTCTGCTACTCAACACCACCCATCCAGTCCTCAACACAACTTCTGATACCCAACGCTCATAATGAAATGTCCAGGTCTCTCACGATCGACCGGGCTCTGATGAGGCCTAGGAAGGGATGTTCCCATGCACACGCAAAGTCATGGTGCATGGTGAAATGACCCTACTTGGGATTTCACCATGACCACTGATGATCAGAAGATGTGATGAGGACCAGACGAGTGATGGTGAGGAGCGGGGGTCGGGGAGCTGAGCAGTGAGTATAAGGATTTTTCTTTATTTTTTTCACATCTTACATTTATTTTTCCCAGGGGGTTGGAGCATAATAAAGGACATTAAATTTTCTCATAGTAACTTTCCTATGAATCGAATTTTCGGGGAAAATCCAAGCAAACAGGCTAATTTGAATTCTGCCTCATCCCTAGTAATCATCTTATCTTCGGGTTCTAAGGAAATGCATAGTCGAAAACAGATAAAGTCTTCATACCTCTGCCCTGGAAATTCTACGACTTGTAACATAAAATGATGACGCATTTCAGGTCAAGTTCAGACGGTCCTTGCTTTTTATTGGCCGTGTGATTTCACAACATAAACCTAGTAATAATAAGGAGGAATGTAAAGTGGCAGTAATGTATATTTAATACAGAAAATATCACAAAGCTGTTTACGCAGAAGATTGCTTTCAAATTTGATGGTAAAGTTGGAATTCTTTATAATGGGGCCACCCAGCGATAAAGGCAACAAGGAGTTTAGTGATTCATATCCAACAACTTTTACCATACGTCATGCCATGTAAATCACTGCAGGGAGGACAGGAGAACGGTCACATCTCCTACCGAGACCTCCGTTGTGTAATGTACTAACAGCACTATGATATAGGAAAGATGTGTATCTTCGTACCGTGTTAGCCAGTAGATAGAAAAATATTTAGACTTGAGAGTCCTCAGTGGTTGATACCTTTTAATGGCTAACTGAAAGATGGTAACAAATTGCAAGCTTTCGAGACTACTCAGGTCTCTTCATCAGGCAAAGACTAATACAAAATCTGAAGAATCACATATTTATATACACAAAAGGACACAGGAATAATGCAATAGATAAGACAAGTGACGTGAAGCAGAACTGTCATTATGGCAGAGGGATGAACATAAATATTGGAACAGTTCATAGATAAGGAGGGAAAGTTTTATTGCCCTCTGATTGGGGTCTGGTATTGTGTTTTGATGACCCTAGAAGGTCAGAGAAGCAGATTCCTTAATTGATATAGAAAGACATAAATCCATGTGACACGTTCATTCCAACACTAAGAGTGTCAAAGGTCATCATGAGCTTATATTCCCAAACCTTTCTATCTTTCTCAGATTTGAAGTTAGATTTTAATATAAGTAGTTCCATATCCATCATGCTATGACCGGGCATACAAAAGTGTTTTGCCACAGGTAAATCCATTCTTTTTTCTCTTATTGTGTGGCGATGAGAATTCATCCTTGTTCTCAGTTTTTGCCCGGTCTCCCCCACATACAGAATCCCAGTTGGACATTTAGTACATATAATGAGGTACACCACATTAGATGTGATGCAGCTGAAAGTACCTGGTATCTTGTAGTCCTGATGTGAGTTGGGGATCTTTATCTTGTCTGTGGTCATTATAAATGGACATGTTTTACATTTCTTCTGGTTGCAAGGAAAGGTTCCTGCAGCTGTTGGGGAGGACAGGGAGCTTCTGACAATGATGCTTCTTAGATTTGGGGGCTGCCTAAAACATAGTAGTGGGGGGGTCTGGAAATATGGATTGTAATCGGGCATCTTTTTGTAGTAAAGGTTGTAGTTTCCGTGCAGCTCCCCTTAGCATCTCCAGATTTGGATTGTAGGTGACCACTAGAGGCACCCGGTTATTTTCTTCTTTAGCTTTGTAATGTAGCAGGTAGTGTTGAGCGATACTGCTCGATATCTAAAAATATCGGATCGGAATGGTATCGCCGATATCACTAAATATCGGCGATATCCGATTCCGATACCGGAAGTCCCATGTAAGTCTATGGGAACAAAATATCGCAACTAAAAAAACACTTTCTTTCCTTGTAAACACAAAATATACAAAACTTAGAATACATATATATATATATATATATATATATTATATATATATATACATGTCATTGTGACATATATATATACATATATTTATAGTTTATTCACTTCTACATAGTAAAATAGCCTCTGATTCAATTGCCGGGTAAAGCCGGCATTTGTGAAAAGACAGAAGCACCCGAGGGTCCAGTCGCCACAGAGATGTTGCATCGCACCCAGCGGTGTGACAACTTACTCTCAGGTAAGGAGGAAACACCCCATTGACTCCAACCACTGCATTCAACAGACACTATGCCAGCTGAGTGTAGGCGGACCCAATGGGATGGTCTAGCTCAGGCTGGTTAGAACAGGGTGTAGCTAGTTGGCTGGGAGGGGTTGAGGCAGCCTTATGCTGCATGTCTTTGTAGTAAGAATTGTTTCCTTTCCTGCTTTCTTACTACGTCGCATACTCCACTCTGCTACATCACTCTGCACCATTGCTCTATCTCACATCTATCTGCCCTGGAAGGATACCGTCTTACCTGTACAAGACTTATCACCTAACTGCACTACACCATCCCTGCCAGAGGACCTGCACAGCAGCGCTGGTCACCCTGACCAGGTACTACAGGTGGCGTCACGACAAACTACACAAACATTCTATCATCCCCTGGAAATATCCCACATTCCAGTGAGCGACCAGGGCACGGACATAGCTGTGCTACCCGTCACATCCCCCATAGAAGTCGACGGGTTTGGTGCCGAGTACCCCCAAAACCTGTGGCTCTGTGCGACTCAACTTTGGCGTCACGAACAGGATTCAGAAGCTCGCTATAAGCGAGTCCTGTGTGCCTTAATTGAACTGTTTTTTTTGCTTGAGAATTGCAAAAATCATCATAGACTGTATTTGCCATTTTTCCGTCATATCTGCGCCACGAGGCACAGGTGAAGAATAAGGGCGTGCTCTCGTGTGCGTACACTCACTCCGTGGCGCGAAAACGATGTCCGCACACTCTAAATGTTACTGCAATGTAAGATCGTGCCCCACAGCTCTGAGTTCCGCCTCCTCATCCTCCTCAGTGGGCGGAAACAACGCGAAGGTCCCGCCTCCCTACAAAAGATGGCGCCTCTCCTGATGCTAATGACACATGTGACTTGGCAGAGATGGCGAACGGACATGAGCAGAAGTGGGAAGGGATGGAGGAGTCAGAGCTCTCCCCCCAGGAAGCGACCCGATCGCCACGGAGCCACCGTTTGGCACCCGGCCTGGAAACCCTCCTACGCTGGAAGAAGCGGAGGATACCCTGAGAGACCTGGCCCGGCACCAGGAGGAGGTCGCCAGGATGGAAGCAAGCTGGCGGGCCCTAAAACTACAATTGGAGCGGCGCCAATCCCTCTTACCCCTGAAGTGTCTGTACCGGAAGGTGAGGCACCGTTCCAGTAGAGGAGGCCGTGCGGCATCCCAGCCCTTGCAATCTGAACCGGTTGACAGTATCTCAGTGGAGGCACCCTTCCAGTAGAGGAGGCCGTGCGGGCATCCCAGCCCTTGCAATCTGAACCGGTTGACAGTATCTCAGTGGAGGCACCCGTTCCAGTACAGGAGGCCGTGCGGGCATCCCAGCCCTTGCAATCTGAACCGGTTGCCAGTATCACAGTGGAGGCACCCGTTCCTGCAGAAAACGCCGCACCAGCACCCCAGATCCCGCTGTCTGCCCCCGTCGCTGAGGCAGAAGAAGCGACACCCGTCCTCATGGAGGAGGCCGCGCAGGCACCAGAGCTCTACCTGCCTGTACCGGAGCCCCGACCGTCATCTGTTCCAGAGCCGGCTGCTTCCGCCACAGGTGAGTGCCGCCAGGACTGGCGGGCGTCAGGAGAGCTGCCGCAAACCGGACATCGTAAGCTGGCGTTTGAATGTGGAGACATGGAGCTGCTGGTGGAGGAGAATTACAACCGGCGTCAGGAGGAAGAGTGGAGACGTCGGGAGCGGGAAGCAGAGCGACAAGGGGAGCAGCGAGAATCCCAAAAGCTTTGGCAACGTCACCTGGAGAAGGACCTGGCAGAGAAGGCACGTATGAGAAAGGATAAAAGGACGGTGAGGGAGCCGCGGCGTAAGGGTGCAGTACGGAACTTTAAGTTAAAAGGTGGTTGGGGCTTCATCCAGGAGCCTGGACTTTATTTAGAAGTTTTTGTAACCCGGCGGGACGTGGAGGCTCACCTCCCAGAAGGACACCCAGGGAGGGACCTGTTGCCAGGAGACTTGGTGACTTACACCCGACACTGGGGTTACAATGGATGGTACGCCCTAAATGTTACCAGGTGCGACCCCTACTCCCCAGAGTGTCAGGAAACTGACAGACCCTACGAGCCTTCAGCCTCCCCCAACCAGGCCTCTGCACAAGTGCCCACCCCACACCGTAAATCTCCCCAGCCTCCCTCAGTGGTCTCCTCAGCAGCCCCAGCTATGGACATGATAATGATAGCTGGCCCGTACCCGGCGCCTGTTAGGCCCCCTGGGGTTCGTTCAGTCCGGGACATAGGGGTCCAGACCCGGAGGGAGACGAAAGAGGTGGCCACACAGACCCAGATAGCGGGTCACGACGTCACTGTACAGGCCACACGACGTCATCAGGTCTGGGTGGACCCTCCTGTCACGGATGTTTGGCAAGCTCCAGAACAGTACCAGGTGGTACCTGTAAGAGGCCAGCCAAAGAAGTCTAAATAACCCGGACAGGGTCTCTGTATGTAAATAGTTAAATTATTGATGTACCGGACGGGTGAATGTTCATAAAAAGAAGTTTATTGTTGCCTTAATATACCCAGGTTGGGTAATGGTTTGATGTACCCGGACGGGTGAATGTTCAGAAGAACAAGTTTATTGTTGCCTTAATATACCCAGGTTGGGTAATGGTGTTTCACTGTAATCAAAATGTTGAACTTTGAAGCCATGAACTGTACTGGCTCACAAACTTTTCTGTAAATAGTTGGCACTTCGGTGCTCCATCTTGGTTTTACAAAAAACTTTACTGTGCACTATTTTCAACTACCTCAGAAACTAAAAACCCGTTTGGTGTGGCCGAAAGTGAGGTCTGCTCAAGGAAAGTCTTGCAGCCCACCCAAGACCACAGTTGGAGGTTTGGAGCGGGTCCTCCACAAGCACAAGTAAAGGACACTGTGAAGTTACCCCGGTGGGGGTAGTCCTAAGAAGTCTCCACGAACTTCGGCACTAATGCTATTTGCACTTTTGTAATGTTATTATTAAAAATTTTATTATGCAACGTTTAACTTGAAGTGTTTCCTGCTTTCTTACTACGTCGCATAGTCCACTCTGCTACATCACTTTGCACCATTGCTCTATCTCACATCTATCTGCCCTGGAAGGATAGCGTGTTACCTGTAGAAGACTTTTCACCTACCTGCACTACACCATCCCTTCCAGAGGACCTGCACAGCAGCGCTGGACACCCTGACCAGGTACTACAGGTGGCGTCACGACAAACTACACGAACATTCTATCATCCCCTGGAAATATCCCACATTCCAGTGATCGCCCAGGTCACGGACCAAGCTGTGCTACTCGTGACATCCCCCATAGAAGTCGACGTGATCGGTGCCGAGTACCCCCAAAACCCCTGTCTCTGTGCGACTCAACTTCCCTCACTGTGCTGGCACTTTACATTTACAATGCCTTTGGGTTTTTTTTTTGGGGGGGTGGGGAACATTCAGACTTTTGCTATGGGGCCCCATGATTTATATGTACGCCCCTGCTGCTGAGGCATGGTATTTAAGGCTGTTAAGGAGCCAACATACATGGACCTTGCCAGCAGCGTCGGACTGGAGTACCTTGGGCCCACCACAGAAAATATATTCTTGCGGCCCAACATCATACTTCCCAACCTTTGAATAAGGGAAAGAGGGACAAAGGCTGTGGCACGCTGTGCATGCTGCAGAAAATTTTAGGCCATGCCACGTTGCACCACAGACTGTCCAGGAGTTGGTGGATGCTTTAGTCCAGGTGTGGGAGGAGATCCCTCACGAGACCATCCGTCGCGCTCATCAGGAGCATGGCCAGAAGTTGTAGGGAGGTCATACAGCATACCTCCCAAATTTGGAAGACAGGAAAGAGGATTAAAGGCTGCGGCGCGTGTTGCGCGCCGCTGAAAATTTTAGGCCACGCCCCGACAACACCCATTTCACAGCTAATCACACCCATATCCTCGCCCCAAGCGTAACCATTTAGCACTGCTGATCACACTGACTGGTAATGAGGGCACAGTGGCTGGTACTGAGGAAAAGAAAGAAAGAAAGAGCAGCGAGAGAGAAAGAACAAACAGAGAAAGAAAGAGAGGAAAGAAAGAAAAGAGAGAAAGAAAGAACAGAGAGAAAAAAGAACAGAGAGCGAGAAGGAAAGAACAGAGAGCGAGAAAGAAAGACTAGAGAGAGAGCCATAGGCGTAGCTAGGGTTTTGGTTTAGTGGGGGCAAAACTTCTGAGTGGGCCCATCATCAGAGAACCTCAGCAAATGACCGCGCTGTTGGCCAAAATAATCTATATATAAAAAGACCAATATTGATATTACCGCCATATGGTCTGTGTTAAATAATACCAGTCCTACAGAACATATAATAGATTACAGCACAGGTACAGATAATGACTTACCGCTGATGTTCTTTCTAATGGAATTGTTCACTTTTCATGTCTTTTCCATCTGGCCCACACCGACATGACGACTTCTAAAGCCAGGACTCGACTGCACCCCATTAAAAAAAAAATAAAAAAAAAACTCACCTCCCGGCTCCTGTGCTGCTCACTGTTCTCCCTCTCAGCGTCTGACAGCGGGCGCCGGCAGGTGATGTTATTGCGCCCGCTGTAATACGCTGAGAGGGGGATTATGGGAGAGAAGGAGCGCTCGCACCTTCTCTCTCCATGCGGTCAGCTTTATCGGCTGGATGCCGATACAGCTGACCCTCCGATGACGGGTGGGGGGCCCACTGCTGGCACCGGGCCCCCCCAACGCCTGTTCAGGCCCCATAGCTTCCGGGCGGCAGAGCAGGGAGAGAGCCCCCTCTGCCCCGCGACCTATCCTTTCAAATCAGGGCCCACCATGCAGGAGCTGGGGCCCACCGTAGGTTTCTCCGGTGTCCCGGTGCCTCAGTCCGACCCTGCTTGCCAGCCTGATAATACCAGGCCACAACAGTCTGCATATCTTGGCTGGTTAACAAAAATAGGGGATCCCCTCGAAAAAAATTTGGCGTGGGGTCCCCCTATTTTTGTTAACCAGCCAGATGAAGCAGACTGCTGAGGCCTGGTTTTTCAGGCTGGTAAGGATCCAATATCCATGGACCTTGCCAGCCTGATAATACCAGACCACAGCAGTCTGCTTAGCTTGGCTGGTTAACAAAAATAGGGGATCCCCTCGAAAAAAAAACGGCGTAGGGGTCCCCCTATTTTTGTTAACCAGCCAAGTAAAATGCAGACTGCTGCGGCCTGGTATTAAAAGACTGTCAAGGCCCATGGATTTTGGCCCTCAACAGCCTGATAATACCAGGCTACAGCAGCCCCACATTTGGCGCATCAAAAGATGTGCCAATTGTGGCACTTTACCCGGCTCTTCCCACTGCCCTGTAGCGGTGGCAAGTGGGGTAATAAGGGGAAAATGTCACCGTTGATTGCACGGTGAGAATAAGCCCGGTTAATAATGGAGAGGTGTCAATAAGACACCGATCCATTATTAATCCCAAAGTTTTTAAATGTATAAAAAAAAAGACACAGCAAGAAAAAAGTATTTTAATGAAATAAAAGAGACAACACAGTTTTCATTAATTTTATTATACACTCATTCCTGCGACGCCATCGATCTCCTGTAAAAAAAGAAAAAAAACAAACCAACAGTATACCACCTGTCCGACGCAGTCCATAGTAACGACAGTCCCATGACGATCCAGCTCTGCTACATCGCAATGACAGGCAGAGCCTGACATCCCGGCGCAGCACAGCTGATTACCTGCTTCCCCGGCGGTGACGTCATCGGACTGACTGCTTTACGGCCGGGATTACCCAGCAGTCACTGCAGTTATCGCGAGAAACTGCATGTGACCGCCGGGGAAAGATGATGGCGGCCATCAAGCAGTCCAGCCCGTGACCGCCGGAGATCTTCTGCCAGGTAAGTGCCGCTGACTCCTGACAGACCCGACCGACGGACACTGACAGTGACAGTGACAATTCCGATTCCGGTATCCGATAAGACGAAAATATCGGAACTAAGTATCGAAAGTCCGATAGAGCTAATATCGGCCGATACCCGATACTTGCGGTATCGTATCGCTCAACACTAGTAGCAGGTGATTCCTTGATATTCTGGTGGCTCTTGTAATTTGGTTTTCAATTGTTCTTGGATGGTAGCCCTGGTTCAAAAAATTCTTTCTGAGGCGACCAAGGTGTTCATCTCTATCCATGGGGTTGGAACATATAAGGTTGTATCTGATGGCTTGGCTGTAGACAATAGAGTTTTTTATGTGTTTTGGATGGAAACTGTCCCATTTAAGGTATGTTGGACGGTCGATTGGCTTGTGATACAGGGATGTCTCTATTTCATTGTCCTTCAGTTTAATGATGGTGTCTAAAAAGTTAATTTCAGTGCTGGAGTAGTTAAGTGTTAAGTTGATGGTGGGATGAAATTGATTGAACTGTTCATGGAACGTCTTTAGCTGTTGTTCAGACTCCGTCCAGATGATTAAAATGTCATCAATGTAGCGGTAGTAGGCCCGAGGCCTGATGGGACATGAGGACAAAAAGTCGCTTTCAAGCTTGGCCATGAAAAGGAATCTGCTTCTCTGACCTTCTAGGGTCATCAAAACACAATACCAGACCCCAATCAGAGGGCAATAAAACTTTCCCTCCTTATCTATGAACTGTTCCAATATTTATGTTCATCCCTCTGCCATAATGACAGTTCTGCTTCACGTCACTTGTCTTATCTATTGCATTATTCCTGTGTCCTTTTGTGTATATAAATATATGATTCTTCAGATTTTGTATTAGTCTTTGCCTGATGAAGAGACCTGAGTAGTCTCGAAAGCTTGCAATTTGTTACCATCTTTTCAGTTAGCCATTAAAAGGTATCAACCACTGAGGATTCTCAAGTCTAAATATTTTTCTAACAGCACTAGGCACTTTTCCCCTCACCATGTGTCTGTGCTACGTCTGTCATAATTTATCTTTTTCAGTTTTGCCTTACTAATCAAAAAAAGTTAGCAAACTTTTTTTTTAACTATCACGTAGAAAATTCCATTAAACCCTTTTAGGATCCTTTTTTTTTTTACAAACCACGATGTACTCATAATTTCTGGTTCTATCCGCTGAGTCCCGGAGTCTGGCATTGGCTGTGGCGCTGAAGTTACGTCGCCAATTAATGAGCTTGGTGGCTCTGAGAGGGGTGTTCCGTCTACACTAGCAGAGCTGCTGAGCTTAGTGATTGGCTTCCATGCTGTCGAGGTGACATTAGCGCTGCAGACAAACGGAAACCCAGCGTTTGGTGACGTCCATGGCCTTCAGACTTCATGCCGTCATTTCCTGCAACGGATTTTCTACGAAGTATTGAAAATTAACATTTCATTTATGGTATAAGTTAACTGTAATCACTAGAATGGTATGAGTTGGAAGTAACCTCCTGGGTCATCTGGTCCAACCCCCTGCTCAAAGCAGGATTCTCTAAATCATCCCAGACAGATGTCTGTCCAGCCTCTGTTTGAAGACTTCCATTGAAGGAGAACTCACCACCTCTCGTGGCAGCCTGTTCCACTCATTGATCACTCTAACGGTCAAAAAGTTTTTTCTAATATCTAATCTGTGTCTCCTCCCATTCAGTTTCATCCCATTGCTTCTCGTGTTTCCTTGTGCAAATGAGAGTAATGATGATCCTTCAACAATGTGACAGCCCTTGAGATATTTGTGGACAGCTCCTCTCAGTCCTCAGTCTTCTCTAAACATTCCCAAATCTTGTAACTGTTCTTCACAGAACATGGTTTGCAGACCGGTCACAATTCTGGTCGCTCTTCTCTGAACTTGCTCCAGTTTCTCCAATTTCTTTTGAGTCCCTGAAATGAGAAGGCTTTGTAGTAAAATGGTCACAATTCCTAAACATTTCACAGGATATTTTTGTTTAACCCCTTTAATTAAACTTGAAATTGCATCACAGTTGTTTCATTTTAAATAAGAAATAGTGGCCTGCAGAGCTGAAATCACAGAGATTCTGCCACTGTCCAAATATTTTTTTACCTAACTGTAAGAAAATCAAATTCGCTTTGAACTTTTCAAAAGCTTCTTCTTCACCAGATTACGAAATTTTTTGGGATTTGATTCACACAATTCCAGCTAAATGTGGCCATGGCACTGTTTCAACTGGTATCTATTCAGGGCCAGACACAGGCTAAAAAAAATCTTCTAAGTAACCTGAAAATCCATGCGAAATGAATTTATAGATTTTTCCCATGAATTAAGAGTAAACGATCAATCCAGAAGGAGAAAGAAGTAAATTTCTCTAATAGGATATATTACAAAGATTCTAATTTTCACATGTACAGTATAAAATAAAACATTGGTCATTATGATTTAATAAGAGAAAACACAGTAATTTGACAATAAATGGCTTCGCCCAACCACTAACCATGAGTGGAGAAAAAGATTTGGTGTTATCATTCATAGTCTCTGAAAAAAGGCCAAGAAAGCAAAAATTCTGCCGGGGTATGCAAACTTTTGAGCACAACTGTATAATGGCTTTTCGTGGTAGAGAGGTTCCCTACTCAAGGCCAATGGTGGAAGGATTCAGGAGTACAAAGTTGTCAGTTCTTGATGGTGAACTTTACTTACGGGGAGGTAACATGCTTGATGGTTTTACAATCTTACAAGAGTAAATTGTACAGAAGCAAAACAGTTGGCTCTTGAGATGATAGTTTGACACATGCAAAATTTGCTGATGCTTGTAACAGTCTACTGGCATCCTACCACACTGTCACGGGTGTGTCACTGCGAAGATCGTCGCGATTGCACACCCTGACTTCGCACAGCTGAGTTTCTGGTGCTGGTGTTTTTCGGCACTGAGGGAGTTAATTCTTTCTCTCTCTGTGCTGGACTCACCAGCCTCGCTCAGCTGCAATTGATGTGTTGTTAATTGGTTTCCTTTAAATACCTGCCTGTCTGCTGGGAGAGTGTCGGTGAAAGCATTCATTCAGACCAGCAGAGCGGATCGTTTCTGAGAAGACTTAAGCTAAGAGTGCCTGTTGTGGTTTATCCTCTCCTCGCTTATTGTTTATCTCCTTTACCTTTTGTGTCCCCTCTGTAGTTGAAGTTTTGTATGCAAGGCAGTATTTACTTTACCCCTTGTCTGTCTCGTTTGTCTTATACTGTTTGTAAGCTGTGACCTGCCCATTCCCTGTGGTGGTAATCAGGGTCCTTCTCAGGACTAGATTACAGTGGTCAGGGATCTACAGGAGACAGGGTTACGCTGGCGGCCTGGACCTCTGTACCATTAACAGTACCTCCAGGTAGAGGGACTAGTCAGGACCCCAGTTTAGGGTCAGCATAGACCCCGGTCCACCTCTATCCTGAGACAGCGTGACATTTTCACCGACCATACTAAAGATTCTCCCCAGCCACCATGGATCCAGTAGCCCATCTAGCTCAGCAGTTGCAGAGTTTGTCCATGGAGCTGACGGACGTTAAATCCAAGGTTTTGTACCCCCGGGAGCAAGCCAGATCTGAACCTAAAGTGGCTCTCCCGGACAGGTTTACTGGTGGGCGGGACAAGTTTTTTACTTTCCGGGAGGCATGTAAATTGTATTTTCGGCTGCGGCCTCGGTCGTCGGGGAGTGAGGATCAGAGGGTGGGAATTGTCATCTCGCTCTTACAAGGGGACCCTCAATCCTGGGCGTTCTCTCTCCCCCCGGGCTCCCCGGCTCTCCAGTCATTGGACCGATTTTTTACAGCCCTGGGTCTGGTATATGATGACCCGGATCGGGTCTCCCTTGCTGAAATGAAGTTACGTAAGATACAGCAGGGAGATCGTCCGGCGGAGGAATTTTCTTCAGAGTTCCGTAGGTGGGCCACGGATACTCAGTGGAATGACCCGGCTCTTAGGAGCCAGTTTTGTCAAGGTTTATCTGACAAATTAAAAGATGTGTTGGCTCAGTATGATTCTCCCCCGTCACTGGAGGCCGCTATGGCTCTTGCAATTCGCATTGATAGACGGCTTCGGGAGAGGTGCGGGGTAACTCCGCCCCCTGTGATGACTCCACCTCCTTCTAAAGTCCCTAATATTGAGGTTCCCCTGGTTTGTTCCGAGGAACCTATGCAGTTGGGAGGGACATCATTCCGAGGGAGGGGATCGGCGGTGCGCCGCAAGACAAGAAAGTGTTTCTTCTGCGGGAGAAAGGGACATTTTATTGAGGGGTGTCCATCCCGTACTGTACTGAGCAAGAAGTCGCCGGAAAACTATTAATCCCAGGTTGTGTGGTGGACGACAATCTGGGAGTATGTATTTCGTCCCCAGGTCCGTCTCAGTTTCTCGTACCAGCGGAGGTGGTGGTAGGTACGAGAACTGAGAGGATTTCTGTTCTTCTGGATAGTGGGGCCGGGCTAATCTGGTGGACGCTCGGTTTGCCCAGGTTCAAGGTATGCAACTGAGTGTATTAGCCAAACCTATCCCAATATTCTCTATCGACGCCAGGCCTCTCGGTCAAGGTAGCTTTTTGCAAGCCGTGCATAACATTGACCTTCGAGTGGGGGCAATACATAAAGAACTATTGTCTCGTTATGTGTTGGAGGGTCTTCCCACTCCTATTGTGTTGGGTCTTCCTTGGTTAACTAAACATAACCCAGTTATTAATTGGCAATCCAGAGAGATAAGCCAGTGGGGTGAATTTTGCAATAAAAACTGCATGAACACGGTCATCGGTGCGGTCGTGCCTAGAACCTTACCACCTTTTCTGGTGGACTTTGAGGATGTTTTTTCAGAGGAAGGGTGTCAAGAATTACCTCCTCATCGCGAGTATGACTGTTCTATAAAATTGCTCCCTGATGCTAAATTACCTAAATCTAGGTTGTATAACCTTTCTGGTCCTGAGAGGCAGGCTATGAAGGATTATATTTCGGAAAGTCTGGCTAAAGGGCATATTAGACCTTCATCTTCCCCGGTGGCCGCGGGGTTCTTCTTTGTGAATCCTACGCCCTTGCTTGGATTTCCGTGAGCTTAATCGGATTACGGTCCGAGATCTGTATCCGCTCCCACTTATTCCAGATCTCTTCAATCAGATTGTGGGCGCCAAATGGTTTCTTAAGTTGGATCTCAGGGGGGCGTATAATCTGATTAGGATGAAGGAGGGGGATGAGTGGAAGACGGCGTTTAACACTCCGGAGGGACATTATGAGAACCTTGTCATGCCTTTCGGTCTAACTACTGCCCCGGCGGTGTTTCAACATTTTGTTAATGACATCTTTCGCCACCTAGTGGGACAGTTTGTTGTCATTTATCTGGATGACATCTTAATTTACTCGCCGGATCTTGTGTCTCATCAGGAGCATGTGAGACAGGTGTTGCAGATCTTGCGAGATAATAAACTGTACGCCAAATGGGAGAAGTGTGTTTTCGCCGTACAGGAACTTCAGTTTTTAGGGTTCCTGGTGTCAGCATCCGGTTTCCGTATGGACCCTGGGAAAGTGAAGGCAGTGCTTGAGTGGGATCTGCCAGAGGATCTTAAGGCACTGCAGCGTTTCCTGGGGTTTGCTAATTACTACCGGAAATTTATTCGTAATTTCTCGTCCATTGTTAAACCTCTCACTGACATGATAAGAAAAGGGACGGATTTTTCAAGGTGGTCTGACAAGGCTTGTCAAGCATTTTCCTCCTTGAAAAATGTTTTGCTTCGGCACCTGTACTCATTCAACCGGATGCGTCTCAGCCGTTCATTGTGGAGGTGGATGCGTCTGACGTAGGGGTGGGTGCGGTATTATCTCAAGGTCCGTCCCCTGGTAAATGGCATCCGTCCGCTTTCTTCTCTAAAAAATTGTCGTCCGCTGAGAGGAATTATGATGTCGGCAATAGGGAACTCTTGGCCATTAAGTTGGCTTTTGAAGAGTGGCGTCATTTTTTGGAGGGGGCAGTCCACCCGGTCACCGTCATTACTGATCACAAGAACCTACTGTATTTAGAGTCTGCAAAACGTCTGAATCCCAGACAAGCTAGATGGTCGTTGTTTTTTACCAGGTTTAATTTTGTCGTCAAATATCGTCCTGGGTCAAAAAATGTAAAGGCTGATGCCTTATCTCGCAGTTTCCCTGGGGCCGGGAAGACGGGTGACCCCGGTTCCTATCCTTCAAGAGGGAGTAGTGGTGTCGGCTGTATGCTCTGAGCTTGAGGAGGAGGTATTGGAGGCTCAGGGGGACGCCCCTGTAGGACCTCCAGGGAAACTGTTTGTTCCAGATCAGTTAAGCCAAAAGGTTATTGAGGCACATCATAATTCTGCTTTGGCAGGACACCCAGGGAGTAAAGCAACTGTGGATCTCCTTTCACGCCGGTTTTGGTGGCCTAACTTAAATAGGAGGTGGTAACTTTTGTCGCGTCCTGTGGGGTTTGTGCACGCTCTAAGACCCCACATACCCGTCCGTCTGGGGCCCTCTTACTTTGAAGATCCCGGAGCGTCCATGGACCCATCTGTCTATGGACTTCATTACGGACCTCCCTCCGTCTTCAGGTAAAACTGTCATACTAGTTGTAGTTGACAGGTTCAGTAAGATGGCACATTTTATTGCTCTTCCTGCTCTTCCTAATGCTAAAACTCTGGCGCAGGTGTTCATTGGGGAGATTGTGAGACTTCACGGGTTGCCTTCCGATGTGGTGTTGGATCGGGGGTCTCAGTTTGTGTCCAAATTCTGGAAGGCATTTTGTTCACGGCGGGGGATGCAATTGTCATTTTCTTCGCTTTTCATCCGCAGACCAATGGTCAGACAGAGCGTCTGAATCAGAGCTTAGAGACATATCTCCGGTGTTTTGTCTCAGAGAACCAAGAGGACTGGTCTTCTTTCTTGCCTCTGGCAGAGTTCGCTCTTAACAATAGGCGGAGCGAGTCCACTGGTAAGTCCCCGTTTTTTGGAGCATATGGTTTTCACCCCCAGTTTTGTACTTTCAATGGGGGGGGCTCTTCTGGGGTTCCTGAGGAGGAACGATTTTCGTCGTCACTTGCTTCAGTGTGGAGAGGAGTGCTGAATAATCTGAGTACTATGGGGAACCGATACAAACGTATGGCTGATAGGAGGAGAGTGTCTGGTCCGGACCTAAGTGTGAACGATCTGGTATGGTTGTCTACCAAGAATATAAAACTTAAGGTTCCTCCTGGAAACTCGGTCCCAGGTTCATTGGGCCATACAGGATCAGTTCGATAATTAATCCGGTGGCATTCCGTCTTGACCTCCCTCCTACGTTTAAAATCCACAATATGTTCCACAAATCGTTGCTTAAGAGGTACGTGGCGCCAGTTATACCGTCACATCTACCTCCTCCTCCAGTGGTGGTCAATGGTAACTTGGAGTTTCAGGTGTCGAAGATCATTGACTCACGTCTGAATCGCCGGTCCCTTCAGTACTTGGTTCATTGGAAGGGGTATGGTCCTGAGGAGAGGACGTGGGTTCCTGCGTCTGATATTAACGCAGACCGATTGGTTTGGGCCTTCCACACTACTCACCCAGATAAACCCGGCCCTGAGGGTCCGGAGGCCCTCGTAGAAGGGGGGGTACTGTCACGGGTGTGTCGCTGCGAAGATCGTCGCGATTGCACACCCTGACTTCGCACAGCTGAGTTTCTGGTGCTGGGTGTTTTTCGGCACTGAGGGAGTTAATTCTTTCTCTCTCTGTGCTGGACTCACCAGCCTCACTCAGCTGCAATTGATGTGTTGTTAATTGGTTTCCTTTAAATACCTGCCTGTCTGCTGGGAGAGTGTCGGTGAAAGCATTCATTCAGTCCAGCAGAGCGGATCGTTTCTGAGAAGACTTAAGCTAAGAGTGCCTGTTGTGGTTTATCCTCTCCTCGCTTATTGTTTATCTCCTTTACCTTTTGTGTCCCCTCTGTAGTTGAAGTTTTGTATGCAAGGCAGTATTTACTTTACCCCTTGTCTGTCTCGTTTGTCTTATACTGTTTGTAAGCTGTGACCTGCCCATTCCCTGTGGTGGTAATCAGGGTCCTTCTCAGGACTAGATTACAGTGGTCAGGGATCTACAGGAGACAGGGTTACGCTGGCGGCCTGGACCTCTGTACCATTAACAGTACCTCCAGGTAGAGGGACTAGTCAGGACCCCAGTTTAGGGTCAGCATAGACCCCGGTCCACCTCTATCCTGAGACAGCGTGACACACACTTTACGCACTCAGATGTCAGCTTAGACACTCCTCAGATATGTCTTTTCTTCACCGGTCTCTGTGATTATTCCCTTGCCTTGTCAGAGGACGGGCAGTTTGCATGCAAGGATAAGTCTCTATGCTCTCCACCCTCTTTTAATCATGACTCAATAATGCACAGGGACGAGGATCCACCTTGGACAAAGTCCACAAGACTGTAGCTCAGATTGGCGATGTATTGTTCCTAACTAGTCCTTAGGATGATGCACTTTAATAAGGAGTTCTTACTCACCCCCACTGCTAGCTATCTATGGTGCAGGTGACGCGCACCACATTGGTGGTACCAGGGCTATGGAGTACTCGGAACCGAGCCCATGGAAGTCCATGGGGAATGTCACTGGCAGCAGAGCTCGGTCCGTGGCCCTGGCGGTCATGCAATGGGGGGATATTTACAGGGGATTGTAGTTATAGTTCGTGACGCCACCTGTGGTTTCTGATCTGATTGACCAGCGCTGCAGGGTAGATCTCTGAGGGGATGTTATGGCAGCTAGATGTTAAGTCCCCCACAGGTGGGACTGGTCCCTCAAAGTCTATGGTGGTGATGCAGGGTGCAGATAAGAATTCAGTCACACACAATGCAGTCTCTTTCCATACCTTTACTTGTAGATGTTGCAGGTATGTCCCGGGAAGCTGGTCAGGTTGGAGAATGCACATTCAGGGAATTGTTGAGCAGGTTAGAGGCCTCCTTTCTCCTTGTAATGTGTGTGAGTACAAACTTGCATAAAGTCAAGTGCAACTCTTTCAATAGCAACTACGCCCGGCCAACATTGTGGTGGAGCCTTCTATGTCTCTGATTATCAGATGTTGGAAAGAACTAAGTCCTTTCTTTTGCCGTGCACTGGCTCAAAGTCCCTGTTCTCCCTGACTCCGGTTACTTATCAGCGCTTAGGGCTACCTTCTGCGACTTGAAGTCCAGCAAGGCCTCCGGTTTTCTTATTACTAGACGTGAAGTACTAGCAATGCTTCGGACCCCGGTGTCCGGTTTACTAAGTGAAGGTGATCTGTCACCTAAGTCACTTGTCTTTCTATCTCCACTCGCCCGTCGCCCTGCTCTCGCCCTTAACATAAGCACGGGTAGCAGTGAGTGTAGTTGTCAGCTTTCCTTCGGTGCTCACTGACCTGCTCTCAGTTGACTCGATGGTATAACTGCTGTAGTCCCTTTCCTTCTTTCCTTCACAGAACTCTGTCCAGAGCAGCTCACAGGACGCTTCGTCAGACTGTATACACGCTGTAGCTCTGAGAGTCACTTTCCACGTCCTTAGGAACACAGCAGCTTGTTCTGAGATAGCAGTTCTGATGGTAGTTCTGACTAGGCTGGAGTAAGTCCGTCTACTCGTACTAGCCTCCACGTCTGTAAAGTGAACTATCTGAGCTCCGTCAGGAATCAGTCTTCACTCCTCTCCCTCCAAGACTGAACTCCCTCTCCTTCCGTCTGTCTCTGACTGAAACAGAAACTAAACTGCACTGAACAGAATGTGCTCACTCCTCTCCTCCTGCACAGACTGACTGGACTAACTTTGCTACGTCACACTACTTAAATAGTCTGAAATGCCTCTAGTGGCAATGCTGAGAAGTGTGCGTGAATGAATATCAGGCTTTACAGTTACCTTATCTGTGCATTTTCCAGGAACATGTGTACCAAGCGCAGCTGGGCCACACATCCCCCCCTAGTTAAACTCAGCACTCCCGGGCTGAAATAGAAAAGAAAAACATTTTGTTTTGCATATAACATTAACAATATAAACTCATCCCTTGCGGGAGGTAAGGACTCTTGAACGTTACATTTTGTACAATGGACATTAGAAAATTATCAAAAATACTTTTCAATAAATATATACAGTATAAGACAAGATTCTTGTGGAGGACCCGCACCAAAAACCTCCCACGTGGGTCCTGGGTGGGCTGCAGGACTTCTAAGCTGCAGACCTCACTCTAGGCCACACCATACGGGTTTTTCTTCAGAGGTAGATACATATGGCTTTATGTAAAACCAAGATGGGGCACCGAAGTGCGAACTATTTACAATAACGTTTTTGGGCTGGCAAAGTCCACAGCCACGCAGTCCTTTGCATGATAAAACACTTTTCAAGTAAAATCACATTTCAATCAACTTTTACCCAGCCGGGTATTCTACTTAAATTACATATAGCAAATTATGTAAACATTTTCATTAAAGTGCTAATTTTCTTCAATAAAATTTCTTCAACTTTATACATGTTCAGGTGCAGTAAACCCCTGTCTGGGTCCTACTGTGTTTCATCTTTCTTGCTTATGACCATTACTTTTTCTACTCCTGGGGCCAGAAGTATACGATGCCCTTGGGAACCCATCACAAGAAGATCGTGTCCTGCAATATACGTTTGCGTAGCGACATCTTTTGTTTGATCCTCCAAGGACCCAACGGGTACATCCTCAGAGTAGAACGCAGGTTGCGTTGTAAAAGGTGCCGCAGTATACAATTCAGGTTGCGATGCTGACTCGCACCACACTGAGGTGGATACCAGGGCTATGGGGTACTCGGAGCCGAGCCCAATGATTTCTATGGGAGTTGTCACTGGCAGCGGGACTCGGTCCGTGGCCCTGGCAGTCAAGCGATGGGGGATATTTACAGGGGATTATTAGAATAGGTAGTTCGTGACGCCATCTGCGGTGTCTGATCAGATTGACCAGCGCTGCTATTAGGATCTTCACAGGGGATGTTATGGGGCAGCTGGGTGGTAAGTCTCCCACAGGTGAGACGGGTCCCTGGAAGTCTATGGTGATGATGCAGGGTGTAGATAAGAATTCAGTCACACACGAAATAGCTTCTTTTCATACCTTTTACTTGAAGGTGTTTCAGAAGATCCCGGGGAGCTGGTCGGGGTGGAGAATGCACATTCGGGTAACCGCTGAGCAGGTTAGAGGCCTCCTTAACTTCAACATGTATGTGAGCCCAACTTGCCTGAAGCGAAGTTAACTCTGAACTCTCCAGCTTTCTCTATAGCTGTAATGCCCGGCCAACATTGTGGTGGAGCCTTCTAAGTGGTGAGAACTAAGTCCTTACTTTTGTCTGCGCTTGACTCAAAGTCCCCGTTCTCCTGACTCCGGTTACGTATTGACACTTTGGGCTGCACTCTGCGACCTGTAGTCCAGATGCCTCCAGTTTTCTTGTTACTATGCTTGAAACACTAGCAACGCTTCGGACCCCGGTGTCCGGCAATTTAGTGCAGGCAATACAATACCTGTAGCACTTCTTTGTCCTTCTCCACTGCGCCCTTCGCCCTGCTTCCCGCTCTTAACATAAGCACTTGTAGCTTTCGATGGTGAGGTCAGCTTTCTCTAGGGCTCGCTGAGCAGCCCTCAGTATCCTCTAAGTCCAGACTGGACTGACACTGAACTGATCTGTCCGAAGACAAGAAACAGATTCCACTACTCTCCCTCCTAGGTTGACTGACTCCCTCTCAGCTACGTGTCACTCCCTTTTATACCCCTGATGGGTGTGTCTAAAAGAGTGAGTGGCAGTGAATGCATATCAAGCGTTGCGATTATCTTCCTGTGCACTCTCCTGGATTTTATGTGTGCCTTACATAGCTGGGCCACACATCCCCCTTGGTTAAACACAGCACTCCCGGGCTGTAAAAGAGAAAAAGAAAACATTTTTGTTTTGCATTAAACATCAACACTTTAACTCATCCCATCCGGGAGGTAAGACTTCTTGAACGTTACAATTTGTACATTAGGAAAAATACAAAAGTATCAAAATATCAAGACATGCTCATAAATACAGGATACTTGTGGAGGACCCGCACCAAAAACCTCCCACGTGGGTCCTGGGTGGGCTGCAGGACTTCTGACTGCAGACCTCACTCTAGGCCACACCATACGGGTTTTTCTTCAGAGGTAGATAGATAGTAGTGGTTTCATGTAAAACCAAGATAATGCACCGTAGCGCAACTATTTACAAAACAAGTTCTTGGGCTGGCACAGTCCACAGCCACGCAGTCCATGCAGAATAAAGGATACATATTTACATTTCAAGTATTCAAAAGAAACCACATTCCAATTACAACACTGTAATACTATTAACTCTTTAAGCTCATTAACCTTGTACCCAGCCGGGTATTCTACTTTAAATATGTAAAACATCATCATACACAGCAATAAAGTGCAAATTGGCAAATCTTCTTCTATCAACTTTTTACAATTCTTGGATACGGTAAACCCCTGTCTGGGTCCTACCGGTCTTCACTTCTCTTGCTAATTTCCGATAACGTCTTCCACTCCTGGGGCTGGAACGACGCGATGTTCCTTAGAACGCATTACAAACAAGTCATGACCTGCTATTAGCGTTTGAGTGGCCACGTTTCTCATTTTAACTGGTGACCCAACGGGTACTTCTCTTTTGTAGGACGCCGATTGCGTCGCTGCAGGGGCCACATTAACTTGTGATGCCGATTGCGACGTTGATCGCGATGCAGATTGCGATGTAGAATGGGACACAGATTGCGATGTAGATTGTGATGCAGTTTGCGATGTAGTTTGCGATGCAGATTGGGATGCAAATTGGGATGCAGATTGCGATTCCGAGTAGGACGCAGGTGCGCGCAGTGGCTCAGTTGGGAACGCACTAACCTGCTGCTGTCGCTGCTCCCAGTCGTTTTCTATCGCTGACAGTTGGGTCTCCTCCGGTGTCCCTACCGGGGAACTGCATTCTGCTGCGGCCTCCTGGCCTAGCTGGTACTCCGGAACAGGCAGGACCTCCTCAGCCTCCTTCGCTTCCACCTCTCCATCGGTGGGATCAGGTACAGCACTTTTGGGGGCAGCCTCCGGTTTCTTTTCAGCCTTCTTCAGCAGGGAACTTGGAAACTCAGGTGACGGCATTATGCTTTTGGGAGAGAGCACTGCGTCCCACAGCAGCCGCTGTGTCTGGGCACGCCAGCGTCTCTCTGTCTCCTGCAAGTCTGCATGACGCTGGATTAATCTTCTGAGCACCGCATTCTCCTTCTGCAGCTCCAGCATAGCGAGGTCGGTGTCCCGATCTGGGGACAGCTCCGGTTCAAACAACAGCTTCTCCGGGGAGCAGGGCCTGCTTTCCACCGCTCCACTGCATAGCTGCTCTTGTCCTGCTGCCACCTCGTCCCAGGCCAGACTGTAGTTTCCATCAGGAACTGTCTGGTCTCTTCCGTGGAGGCGGGATTTGCGTCTCCTCCTCTTCGGATAGAGGATCAAGAGGAGGCGGATTTCTTTAGCAGTGGGGCAGGACTGCACATTATAGTAGCATTTGGAGAGGGCGGCCATATCTTTCGCGCCACAAGGGGGGTACACGCCCACGAATGCACGCCCACCTTCTTCACCAGCGCCTCAGGGCGCCAACTTGGCGGTAAAATGGCGGTATTTGGCGCCAAATGCAGCAACAGTCTTTTCTGCACAAACAGTCAATATGTTCACAGGACTCACAATTGCAAGTTTCGCATCCTGTTCGTGACGCCAGAAAAGCTGACTCGCACCACACTGAGGTGGATACCAGGGCTATGGGGTACTCGGAGCCGAGCCCAATGATTTCTATGGGAGTTGTCACTGGCAGCGGGACTCGGTCCGTGGCCCTGGCAGTCAAGCGATGGGGGATATTTACAGGGGATTATTAGAATAGGTAGTTCGTGACGCCACCTGCGGTGTCTGATCAGATTGACCAGCGCTGCTATTAGGATCTTCACAGGGGATGTTATGGGGCAGCTGGGTGGTAAGTCTCCCACAGGTGAGACGGGTCCCTGGAAGTCTATGGTGATGATGCAGGGTGTAGATAAGAATTGAGTCACACACGAAATAGCTTCTTTTCATACCTTTTACTTGAAGGTGTTTCAGAAGATCCCGGGGAGCTGGTCGGGGTGGAGAATGCACATTCGGGTAACCGCTGAGCAGGTTAGAGGCCTCCTTAACTTCAACATGTATGTGAGCCCAACTTGCCTGAAGCGAAGTTAACTCTGAACTCTCCAGCTTTCTCTATAGCTGTAATGCCCGGGCCAACATTGTGGTGGAGCCTTCTAAGTGGTGAGAACTAAATCCTTACTTTTGTCTGCGCTTGACTCAAAGTCCCCATTCTCCCTGACTCCGGTTACGTATTGACACTTTGGGCTGCACTCTGCGACCTGTAGTCCAGATGCCTCCGGTTTTCTTGTTACTATGCTTGAAACACTAGCAACGCTTCGGACCCCGGTGTCCGGCAATTTAGTGCAGGCAATACAATACCTGTAGCACTTCTTTGTCCTTCTCCACTGCGCCCTTCGCCCTGCTTCCCGCTCTTAACATAAGCACTTGTAGCTTTCGATGGTGAGGTCAGCTTTCTCTAGGGCTCGCTGAGCAGCCCTCAGTATCCTCTAAGTCCAGACTGGACTGACACTGAACTGATCTGTCCGAAGACAAGAAACAGATTCCACTACTCTCCCTCCTAGGTTGACTGACTCCCTCTCAGCTACGTGTCACTCCCTTTTATACCCCTGATGGGTGTGTCTAAAAGAGTGAGTGGCAGTGAATGCATATCAAGCGTTGCAATTACCTTCCTGTGCACTCTCCTGGATTTTATGTGTGCCTTACATAGCTGGGCCACACAATGCAGAAATGGTCGCAGATTGCGATGCAGAAGTGTACGCAGGGGGCGATGCTGAAGTGATCACAGGTTGCGATGCAGAGCAAGATCTGGGTCCAGAAGTGTACGCAGGGGCGATGCTGGTGCACGGCCTAGCACTGTGGGAGCCCGGGATTGGGACGCTGCGGCATGGTGTACGTTACCGGCGTCGGGGACGGAGTCGCTGACAATAGAAACGTTTAGGGCATACCATCCTTTTAGACCCAGTGACGTGTGTAGCTAACGATGTCCCCGTTAATGAGATCCCT
Organism: Oophaga sylvatica; assembly: GCA_033576555.1. Taxonomy (NCBI): domain Eukaryota; kingdom Metazoa; phylum Chordata; class Amphibia; order Anura; family Dendrobatidae; genus Oophaga; species Oophaga sylvatica. The sequence goes on along the minus strand of JARQOD010000001.1, from coordinate 984,380,428 downwards.
TCCCGGGTGTCCGATGGGCAGCTGGGACTCTACATCCCTGCGACTCACGAAGATCTCCTGATACAGGCCCGGCTCGTGGATGAAGCCCCAGCCCTTGTGGAGTTTGAATCCGGTGATGCACCCCTGACGCCGCGGTTCCCGAAGCGTACCTTTATTCCTGCGGACACTCTCCTTGTCGGCGAGGAACTCCTCATGGTACCGCTGACGGATCTGCTGCCCTTCTCTCTCCTCCTGCTGCCGTCGCTTCTCCTGATCACTGCGTCGCTGTTCGTTTTCCACTTTTGCAGCATAGGTGATGTCATCCAGATACTCCATTTGCTCCCAATCGATTTCTGGCAGAGATGGCTGGACCCCTCCGGTGTTCCTACCGGGAAACTGTAGTCTGCTGCGGCCTCCTGGCCTGGCTGGCACTCCGGAACGGGCAGGGCCTCCTCAACCTCCTTCTCTTCCACCGCTCCATCAGTGGGGTCAGGTACAGCTCTTTTGGGGCCGGCCTCCGGTTTTCCTTCAGCTTTTTGCAGCGGTGACACAGGAAGTTCAGGTAATGGCGTTGTTCCTGTAGGAGAGAGCACTGCGTCCCACAGCAGCCGCTGTGTCTGGGTACGCCAGCGTCTCTCGGTTTCCTCCATGTCTGCATGGCGCTGTATAAATTTTGTGAGCGCCGCATTTTCCTCCTTTAACTCCAGCATGGTTTGTTGAAGGTCCCGTACTGGGGACGGCTCCGGCACAGGCAGTAGCTTTTCTGGGGAACAGGGCCTGCGCGCCGCCGCTCCTCCACATAGCTGCTCCTGTCCTTCCGCCATCTCTCTCCAGGCCAGACTGTGTTTTCCATCTGGAACAATCTGGTCTCTTCCGTGGAGGCGGGATTTGCGCTTCCTCTTTTTTGCATAGAAGATGAAGAGGAGGCGGATCTCCCTTGCAGTGGGGTAGGATCTCACATTATAGTAGCATTTTGAGAGGGCGGCCATAACTTTCGCGCCACAGGGGGGGGTACGCCCACGAAGGCACTCCCACCTTCTTCACCAGCGCCTCAGGGCGCGAATATGGCGGCAAAATGGCGGAAAATGGCACCAAAAATCACAAAAACGCTACACAGTCTTTTTGCACAAAACAGTTCAATAGGCACACAGGACTCACAATTTGCAAGCTTTGTATCCTGTTCGTGACGCCAGAAGATAACGCGCACCACATTGGTGGTACCAGGGCTATGGGGTACTCGGAACCGAGCCCATGGAAGTCCATGGGGAATGTCACTGGCAGCAGAGCTCGGTCCGTGGCCCTGGCGGTCATGCAATGGGGGATATTTACAGGGGATTGTAGTTATAGTTCGTGACGCCACCTGTGGTTTCTGATCTGATTGACCAGCGCTGCAGGGTAGATCTCTGAGGGGATGTTATGGCAGCTAGATGTTAAGTCCCCCACAGGTGGGACTGGTCCCTCAAAGTCTATGGTGGTGATGCAGGGTGCAGATAAGAATTCAGTCACACACAATGCAGTCTCTTTCCATACCTTTACTTGTAGATGTTGCAGGTATGTCCCGGGAAGCTGGTCAGGTTGGAGAATGCACATTCAGGGAATTGTTGAGCAGGTTAGAGGCCTCCTTTCTCCTTGTAATGTGTGTGAGTACAAACTTGCATAAAGTCAAGTGCAACTCTTTCAATAGCAACTACGCCCGGCCAACATTGTGGTGGAGCCTTCTATGTCTCTGATTATCAGATGTTGGAAAGAACTAAGTCCTTACTTTTGCCGTGCACTGGCTCAAAGTCCCTGTTCTCCCTGACTCCGGTTACTTATCAGCGCTTAGGGCTACCTTCTGCGACTTGAAGTCCAGCAAGGCCTCCGGTTTTCTTATTACTAGACGTGAAGTACTAGCAATGCTTCGGACCCCGGTGTCCGGTTTACTAAGTGAAGGTGATCTGTCACCTAAGTCACTTGTCTTTCTATCTCCACTCGCCCGTCGCCCTGCTCTCGCCCTTAACATAAGCACGGGTAGCAGTGAGTGTAGTTGTCAGCTTTCCTTCAGTGCTCACTGACCTGATCTCAGTTGACTCGATGGTATAACTGCTGTAGTCCCTTTCCTTCTTTCCTTCACAGAACTCTGTCCAGAGCAGCTCACAGGACGCTTCGTCAGACTGTATACACGCTGTAGCTCTGAGAGTCACTTTCCACGTCCTTAGGAACACAGCAGCTTGTTCTGAGATAGCAGTTCTGATGGTAGTTCTGACTAGGCTGGAGTAAGCCCGTCTACTCGTACTAGCCTCCACGTCTGTAAAGTGAACTATCTGAGCTCCGTCAGGAATCAGTCTTCACTCCTCTCCCTCCAAGACTGAACTCTCCTCTCCTTCCGTCTGTCTCTGACTGAAACAGAAACTAAACTGCACTGAACAGAATGTGCTCACTCCTCTCCTCCTGCACAGACTGACTGGACTAACTTTGCTACGTCACACTACTTAAATAGTCTGAAATGCCTCTAGTGGCAATGCTGAGAAGTGTGCGTGAATGAATATCAGGCTTTACAGTTACCTTATCTGTGCATTTTCCAGGAACATGTGTACCAAGCGCAGCTGGGCCACACACAGGCAGTTCTCCAGACATAACCTCCTTCTGTGCCTGTCTGTGAGTTTGGCCTCTACTGTCAGAAAGATTTCTTCTTTGTATGCTCTCTGAGATGACACAGGGTTTGTCAGAATGCTGCCATTATGCTGACCATGACCAAGCCATCTCCTTTGTGGATAACTGCACATTTAAAATGACCGTCCAAGTTTAGAGACCAATTTTTTTTCCATACTTACGTGTATGTACTTGTATTTAAATATATTTTTATACTTTTTTATATACTGTAGCCTCTGTGATTCATCACAGTTTAATGTGCAGACAAATAAAGAGACTGTGTAAAGCAAACGGTGCAAATTTTTTAATTAAACAATATAGCAAAAACAATTTTTAGCCCTTAATGCATTAATTTAAGTAAACAAAAAATTGGACTAAAGTGTACAATGCCTTAAAGGGATTGTCTAGTCATCAAATAATAATAATCAATACTATGAGACTGGTAAATATCACTGTGGTGGTGTCCACAATTGTAAAAATGAGTGGTAAATGTCTGACACTCAGCACCCTCCCCGATCAGCTGTTATTATGAAGGTGACTGGATATAAACATTGAATGAAGCTGAACAGCAAAAGTTACCGTACCCATAAAGGTTTGGATAATCCAGACCATAACAGAGCTTTTTTATGTTCTAGTTATTAGGATGTCATACAAGGGATAAACTTTCCATGTATTATATGGAGGACCGTTCATCTGAATGATCATGTAATATCGGCTGCAGGAGATGAAATGATAGCAAAGATGAAGGTGGTTTTGTGAGTCTGACAGCCAAAAAGTGACCCATTCACGGCCAAAAATATCCATTCCTGGTGACTCATTTATCAGAACATCCTTTAGATGTTGGTCCTTCTCATGGATGTTCTGTTCCAGTAGACCGCTAGGGGATCTCCATAGACAATTATGGAATGACACCTCAAAGTCATAATTTCTCATTAAAATTATGAAATTGATTACCATCAGTGTTAATCTTTTTCTGTAAGCAATGCATGGCCAATAAAAATACTAGATGTCCACTCGGGGACTTGTGGTAAGTGGAAGATCAACAGGGACTTCCTGAACAAGAGTCCTTTGTTCTAACCATCTGTAAAACGACTGTGGATGTTACTCAGCATGTAAGAGCCGCACTCGGGGAAGGTCACGAGTCGTAAAAAAATACCAATTTCATCATCCCAATAAGTCAAAGGAAAATTTATGAAAGCGATTTCAGCCCTTTTGTGTGGCCGTGGTCTCGTGGTGACCTCCATAAAAAGTTTGCAAGGATTATTATATAGAGTCTGTTTTCATCTAAAGCTCATCACTACAATGTGCAAAGAAGCCATTTCTCTAAGAGTAAAGCTTCATATATTACTATTACTATATCCCTATGTCATTTGGCCTCAGTAATGATAGCATCGGCCTTACATAAGGAAAATATATGGTGTACAACAAAATCCAAAACAGGTTCAAGAGCACGGTTGTAAAACACAGGATGAAAGTCCATATCCATGGCTTTTTAGAAGAGGTCTGTACATATTAACATCTACAACACCAAAATACAAAGCGTATTTGTGAATACATGGGGGATCAGCGGGTGCTCTAGTCCATTAGCAGAAACTGCATGGACCAGGGCACATACCACTGAACGCCCGCTCTATTTTTTCCTTGGGCACAACACTATTTAGACAAAACTGGGTGAGGGTAAAACTGTGTCACAATAATTTATTGATCCACTAACAAACAATAGCATATACTTGTAGAACAGGCTCAGCAAATACCCAAGATGGTGCAAATTACAGAGTCTCACCCTTCTGCTGACTCGCCGGGATTAGAGTTGCTTTCAGGGCTGACTACCTCCACCAGTGGTACCCTGCTTTGGCGGGCCCCCACAGAGAGGAGGTACCAACAAGCTTAGGAAGCTAACCAAGAGCAGTGAGGCATGTGGCCAGGTGACCTGATTGTCACAACCTGGATTCTTCAAGACATCTCTGAGGGTTCAGTGATGGTCAATAAAGCAGATCTGTGTTCTTCCAGCTGGGGCCGTGGTCCCATAAGCTGACATCCTGTAGACTCTCTTGAAACAGAGGCAAAGTCTTCTTACATAGTTTACAATTGTCCTTCAAGCCATAATTCACAGGTCACCGGGCATGTGTGATGAGGTTATTTCGCATTGTTTGATTATTTATAGTTTATCCTTCAATGTTTACAACAATTCAACAAACTGCATGGCCCCATACAATATGTAATCAACATATTAGCAAACATCATTGTTCAGTGACCCTGCATCCCTGTTTTGCAAAGAAGACAGTACAATAAACTGTAGGAGCTGATATAAAAGGTAAATAACAACCATTCATCCATTTATGAATATCAATTCAACCTACAGGAAGAGTCAATACTTCAGACAACAGTCTATGATTCCGGGCCTACAGAATTTACGTCTGGCATAATTAAGAAGAAATGCTGTGTCATAACAGTATTCCCTCACAGAATTTAACATTGTTGACCGATCATCAGAATAGTAATTGGGAAGAGAATAATAATTGGAAGGTATCTGCACACAGGGACCCATGATACTAGATTGTGTAAGTGAATGTGACAGCCACACATCTTGATAGCTGAGACACCAACGTGCAGGGGGCACATCGCAAATCTTCATTGTCAGGATAAGTGGGGGTCAGTTTCCCAGAGATCAGACCATCACCAGTCCTTAAGTAATGAAAACCCTATTAATTGATTCCTGGTTGGCAGATCGATCACTAATTGATGGTCTATTCTAAAGGCTGGGTCTCACGTAACGATACACCAGCGATCCCGACAACGATATGCACTTGTCAGGATCGCTGGTGTATCGCTACATGATCGCTGCTGAGCTGCCAAACAGGCAGCTCAGGCAGCGATCTGGGACAGCGACACTGCGGGTATCATCGCTTAGTTACCCGCAGTGTACGTTGGATACCAGCGCCCTGATGCAGGGAGCTGGTAACCAAGGTACACATCGGGTTTCCAGGCGCTGCGCGGTGCCTGGAAACCCGCTGTGTACCTTGGTTACCAGCTCCCTGCATCAGGGCGCTGGTATCCAAGGTACACAGCGGGTTTCTAGGCACAGCCCCGCGCCTGGAAACCCGCTGTGTACCTTGGTTACCAGCGGATCGCTGGTCTCCCGCCTGTCACACGCAGCGAAGCGTGCCTGTCAGCGGGAAACCAGCGATCAAAAAAGGTCCTGACATTTCAGCGACGATCAGCGATACCCGGCAGGGGGGCTGATCGTCGCTGAATGTCACACACAGCGATATCGCAGGGGAGATCGCTGCTGCGTCACAAAACTAGTGACTCAGCAGCGATCTCGGTAGTGATATCGCTATGTGAGACGGGCCCTTTAGACCAAGAGTGTGAGGATATGTTAATTGTTATATGCAAGAAAAAAAAAGTGGACCTGCAGTAGGTGGTTCAGTATATAAAGCACACTATGTTAACTGCTCATGCAGATAATTATATTGGTCAAAAAGAGCTGACACTCTACAGAAGAGTCCTGTCCAGTAGAGCTGATACTCAGGATAGAGGACTTTGCCCATAAGAGCTGACATCCTACAGGAGAGGGGACCCTTTACATAAGAACTGGTACTCTGAAGGAGAGAGGACACCCCATGCTCATAAGAGCTGACACTCTACAGGAGAGAGAACCTTTCCCATAAGAGCTGACACTCTACAGGAGGAGTGGTCCCTGCCCATAAGAGCTGACACTCTACTGGAGAGAGGACTCTGCCCATAAGAGCTGACACTCTATAGGAGAGAGGACCCTGTCTATAAGAGCTGACACACTCCCGGAGATAAGACCTTGCCCATAAGAGCTGACACTCTATAGGAGAGTGGTCCATTGCCATTAGAGCTGACACTCTACAGGTGAGAGGACCCTGCCCATAAGAGTAGACACTCTACAGGAGAGAGGACACTGCCCATAAGAGCTGACACTCTACAGGAGAGAGGAACCTTCCCATAAGAGCTGACACTCGACAGGAGAGAGGACCCTGCCCATAAGAGTAGACACTTTACAGGAGAGAGGAAACTGCCCAAAAGAGCTGACACTCTACAGTCATGGCCAAAAGTTTTGAGAATGACACAAATATTATATTTTCACATGATCTGCTGCCCTCTGGTTTTTATGTGTGTTTGACAGATGTTTTTATCACAGACAGAAATATAATAATTGCAAACATATGAGTAACAAAAGCTTATATTGACAGTTAGAATGAGTTAATGCAGCAAGTCAATATTTGCAGTGTTGACCCTTCTTCTTCAGGACCTCTGCAATTCTCCCTGGCATGCTCTCAATCAAGTTCTGGACCAAATCCTGACTGATAGCAGTCCATTCTTGCACAATCAATGCTTTCATTTTGTCAGAATTTTTAGGTTTTTGTTTGTCCACCTGTCTCTTGATGATTGACCACAAGTTCTCAATGGGATTAAGATCTGGGGAGTTTCCAGGCCATGGACCCAAAATCTCTATGTTTTGTTCCCTGAGCCATTTAGTTATCACCTTTGCTTTATGGCAAGGTGCTCCATCATGCTGGAAAAGGCATTGTTGATCGCCAAACTGCTCTTGGAGGGTTGGGAGAAGTTGCTCTTGGAGGACATTCTGGTACCATTCTTTATTCATGGCTGTGTTTTTTAGGCAAGACTGTGAGAGAGCCAATTCCCTTGGCTGAGAAGCAACCCCACACATGAATGGTTTCAGGATGCTTAACAGTTGGCATGAGACAAGACTGGTGGTAGCGCTCACCTTGTCTTCTCCGAATGAGGCGTTTTCCTGATGTCCCAAACAATCGAAAAGGGGATTCATCAGAGAAAATAACTTTACCCCAGTCCTCAGCAGTCCACTGCCTGTACCTTTTGCAGAATATCAGTCTGTCCATGATGTTTTTTCTGGAGAGAAGTTGCTTCTTTGCTGCCCTCCTTGAGACCAGGCCTTGCTCCAAGAGTCTCCGCCTCACAGTGCGTGCAGATGCACTAACACCTGCCTGCTGCCATTCCTGAGCAAGCTCTGCACTGCTGGTAGCCCGATCCCGCAGCTGAAACACTTTTAAGAGACGGTCCTGGCGCTTGCTGGTCTTTCTTGGGCGCCCTGGAGCCTTTTTGGCAACAATGGAACCTCTCTCCTTGAAGTTCTTGATGATGCGATAGATTGTTGACTGAGGTGCAATCTTTCTAGCTGCGATACTCTTCCCTGTTAGGCCATTTTTGTGCATTGCAATGATGACTGCATGTGTTTCTTTAGAGATAACCATGGTTAACAGAAGAGAAACAATGATGCCAAGCACCAGCCTCCTTTTAAAGTGTCCAGTGGTGTCATTCTTACTTAATCATGATTGATTGATCTCCAGCCATGTCCTCATCAACACCCACACCTGTGTTAATGGAGCAATCACTGAAAAGAGGTTAGCTGGTCCTTTTAAGGCAGGGCTGCAATGATGTTGAAATGTGTTTTGGGGGATAAAGTTCAGTTTCTAGCCAAATATTGACTTTGCAAGTAATTGTTGTTAAGCTGATCACTCTTTATAACATTATGGAGTATATGCAAATTGCCATTAGAAAAAGTGAAGCAGTAGACTTTGTAAAAATTAATATTTGTGTCATTCTCAAAACTTTTGGCCATGACTGTACAGGAGAGAGTACCCTGCACATAAGAGCTGACACTCTACAGGAAAGAGGACTCTGCCCATAAGAGCTGACATTCTACAGGAGAGAGGACCATGCCCATAAGAGCTGACACTCTACTGGACAGCGGACTCTGCTCATAAGAGCTGGCACTAGAGGAGGGAGGACCCTGCACATAAGAGCTGACACTCTACAGGAAAGAGGACCCTGCACATAACAGCTGACACTACAGGAGACAGAGTACACAGCACATAAGAGCTGATACTCTATGCGACGCCCCCAGGGCCGTGGGGTACTCTGTCCAGGTCGGACGGTTCTTTGGGAGAAAGGTCACGGCAGCAATGACCCGGTCCGTGGCCCAGGCATGCAATAAAATGAGGGGAATAAAGTTTATAGGGAAATAAGTTTGTGACGCCACCCGTGGTATTCGGCAATAGATGGCCGACGCTGCGATTCAGGTCCACTGGGGCGGTTGATGACGCAGCAGAGATGTTACAGCTCTCCACGGGTAGAGCTAGGCCCCAGGGCAGTTATAGGGTTGGTTTTGATGATGGTAATGGTTGTAGTGCAGGGTAAGTGACGCAGTAAATTAATCTGAGGACACAGCAGGGTGCAGTCTTCATACTTTACTCACAGTCTTTAGGTTACATCACCAGCTGGGTGCTGTGTCCTCTGTTTCGGTGGTCCAGCCAGCTCTCGGGTAGTTTGGGGTACACTTTAACAGGACCCCCTTCTTGTGTTCCTTCTCCAATCATCTCTCCCTGTGCTGGCTAACGCCTTTCCTTCCCTGCGCCTCACACACAGTGTCTCAAGCCAGCAGCCTCAGATCCTATCAGGCGACATCCTCCTGGTCCCCTTGATCCTATGTGGCTACCTTTTTGGCGAATGTGTGTGGATTTGGCTGTTTCATATACAGTCACAACAGCCTCCGGTTTGCTAGCTGAGTCTTACAGTCTCTTCACTAGTCGGGGGCCAGTCCCACACTGCTACCTAGTCTCTCCTTCCGACTCCGGTCGGCCTGGATTCGGGTGCCATGGTGGATTACACACTTCCCTGGCCCCTAGGACACCTTCTTCCTCTCAGGAGCTCCCTTCTTCACCACTGCTCCTCTCCACTTCTCTCACTACCCTCAACTGTCCCTTCAACTGTCACACTGCCTTCCCGCCTGAACTGAGGCGCCACCCCCCTCCCTTGTGGTGGTGTGTGGTGTTGGATGCACATATCTGAGCACCAAGTAGTGCCCCCCTCCTTACCCGAGAGCTAGGTACCACACCTCTCGCTGAGGTGCAGTACCTCTGTGGCGACTGGACCCTCAGGGGCACCACACTCTACAGGAGAGAGAACCCTGTACATGAGAGCTGACACTCTACAGGAGAGAGAACCCTACTCGTAAAAGCTGAAACTCTACAGGAGACCCTGCCCATGAGATGTGATACTGTAATGGAGAGAGCAGTGGTAGTAGAAGCAGTATTGTATGGAAGATAATGAACAGGTAGGAGATTTCCAAGTGAGTAGGGGCAGTAGCATTGTTAGCAGCAACAGTATAGTATGGAATATAATGAAGGGGTAGGAAATGTCCTCCTGTGTAGCGGCAGTACAGGATAGAACATGATGGTTAGATAGGCTTTTTTTTTCACAACCTTCTGCTTGATCTTGAGTCATGGAGAGTTGATGGATGAACTCTCTGTAGGAAGGTTAATCTTGTGCAAGCCTAGATAGGTCCACCAGGGTTTTCTCCACTATTATCTTGATAGTATCAAGCCATCAGGTTGTTGGTCTCCCTTGTCGCATTGCTAATGCTATTCTTCAGACCATGATGTCCTTCTCCAGTGATTGCTCACTTCGCATGATGTGTTTAAAGTTGGCAAGTCGTAGCTTGGTGACCTTTGCTTCGAGTGACATGTCTGGCTTCATTTGTTCCCAATTTGATTTGTTTGTTCTTCTTGCTGTCCATTGTATTGATAGCATCCTTCTCCAGAACCACATTTTGAAGACGTTGATTTTTCTTCTGTCTTGCTTCTTTAACCTGGACGATAAAGAAACAAGGTAGGCAATAGCAGTGTGAATTTGGGGCTGGCTAGATAACCACTTCCGACACCCCCTAATGTCAGATCTAATCACTGGCATCAGTTGGAGATGTGTGAAAATTTTTACAGATTTTCACACATCTGATTCCTTTTCACAAATGCAATGTGTTCCACACTAGTGGAAGACTATAGTGTGACGATACCACTTGCTGTGCTGAATTACTTCTCTTACAGTACACTGGAGGCTAGGCAAGACACTACACTGGCAACCTGGGCTCCAATCTGTTGGCCAAGAAATCCATGTAGTCAGGGTATTTCCATATAAAGGGCATAGTCTAGGCAAATTTAACCTGGTTATTCATTTGATGAGAAATCAACTGGTCCATCGTGTCTTGGAAACTGTATTGGCCGCTGTTACTTTGGCTAACTTGTAATGGGAGCGCTGGCAAACCAGTGGAGCAGTGATTCAGCAGGGAGAAGGCAATCTGCTCTTGGTCAGACATGTACCCAGACAAAGCTGTGACGAGATGGTACAGACCTAATGTCTTCCTTTCAGAAGTAGGAAAAATTCCGCATTTTGCTATCATAATGAGGGTGTAAAATCATGGCTATCCAGTAGTCATCTCTTTGCTAACAATACAGTAATCAGCAGGTAAGTAGCCAAGCATGCACCTTGAAATGTTCACCAACGAGATGGAAAACTCAGTTGTTTCGTTTTCTAACCCGCACTGAGATGGGTTGTCATGGCCAATAATCATCATAGTCATCATCATCACAAGCTGTCAGCCTGGTCCCCAAGCTATTAGATTGCTCAAAATTGTAATCCAATCTTTGTCTCTGACTCTTGCCCAGTGGTAATTGATGGGGAAACATCCAGCAGGAAATTTGCTGCTTAAGGCCTCCTTCACACGTCTTGGTGATTTCTGTACAAAAAAAATCATTACTGGTGAGATCTGTGGTCCGTGTCCGTGTGCCATCCGTATGTACGTATGTGACATCTGTATATCCATCTACTGTCTGTGTCACACGTACCAGCACCTGAGAAAAGCAGCAAAGTAGCTGTTTCCAGGTGCCGGCTGCTGAAGGCAGCTCTCATCATTATTGCCTGGTCTCCCTGAGATTTGCACGACCAGGCGACAATGATGGCAGTGTATTCAGCACCCGCAATGAACCTCTGTGTAAAATTAAGAATTAAATTAAAAAAATGTCGTGGGCTCCAGCGTACTTTTCATAACCAGCAGAGGGAAAGCTCATGATTGGGGCTCATGTTAATAATCTGTGAAAAGGGACAATATCCCAAAAGGTTCACAGGCTATTAATAACATCTCACAGCTGTTTGCTTAGCCTTTACTGGTGAGTTTACAGGGGTGCCCAGAGAAAAAATAACATAGAGTCCCCCTATAAATTCAAACCAACAAAGATATTAATAGCCTTGGAGGGGGTCAGGGATATTGCTCCCTCTCCAGGCTACTAACATCATCCCTCAGCCACCCCAGAAATGGCGCATCCATAAGAAGCACCAAATCTTACGCTTAGCCTCGACCATGCCACTTACCTTGTGGTGGTGGCAAGTGGAATAATGGGGTTGGGGTTCAATGGGAGACATTATTACAAGAAGATGCCAGAACAGGGAACATTATTACAGGAAGGGATCAGGATGGAGGACATAATTACAGAAAGGGATCAGGATGGGGGATATTATTACAAGAAGGTACCAGGATGGGGTCATGGGAGAGTTTACAAGAAGGGGTGAGAACATGGAACATTATTACAGAAACAGATCAGGATGGAATACATCATTATAGAAAGGGGTCAAGATGGGGACATTATTACAGGAAGGGATCAAGACGGGGGATGTTATTACAAGAAGGTGCCAGGATGGGGTCCCAGGATGGGAGAGTTTACAAGGAGAGAGAACATGGAACATTATTACAGAAACAGATCAGGATGGAATACATCATTATAGAAAGGGTCAAGACGGGGGACATTATTACAGAAAGGGATCAAGATGGGGACTGTTATGTTTAGGTAACTGAGGAGAAATAGCAAAAATAGCAAAAGCGGTAATACACCAGAGAGGCTGGAACTATTGGATTGCAGTAACCTGAACTAACCACACAACTAGAAGTAGCCGTGGAGCGTTCTACAGTGATCCTAGACGCCTCGTCACAGCTGAGAGATAACTACACCTAAAGGCAGAAAGATGAAAGCTATCGCCCGGAGAAGATCCCCAAAGAAAATAGAAAGCCCCACAACATATAATCGCGGTTAGACATGAAGAAGCACGGACACAGACAGAAAATAGAATGAGCAAATGCTGGGGCCCAATCTGTCTAGACAGAAAAGTACAGGAAGAATTCTGACTGCAATCCAAAAAAAACCCTAACAAAAATACCAACACTTCTGATTGCCAAAAAACCTGAGATCACAGATCTCATCCACTAAATCAGATCTCTGGTGTAACAAAACGCTATTCAGCAAATAAAAAGTAACAAAGGAGCAAAGCAAAAGTGCAGACACAAACGGAGCACAATTGCAGCAGTGCAGACCCCCAAAAGGGGACAGGCTGCAGTCCACTGCAAGCAGCAAACCAGCAGAGAAAATCAAACAGACGAAAAAAAAACAGCAACCACTTATCTGAAGGAGAGCAGGAAACTAGCAGTGCTTCAAGCAAGACCAGCAGGAAGAATTGCTAACCGGCAAGGCTGCTGGGAA
>JARQOD010000001.1:984348583-984367345 GCA_033576555.1 Oophaga sylvatica | reverse complement strand
TCATTTGTTCCCAATTTGATTTGTTTGTTCTTCTTGCTGTCCATTGTATTGATAGCATCCTTCTCCAGAACCACATTTTGAAGACGTTGATTTTTCTTCTGTCTTGCTTCTTTAACCTGGACGATAAAGAAACAAGGTAGGCAATAGCAGTGTGAATTTGGGGCTGGCTAGATAACCACTTCCGACACCCCCTAATGTCAGATCTAATCACTGGCATCAGTTGGAGATGTGTGAAAATTTTTACAGATTTTCACACATCTGATTCCTTTTCACAAATGCAATGTGTTCCACACTAGTGGAAGACTATAGTGTGACGATACCACTTGCTGTGCTGAATTACTTCTCTTACAGTACACTGGAGGCTAGGCAAGACACTACACTGGCAACCTGGGCTCCAATCTGTTGGCCAAGAAATCCATGTAGTCAGGGTTTATTTCCATATAAAGGGCATAGTCTAGGCAAATTTAACCTGGTTATTCATTTGATGAGAAATCAACTGGTCCATCGTGTCTTGGAAACTGTATTGGCCGCTGTTACTTTGGCTAACTTGTAATGGGAGCGCTGGCAAACCAGTGGAGCAGTGATTCAGCAGGGAGAAGGCAATCTGCTCTTGGTCAGACATGTACCCAGACAAAGCTGTGACGAGATGGTACAGACCTAATGTCTTCCTTTCAGAAGTAGGAAAAATTCCGCATTTTGCTATCATAATGAGGGTGTAAAATCATGGCTATCCAGTAGTCATCTCTTTGCTAACAATACAGTAATCAGCAGGTAAGTAGCCAAGCATGCACCTTGAAATGTTCACCAACGAGATGGAAAACTCAGTTGTTTCGTTTTCTAACCCGCACTGAGATGGGTTGTCATGGCCAATAATCATCATAGTCATCATCATCACAAGCTGTCAGCCTGGTCCCCAAGCTATTAGATTGCTCAAAATTGTAATCCAATCTTTGTCTCTGACTCTTGCCCAGTGGTAATTGATGGGGAAACATCCAGCAGGAAATTTGCTGCTTAAGGCCTCCTTCACACGTCTTGGTGATTTCTGTACAAAAAAAATCATTACTGGTGAGATCTGTGGTCCGTGTCCGTGTGCCATCCGTATGTACGTATGTGACATCTGTATATCCATCTACTGTCTGTGTCACACGTACCAGCACCTGAGAAAAGCAGCAAAGTAGCTGTTTCCAGGTGCCGGCTGCTGAAGGCAGCTCTCATCATTATTGCCTGGTCTCCCTGAGATTTGCACGACCAGGCGACAATGATGGCAGTGTATTCAGCACCCGCAATGAACCTCTGTGTAAAATTAAGAATTAAATTAAAAAAATGTCGTGGGCTCCAGCGTACTTTTCATAACCAGCAGAGGGAAAGCTCATGATTGGGGCTCATGTTAATAATCTGTGAAAAGGGACAATATCCCAAAAGGTTCACAGGCTATTAATAACATCTCACAGCTGTTTGCTTAGCCTTTACTGGTGAGTTTACAGGGGTGCCCAGAGAAAAAATAACATAGAGTCCCCCTATAAATTCAAACCAACAAAGATATTAATAGCCTTGGAGGGGGTCAGGGATATTGCTCCCTCTCCAGGCTACTAACATCATCCCTCAGCCACCCCAGAAATGGCGCATCCATAAGAAGCACCAAATCTTACGCTTAGCCTCGACCATGCCACTTACCTTGTGGTGGTGGCAAGTGGAATAATGGGGTTGGGGTTCAATGGGAGACATTATTACAAGAAGATGCCAGAACAGGGAACATTATTACAGGAAGGGATCAGGATGGAGGACATAATTACAGAAAGGGATCAGGATGGGGGATATTATTACAAGAAGGTACCAGGATGGGGTCATGGGAGAGTTTACAAGAAGGGGTGAGAACATGGAACATTATTACAGAAACAGATCAGGATGGAATACATCATTATAGAAAGGGGTCAAGATGGGGACATTATTACAGGAAGGGATCAAGACGGGGGATGTTATTACAAGAAGGTGCCAGGATGGGGTCCCAGGATGGGAGAGTTTACAAGGAGAGAGAACATGGAACATTATTACAGAAACAGATCAGGATGGAATACATCATTATAGAAAGGGGTCAAGACGGGGGACATTATTACAGAAAGGGATCAAGATGGGGGACTGTTATGTTTAGGTAACTGAGGAGAAATAGCAAAAAATAGCAAAAGCGGTAATACACCAGAGAGGCTGGAACCTATTGGATTGCAGTAACCTGAACTAACCACACAACTAGAAGTAGCCGTGGAGCGTTCCTACAGTGATCCTAGACGCCTCGTCACAGCCTGAGAGATAACTACACCTAAAGGCAGAAAGATGAAAGCTATCTGCCCCGGAGAAGATCCCCAAAGAAAATAGAAAGCCCCCAAACATATAATCGCGGTTAGACAAGAAGAAAGCACGGACACAGACAGAAAATAGAATGAGCAAATGCTGGGGCCCAATCTGTCTAGACAGAAAAGTACAGGAAAGAATTCTGACTGCAATCCAAAAAAAACCCTAACAAAAATACCAACACTTCTGATTGCCAAAAACCTGAGATCACATGATCTCATCCACCTAAATCAGATCTCTGGTGTAACAAAACGCTATTCAGCAAATAAAAAGTAACAAAGGAGCAAAGCAAAAGTGCAGACACAAACGGAGCACAATTGCAGTGCCAGACCCCCAAAAGGGGACAGGCTGCAGTCCACTGCAAGCAGCAAACCAGCAGAGAAAATCAAACAGACGAAAAAAAAACAGCAACCACTTATCTGAAGGAGAGCAGGAAACTAGCAGTGCTTCAAGCAAGACCAGCAGGAAGAATTGCTAACCGGCAAGGCTGCTGGGAACTCAGGCCACTTATATTCTACCATTCAGCGCCAGCTGAAGGCCATTCGGTAATCAGTTCATTACCCTCAGCAACCACTGGAGGGAGTCCCAGCTCAGAAGCCGCCCCCAGCATATTCACAACAGGGGACGTTATTACAAGAAGGTGCCAGGATGGGTACATTACTATATGGAGTGTGAACACGTATAACTTTATTGGATCTAGAAGGGCACATACATCTGACCTACATGCAGGTGGGGGCCCAGGTCCAAATTTTGCAATAAGGCCCATTTAAGGTTCTAGTTACTCCACTGCGGACGAGGAAGTCTTTTACAAAGAGTGATGCACACTAACATTGAGCCCATGCATCATCCTTATAATTGAGCCACTTGGGCTCTATTGAGATATTACTCAGATCTTTTACCTCCACTCATATGGAGCCCAATGCAGCTTTACAGAACTGTGGGCCCTTAGACTTACTGTAATTACCATTAATATTGATGTGAAGATTTCTTTTCAGGACAGATTAGAGCATATGATGAGTGGTCATATCCTTCTAATACACAATGGGGGTCCTCAATGAGAAGATATGTGCTGACACAATGTAATAAAGCAGGATTGTGCTTACTCCATGTATCCCAGGGGGTCTCAGTCTATTGATTCTATAGTTTACGGTGGCCCCTCGACTCTATAACTCCATGACCTCGATCACAGATGTTGAAATCTCGCAATTAATGCCTAATAACGATCCCTTCTAAAATATGTAAAGTGACCTCGTCCTAGCAGTCGTGTCACGACCAACGTGCTAAGAACAAGGAGAAGACACTTAAAAAAGAAACGTGATCTCCAGTGTATACATTAAAATTAGGTTCGGAGTGTGGAGTAAGAGCGGCCGGTGCCGAGGAGACCTCCACTTATGGAAATGTTAAGAGGGGATTTAACAAGTGTTTCATGTGAGGATACAGCCTTCCTGAGAGACCCTTCACGAGTCCACATAAGAGGAACACGAGTAGGTAGAACAAGCAAATAAATGACAGCCCTGGGAGTAAGAGAGGCGGCCGAGGCCTGGATTTACTGCCACTGTTGCAGCCTCTTGTGCACACATCATTTGCATTCTAGATATGTTTATTTTCTTAGAAGCGCGTCAGATCCCTAATGTCACATCTGGAAATGATCTCTCTGCAGATGTTCACTCCATCTCTGATGGAGAATAGAAACAACACTTCTAATATTTTTATATAGCATTTTCATCATTAATAGCGTACCTGCCATTCCAGGTAACTACAAAATAATATGTCCTGTGTGTGTAAATGAGGAATATTTCTATTTCTGTATTTGTGTCCTGCATTTCTCAACATCTTTCCCCTCTGTGGGCTCTATCTCTAATTTTTACTTGCCTCTGAGCTGGTGGGTAGAGATTAGCTGCTATGATGTCTCCCATGCACAGCACACACAGACATGAGGGATTTCTGTTCTCCTGTTCCTATATAGGACATGTTCAAAAGCAACAGCAGGATGGGGGTCATTGTACAGCAGTACTAAGCAGTGTAGCTGCGATTCAAGCACTAGAGTGAAATAATACAGTTACTTAAATGTAGTAAGATAAGCATCATGTATCCCCGAAAATAAGACCTACCCAGAAAATAGACCATAGCATGATTTTCCAGGATTTTTGGAGTATGCTTGAAATGTGAGCCCTACGCCAAAAATAAGCCCTAGTTACAGGCTGGTGTAAGGAGGAGAAGGGAGCGGCAAACTGGGCAATTTCTCAGGACCTCCTCTATCTTAGTGGCATATCTATTCTGAGGTTAAAACTGCTTATAGAGTTTTGGTGATGTAACCATGATGTCACCAAAGGTCTGCGCGAATCTAGAGCTGAAGAAGAGACAGGCTGGTATGTACCATATGTGCAGTGTGTGTGTGTGTAATCATACGGAGGGGGAAAAAAGTATTTAGTCAGCCACCTATTGTGCAAGTTCTCCCACTTAAAAAGATGAGAGAGGCCTGTAATTGACATCATAGGTAGACCACAACTATGCGAGTCAAAATGAGAAAACTAATCCAGAAAATCACCTTGTCTGATTTGGCAAGATTTATTTTGCAAATTATGGTGGAAAATAAGTATTTGGTCATTAACAAAAGTTCATCTCAATATTTTGTTATACATCCTTTGTTGGCAATGACAGAGGTCAAACGTTATCTGTAATTTTTCACAAGGTTGCCACACACTGCTGGTGGTAACAACGACCATTCCTCCATACAGATCTCCTCTAGAGCAGTGATGTTTTGGGCCTGTCGCTGGGCAACACGGACTTTCAAATCCCTCCAAAGGTTTTCTATGCGGTTGAGATCTGGAGACTGGCTAGGCCACTCCAGGACCTTCATATGCGTCTTACAAAGCCACTCCTTCATTGCCCTTGTGTTGTGCTTGGGATCATTTGAGTCGCCCAGCTAAGGGCCTGTGGGGTACTCGGCTCCGAGCCCGTTCTTTTCAATGGGGGATGTCACGGGTAGCGCAGCTCGGTCCGTGGCCCTGGGCGCTCACTTTAAATGGGGATGTATTTACAGGGGATTAAAGTATTTACAGTTTGATCGTGACGCCACCTGTGGTACCTGATATGAAAAAATAACCGTGTGCACAACCAAGAAGGTGCCAGAGTAGGTTCCCAAACCGTATCTAATAGAAAATGAACTCGGCACTCAACTTTAGTATAGTGAGAATAAAGATTTTTATTCACAGTAGTAACACGAAACGTTTCGGTCCTATATCATGGACCTTCATCAGTCACAGATACTACTGGGAAGGGGGTTGATCCACATAGGGAAGAAAGAAAGGGCTGGATATAGCCTGTGTTGGTGTGGTGAGATGAGGAAGAGGACAATGCCTCTATTGCACTAGTAACCTGTTGTGAAGGAGTCCGGTAGTGAGGATAGGTCTCTGCATTGGACGCGGTGTCCACCGCTAGTCTGAGTGCCAAGAGGCATTGTCCTCTTCCTCGTCTCACCCACCAACACAGGCTATATCCAGCCCTTTCTTTCTTCCCTATGTGGATCAACCCCCTTCCCAGTAGTATCTGTGACTGATGAAGGTCCATGATATAGGACCGAAACGTTTCGTGTTACTACTGTGAATAAAAATCTTTATTCTCACTATACTAAAGTTGAGTGCCGAGTTCATTTTCTATTAGATACCTGTGGTACCTGGTCAGGGTGACCAGCGCTGCAGGGTAGATCTACTGAGGGGTTGTTACTGGGCAGCAAGGTGTTAAGTCTTCCACAGGCAAGACTGGGTCCCTCAGGGTAAATGGTGGTGCTGGGGTGCAGGACAGAGAAGGGGCTTTCAGCCGTAGGAGCAATAATGCAGACACACACACAAAAGTCTCTTTCTGTACCTTTAGTGGTGGGATAGCAGGCACGTCCCGGGATGCTGGCAGGGTGGAGGATGCACGTCCAGTATTCCCACTGAGTAGGTGTAGGGCCTCTTTACTCCTGTACTGTGAGTTTCTGACCTGTATATAGCGAAGTCTAACTCTGTCTTCACTTATACGCCCGGCTGACTTTGTGGTGAAGCCTTCTCTTGGATAGAACAGTGTCTCTGTATGCAGGGCCCTGCTAGACTCTGTCTTCCTGACCCCGTTACGTATCATCACTTGTGGGCTCCTGCGACTTGAAGTCCCGCAGGGTCTCCGGTATCTCCTACTAGTCGTGTAGATGCTAGCAAGCTTGGACCCGGTGTCCGGTATTTAGAGTAGAGGTAAGCTATCAATGCTGTTTCAACCTCCGTTACTTTCTTCTTATCTTCCACTCGCCTTTCGTCCTACTCCGACCCTTAACATAAGCACACTAGCAGTAGATAGCTGATTCTTCTCTCTCTTCACTGCTCTCAAAGCGTCGGCACGCTTACTCACTGAAACTGCACTCAGTTGACTCAGTTCTGACCAGGCTGAAGTGGCTATCTTTTTCCACTCGTACTAGCCTCCACACGTTGAACTAAGCTCAAAGCTGCAGTCTTCAGGTTCTCTCACAACTCTCTTGTCTAGGCGTAGACTGACACACTCTCTCAACTCTGAGGTGACTAGACTAGACTCGTTCTCAGCTAGACTGCCTGAGGTGACTAAACTAACTAAGCTTTGCTCTGAGCTCTCTCAGCTCTCAGCTAGATTGAGCTCCCTGCTGTGACTTCACCATCCTATATACTCTGAAAGGGCTCCTCTGGTGGCTCTAGGGAATAGTGAAGGTTTGTTGTGTGCATATCAGGTCTCCGTGGGTGTTACCTTTGGTGCATCCCCCTGGGGCATGAGACTCCAGGCACAGCTGGGCTACACACATTATCATGCTGAAAGAACCTTCCACGTTTCATCTTCAATGCCCTTGCTGATGGAAGGAGGTTTTCACTCAAAATCTCACGAGACGTGGCCTCATTCATTCTTTCATGTACACGGATGAGTCGTCCTGGTCTCATTGCAGAGAAACAGTCCCAAAGCATAATGTTGCCACCCCCATGCTTCACAGTAGTTATGGTGTTCTTTGGCTGCAACTCAGCATTCTGTCTCCTCCAAACACGACGAGTTTTGTTTCCACCAAACAGTTCTACTTTGGTTTCATCAGACCATATGACATTCTCCCAATGCTCTTCTGAATAATCCAAATGCTCTCTAGCAAACTTCAGACGGGCCCGGACATGTACTGGTTTAAGCAGGGGGACACGCCAGGCACTGCAGGATCTGAGTCCCTGGTGGCGTAGTGTGTTACTGATGGTAGCCTTTGTTACGGTGGTCCCAGCTCTATGCAGGTCACTCACTAGGTTCCCCCTGTGTGGTTTTGGAATTTTTGCTCACCGTTGTGGTGATCATTTTGACCCCACGGGGTGAGATCTTGCGTGGAGACCCAGATCGAGGGAGATTATCAGTGGTCTTTTATGTCTTCCATTTTCTTATCATTGCTCCCACAGTTGATTTCATCACACCAAGCTTTCTCATTGGCATTTTTTGGGGCAATGAGGATAGGGGAATTGGTAGCACCAGGCAGAACGAAAGCGGGGGTATTTTAGCTGAGGACATCATGGCTACTCAGAAGTGACTAGAATTTTGGATCAGAAGATCAAAACCGGATCAGGTGGGGAAAGGAAAAAGGGTACTACTAGGAAAGGTAAGAGGTTCTGTCATGTGTCCTGTGAGATGTTTTGAGGGATTCATGGCCACTAGGCCTCGACAGGGTGGACCGCTGCTGTGTCATAAGAACGGGTCCCTTTTGTCTAGGTACTAGTTCATTGGAGTGTTCCAGATGTGCTTGGTGAGGGCAGATGTGGATCCGGGCAATTATGTGGGCCACTTATTCTACATCGGAGCTGCAACTGGGGCAGCAGTGGGAGGGCTCAGCCTGGAAACAGTAAGGAGAATCGGCTGATGGGACTCGCAACATTACAGATCCTACGTACAACCCCATGGATATGAGGGAAGCATCCTCCCAGGGGATAGGATATCTCACTAATTTGCTTTGATTTTGTTGCAGGACAAGTCCCAATCGTGATCTGGATTCTAGGACATTCCTATGTTTTCTGCGGAGCACGGCGGACTGACAGACGAACGGATGGAAGACAGTTAGGTTACGCAAGGGAAAGGACAGTAATTAGGTGGCTGGGGTATAGGGGTTTGACATGGGGGCAGGAGTTTCACGAGTTTTATCGTGCAGTGTACCTCTAAAGAGCCCCGGACATAGTAGCTTTACATGTGGGGGGAAATGATTTGGGATCTAGCGCGGGAAAGGGGCTGATCATCAACATCAAAAAGGATTTAAGGCAGCTAGGCTTGACATGCCCAAATATGAAAGTGATGTGGTCCGACATAATGCCTAGAAAAAATTAGCGGGGGGCACGATCAGTGCAGAAGATTAACAAGGCCCGTATTAAGGTCAACAAAGAGATATCCAAATTTGTTGTACGGAACGGGGGAGTGGCGGTATGCCATGCTGGGTTAGATTCCATGGAAAAAGATTACTGGTTGGCAGACGGGATGCACTTGAATGCACAGGGGATGGATTTGTGGATCGGGGAGTTACGGGAGGGGATACCTAGGGCCACAGCATTGCTGGTTGGTGGGGTCTCGAGCACTTGAAAGGGGTCAAGATGCTCTGCGTGTGGCGTTGTTGGGTCTTCGAAGCTGGTAAAAAATGATGTAATGGGGGATTCTTGCATTGTGGGCATCCCCTTCATTGGATGGTTATGTGTTGGTGGTGGTCTGGTGAGACTTGGGTGATATTCGGCGAGGAGGTCAGGGTCACATTATGGGGGCACCCGATGATAGAAGTCGGGCGCATGGTGAAGATGTTTGGGTACCCGACAACGGAAGTCAGGTACAGGTTAACGGTGTGGAGGCAACCTCTTCCCTCGATTCATGGTGCTTCCGAGCTGGAAAAAGACGCGGCTGGAAGTAAGGTTGGGAGGGAAGGGGCAATGGCAATGAAATAATCACCAGACCAGGACAGTGGTAGCTTCGAGGGCCCCACCAAGTGTCTTTAATTATTAATAAAATTGACTGCTGTGGCCATTCTTATCCAAAGACTAATGTTGTGGTGTGTCCTTTATTTGGAGAGAGGGGGGGGGAATTCCGGGAAGGGGGGTAGGTGTGTTGGGTGAAAGTCACAGGAAGTCGACCTTTCCAGAGTCAAATAGCCGCCGGATGAGACCCGGAGGGTTGGAGGTAGGCAGGCATGACGCTGGCAGGGAGGAAGGGACAGAGGGAGGAAATTGGGGAAAAGAGTGGTGTTGTGAACACCTTTAATCTGGCTTCTGAGGTTGGGCTCCCTCTGTTGGTTGCTTCTGGTAATGGAGCGGCTCTGGCTAACTGAAGTCAATCACCTGATGGGGATGATTGGAAATCAGATGTTACTGACTGGGGAGATATAAGTGAGCAGCCTTCCCATAGTGGTTGCCGGTGATTTGCTTATCTTCCTGAACCTCTTGGAAATCTGCGTGTTCCCTGCTGTGTCCTGCATCTTTCAGATAAGTTATTTTGCTGTTTAAATCTGTGGCATTTGTTTACTTTTTGCTTTTCTCAGTTTTCTGCCTTGTTGGAGTTAGTTCTGCCAGGTTCCCTGAGGGGACCTGTGCTGGACTCTGTATTCATTGCCACAGCTTTGTCAGTCCTTTCTGTATTTCTAGTTCCCTGTTATTTCAGTATCTGTTGTTTAGCCTCCAGTTCACACCAGAGTTCTGATTTAGTGGGGGAGAGGTCGTGTGGCCTCAGTATTTTTGCATATCAGAAGTGTTGGAATTTTTCTTAGGGTTTTTGCTGGATTGCAGACAATATCCTTTTCTGTCCTGTTCTATCTAGACAGTCTGGGCCCAGGCATTTGCTTACTCTATTTTCTGTCTGTGTTTGTGCTTCATCTGTCTCACCGGCAATATATGTTTGGGGGCTATCTATTCTTTTGGGGATCTACTCCAGGGCAGTTAGCTTTCCCCTTTCTCTCTTTAGGCTTAGTTAACTCTTTGGCTGTGTCGAGGCGTCTAGGGCATCGTAGGTACGTCCCACGGCTAATTCTACCGAATCATAACAGAATCACCAGCCTGACTGTAGATTCTAGGGTACTCTACAGAAGGAAAGAATAGTAAAAAAAATTTTTTATATATATTTTTTCCTCTTTTTCTCTGGGAGCCGTAGGAGGATTTTTTTCTTCATGGAGACTAAACATTTGACTGATCGTGTTAAGCAGCTCGCTGCTGAAATTTGGAGAATTTCTGCCTATCTAGCTCAGTTGTCTACTGTAGAACATAAGATCCCTATTCCTGATTTATTTTCTGGGGATCGGTCTAAATTTTTGAACTTTAAGAATAATTGTAAATTGTTTTTTGCCTTGAAACCTAATTCCTCGGGGAACTTGGTGCAGCAGGTTAAAATTGTCATCTCCTTGTTGCACGACGACCCTCAGGACTAGGCTTTTTCCCTGACCCTGAGGATTCTGTTTTGGCTAATGTGGATAAGTTTTTTCAGGCTCTGGGGTTATTGTATGATGAACCTAATGTTATTGATCAAGCTGAGAAAACCTTACTGGCATTGAACCAGGGTCAGGAAGCTGCAGAGTTAGATTGTCAGAAATTCCAAAAGTGGGCAGTCCTTACTAAATAGAACGATGATGCCCTAGCAGCTCTTTTTCGGAAAGGTCTGGCAGAAACCGTAAAAGATGTTATGGTGGGATTTCCTGTCCCCTCTGGTCTCAAAGACTCTATGTCATTAGCCATTCAAATTGACAGACGTTTACGTGAACGTAAAACTATGCGAGATGCGGTTTTGCCTTTCAAACAAACCTCTGAGCCCATGCAGTGTGATAGGGTTATTTCTAGAGCTCAACGTCAAGAATTTAGAAGGCGTAATAAGTTGTGCTTCTTTTGTGGGATGCCTCTCACACTATTTCCGTCTGCCCTAAGTGGGAAAAACGTTTTGCTCACTCATTTGTTTTGGACAATGTACAGTTTAAATTCCTTTTGACGGTTACCTTCATCTGCTCCTTATCTTCATTTTCTGCTAAGGCTTTTGTTGATTCAGGAGCAGCCCTGAACCTAATAGATTTTGACTTTGCCAAACGTTGTGGTTTTCCCATGGTACCCCTGCGGACTCCGATTCCTTTGAGGGGTATTGATGCTACCCCTTTGGCAGAGAATAAACCCCAGTTTTGGACCCAGGTGATAATACGGGTAGCCCCGGACCACCAAGAGAATTGTACATTTTTAGTGTTACATAATTTACATGACATTATTGTACTGAGTTTTCCTTGGTTGCAGACCCATAATCCTGTTTTGGATTGGAAGTCTGTGTCTGTGGTTAGTTGGGGTTGTCAATGTGTTCGTAGTGACACTCCCGTTTTCTCTACCTCTCCCCAGTCTCAGGATGTCCCTGACTATTTGGCTGATTTTTCTGATGTGTTTACTGAGAGTAAGTCTGCGTCTTTGCCTCCTCACAGGAGTTATGATTGCGCGATTGAGTTAGTGCCCGGTTGTAAATTTCCCAAGGGTCGGCTCTTCAATTTATCTGTACCTAAACATGATGCTATGTGATCTTATATCAAGGAGTCATTGGAGAAGGGTCATATTAGACCGTCCTCTTCACCTTTAGGTGCCGGTTTTTTCTTTGAGGCCAAGAAGGATGGCTCATTAAGGCCATGTATTGACGATCGTCTCCTTAATAAGATCACTGTTAAATATCAGTGTCCGTTACCCCTGATTTCCGATTTATTCTCCAGAGTGAAAGGTGCTAGTTGTTTACCAAGCTTGACCTTAGGGGGCTTATAATCTTATTCGCATTAAGCACGGTGATGAATGGAAGACTGCGTTTAATACTCCTGAAGGGCATTTTGAGTACCTAGTGATGCCTTTTGGGCTCATTAATGCCCCTTCCGTCTTCCAATCTTTCATGAACGATATTTTCCGGGATTTTGTGGACAAGTTTTTGATCTTTTATTTGGACAATATTTTGATTTTTTCCAATGACTGGGATTCTCATGTGGAACATGTTCGGATTGTATTCCGGATTTTGAGAGAAAATGCTTTGTATGTGAAGGGATCAAAATTAGTGTTGAGCGATACTGCTTGATATCTAAAAATATCGGATCGGAATGGTATCGCCGATATCACTAAATATCGGCGATATCCGATTCCGATACCGGAAGTCCCATGTAAGTCTATGGGAACAAAATATCGCAACTAAAAAAAACCTTTATTTCCTTGTAAACACTAAATATACACACATAGAATACATATATATATATATATATATATGTCATTGTGACATATATATATATA
This sequence comes from Oophaga sylvatica, assembly GCA_033576555.1. Lineage (NCBI taxonomy): Eukaryota > Metazoa > Chordata > Amphibia > Anura > Dendrobatidae > Oophaga > Oophaga sylvatica. The sequence continues at coordinate 984,354,728 of JARQOD010000001.1, read as the reverse complement.
CATATATGTATAGTTTATACACTTCTACATAGTAAAATATCCTCTGATTCAATTGCCGGGTAAAGCCGGCTTCTGTGAAAAGACAGAAGCACCCGACATGAAATGACACTTGGTGTACATAGGGTTAACCATGTCTTTTCATGTCGTTTGCAATCTGATTTGCACAAACAATTACATCAGTCTATGTGTGCAAAATTTCACACCTGTAGGGGTTAATTAAAGGTGTAAATTCGTTGTAAAAAAACCGGACTTTTTTGCTACGAATTTACACCTTTAATTAACCCCTACAGGTGTGAAATTTTGCACACATAGACTGATGTAATTGTTTGTGCAAATCAGATAGCAAAGGACATGAAAAGACATGGTTAACCCTATGTACACCAAGTGTCATTTCATGTCGGGTTCTGCATTTTCACAAAAGCCGTCAATTGAATTAGCGGCTATTATACTATGTAGAAGTGTATGAACTATAAATATAAATATATATATATGTGTCACAAATTCAATGACATGTATATATATATATATATATGAGGTGTAAAATTGTTTAAAAAAAATGCGTGGGCTCCCGCCCTATTTTCGAAACCAGACAGACAAAGCCAGCGAATGGGGGCAGATAATAATAGCCCAGAGAGGGACCATTATTTTTGCCCCCCCCGGCTACTAACATCTGCCCCCAGACACCCCAGAAAAGACAAATCTATAATTAGATTCGCCCTTTCTGGCACTTTGCCCGTCTATTCCCATTGCCCTGTAGCGGTGGCGAATGGGTTAATATGGGGTTAAAGCCACATTGCAATTGAAAGGTGACCTTAAGCCAGGTTAATAATTGAGAGCTGTCAATTAGACAACTATCAATTATTAATCCTATTGCATGAAATAAAAATAAAACACACACACTTTAATTAAAAATGATTTTAATGAAATAAAGACACATGTTTTTGACCATCTTTTATTTGACTGCAAAAACCATTTCCTGTAATAAAAATAAAATAAAAAAGCAAAATTATTCTTACCTATCCCATGCACAGTCAGGTCCCACGGTGTAATCCTTCAGAAAGGGTTAATGTTTACTGCAGGGACCGCAGCTAATGCTGCAGCCTCACAGTAAACCCCCAAATGAATGAGCTCCTCTCCTGGCTGACAGGAGAGGAAGTGGAAAGCTTAATTGATTGCTTTCCACTTTCACTTCAGGTCAGCCAGGGACACAATCAGTGACGTCAGAGGGAACTGATTAACAAAAATAGGGGTTCCCTTCGAATAAAAATTGGCGTGGGGTCCCCCCTATTTTTGTTAACCAGCCAGATGAAGCAGACCGCTGAGGCCTGGATTTTCAGGCTGTTAAGGAGCCAAGATCCATGGACCTTGCCAGCCTGATAATACCAGGCCACAGCAGTCTGCATATCTTGGCTGATTAACAAAAATAGGGGATCCCCTCGAAAAAAATTGGCGTGGGGTCCCCCCTATTTTTGTTAACCAGCCAGATGAAGCAGACTGCTGAGGCCTGGTTTTTCAGGCTGGTAAGGATCCAATATCCATGGACCTTGCAAGCCTGATAATACCAGGCCACAGCAGTCTGCTTAGCTTGGCTGGTTAACAAAAATAGGGGATCCCCTCGAAAAAAAAACGGCGTAGGGGTCCCCTATTTTTGTTAACCAGCCAAGTAAAATGCAGACTGCTGCGGCCTGGTATTAAAAGACTGTCAAGGCCCATGGATTTTGGCCCTCAACAGCCTGATAATACCAGGCTACAGCAGCCCCACATTTGGCGCATCAAAAGATGTGCCAATTGTGGCACTTTACCCGGCTCTTCCCACTGCCCTGTAGTGGTGGCCAGTGGGGTAATAAGGGGTTAATGTCACCGTTGATTGCACGGTGACAATAAGCCCGGTTAATAATGGAGAGGTGTCAATAAGACACCGATCCATTATTAATCCCAAAGTTATTAAATGCATAAAAAAAAGACAAAGCAAGAAAAAAGTCTTTTAATGAAATAAAAGAGACAACAACACAGTTTTCATTAATTTTATTATACACTCATTCCTGCGACGCCATCGATCTCCTGTAAAAAAAGAAAAAAAACAAACCAACAGTATACCACCTGTCCGACGCAGTCCATAGTAACGACAGTCCCATGACAATCCAGCTCTGCTACATCGCAATGACAGGCAGAGCCTGTCATCGCAACGCAGCACAGCTGATTACCTGCTTCCCCGGCGGTGACGTCATCGGACTGACTGCTTTACGGCCGGGATTACCCAGCAGTCACTGCAGTTATCGCGAGAAACTGCATGTGACCGCCGGGGAAAGATGATGGCGGCCATGAAGCAGTCCAGCCCGTGACCGCCGGAGATCTTCTGCCAGGTAAGTGCCGCTGACTCCTGACAGACCCGACCGACGGACACTGACAGTGACAGTGACAATCCCGATTCCGGTATCCGATATGACGAAAATATCGGAACTAAGTATCGAAAGGCCGATAGAGCTAATATCGGCCGATACCCGATACTTGCGGTATCGTATCGCTCAACACTAATCAAAATGTCTCTTTGCCGTACAAAAAATTTTGTTTTTGGGATTCATTTTGTGTCCGTCCGCTATTGAAATGGACCCGGTCAAGGTTCAGGCTATTTATGATTGGGTTCAGCCCACTTCCTTGAAGGCTCTTCTGAAATTTTTGGGTTTTGCTAATTTTTACAGTAAATTTATATGTAATTTTTCTGGTATTGTGAAACCACTGACAGATTTGACCAAAAAGGGCTCTGATGTGGTGAATTGGTCTCCAGAGGCAGTTTCGGCGTTTCAGGAAATTAAGCGGAGATTCACTTCTGCTCCTGTTCTACGGCAACCTGATGTTTCTCTCCCATTTCAGGTGGAGGTTGATGCTTCTGAGATTGGTGCAGGAGCCGTTTTGTCCCAAAGGGATCCTGTAACCTCTAAGATTAACCCTTGTGCCTTCTTCTCTCGAAAATGTTCCCCATCTGAACGTAATTATGATGTGGGGAATCGGGAATTATTGGCTATGAAGTGGGCGTTTGAAGAGTGGAGACATTGGTTGGAGGGAGCCAAACATCAAGTTGTGGTCCTCACTGACCACAAGAACTTGATCTATCTCGAATCAGCCAAGCGATTGAATCCTAGACAGGCTAGGTGGGCCTTGTTTTTCATTCGTTTCAATTTTGTGGTCTCCTTTCTTCCGGGCACTAAGACTGTTAAGGCGGATGCCCTCTCTAGGAGTTTCTTTGCGGATTCTCTTGATGTGACTGAGCCTACTGCCATTCTAAATGAGGATGTGGTTCTTTTCGCTATCTCACCCGATTTGAGACTTGCCCTGGAGGATTTTCAGGAGTATAAACCTGAACGGTGCCCTATGGGGAAATTGTATGTCCCCCACCAATGGAGGAGGAAAGTAAGGTCTGAAATTCATTGCTCCGCGTTGGCTGGTCATCCGGTATTTTTGGTACCAGAGATTTGATGCGTCGGTCTTTTTGGTGGCTTGCTTTATCTTATGATGTCAGGAATTTTGTGCAGTCTTGTGGGACTTGTTCTCGGTCCAAACCCTGTTCTCGCTCTAGTGGATTGTTATTGCCACTGCCTGTGCCTAGAAGGCCATGGACCCATATCTCAATGGATTTTATTTCCGACCTCCCTGTCTCTCAGAGAATGACTGTTATCTGGGTGATCTGTGATAGATTTTCCAAGATGGTCCATCTTGTACCACTGCCAAAGTTGCCATCCTCTTCCGAGTTGGTGCCCTTGTTTTTTCAGCAGGTGGTTCGTTTGCACGGCATTCTGGAGAACATTGTATCTGACAGAGGAGTCCAGTTTGTTTACAGATTTTGGAGAGCCTTTTGTTCTAAACTGGGAATTCAGTTGTCCTTCTCCTCTGCGTTTCACCCTCAGACCAATGGGCAGACTGAGAGAGCAAACCAGACTTTGGAAACTTATTTGAGATGTTTTGTGTCTGCTGATCAAGATGACTGGGTCTCTTTTTTGCCCTTGGCTGAATTTGCTCTAAATAATAGGGCTAGTTCTGCCACTCTGATGTCCCCTTTTTTCTGCAACTTCGGGTTTCATCCTCGATTTTCTTCAGGGCAGGTGGAGGCTTCTGCCTGTCCAGGTTCTGATTCTATGGTAGAGAGAATGCAGCAGATTTGGAATCAAGTAGTGGATAAGTTGTCTCACTCTCAGGAGAGGGCCCAACGGTTTGCCAACCGGCATAGGACTGATGGTCCCTGGTTTAAAGTAGGTGACATTGTTTGGTTGTCCTCAAAAAATATTCCTATGAAGGTTGCGTCTCCAAAATTTAAGCCAAGGTTCATTGGACCTTATAAGATTTTGGAAATCCTTAATCCCGTTTCTTTCCGTTTGGCTCTTTCAGGAACGTTCAAGATTCACAACGTTTTTCATAAATCTTTGTTGAAAAGGTTTGTTGAGCCAGTAGTTCTTATGGCGGCGCCCCCTGATCCTGTATTGGTTAAGGGCAATCTGGAGTATGAAGTAGAGAAGGTATTGGATTCTTGTCTGGCTAGACGGAGACTCCAGTACTTGGTCAAGTGGAAAGGTTATGTCAGGAGGATAATTCTTGGGTGCTTGCTTCTGACATTCATGCCAAGAGATTGGTTTGTGCCTATCACCAGGCCCATCCTGATCGGCCTGGTGGCTTGAGTGAGTGTTCGGTGACCCTCCTCAAGGGGGGTACTGTTGTGAACACCTTTAATCTGGTGTCTGAGGTTTGGCTCCCTCTGGTGGTTGCTTCTCGTAATGGAGCGGCTCTGGCTAACAGAAGTCAATCACCTGGCAGGGATGATTGGAAATCAGGTGTTACTGACTGGGGAGATATAAGTGAGCAGCCTTCCCATAGTGGTTGCTGGTGATTTGTTTTTCTTCCTGAACCTCTTGGAAGTCTGCTTGTTCCCTGCTGTGTCCTGCATCTTTCAGATAAGTTATTTTGCTGTTTAAATCTGTGGCATTTGTTTACCTTTTGCTTTTCTCAGTTTTCTGCCTTGCTGGAGTTAATTCAGCTAGGTTCCCTGCAGGGTTGTTTAGCCTCCAGTTCACACCAGAGTTCTGATTTAGTGGGGGAGAGGTCATGTAGCCTCAGTATTTTTGCATATCAGAAGTGTTGGAATTTTTCTTAGGGTTTTTGCTGGATTGCAGACAATATCCTTTTCTGTCCTGTTCTATCTAGACAGTCTGGGCCCCAGCATTTGCTTACTCTATTTTCTGTCTGTGTTTGTGCTTCATCTGTCTCACCGGCAATATGTTTGGGGGCTATCTATTCCTTTGGGGATCTACTTCGGGGCAGTTAGCTTTCCCCTTTCTCTCTTTAGGCTTAGTTAATTCTTTGGATGTGTCGAGGGGCGTCTAGAGCATCGTAGGCACGTCCCACAGCTAATTCTAGTTGTGTTGTCAGTTTAGGGGTCTGCAATCCGCTAATGCTACCAACCTCTCTGGGTGTTTGGTTGCCTGGCCTATTTTTCCTGTTGTCCTCCTCGGTTACCGAATCATAACAGAGGGGGGTCAAGTGACATAGGCAGAGGAGGGGACGGGGCAACAAAAAGGATGCCATACCCCTCTTTGACCAAGGACGTTCGGACAGCAAGTCCCACCCACCCACTTTAAGGAGAAGAAGAACGATCGGGTCACAGTGGCCACATTACAATGTTTATAGTACCAATTACAGTTTAGACCAGTTTTCCTTTGTCCTGGATGTCACAGTACTTATATACTGCACTAGTTAGCCCAAAAGTAAAAAAAAAACAGGCCACACATTGTTAGGGGTCGAGTTCCCGCTTCTGCACAGGGGGAATCTCGAGCCGTCCCTGCTGCAGTCTCCCATCCATCTCCGTCCGCAGTGGAGCCTGCTCAGCTTAGACGTCGGTCCCAGCGTCTCGCCCAGTCTAACAGTGTGCAGAGGATTACTGCTGCATCTCCAGGCTCTGCTATTGTGGCCAGTACTGGTTAGTGGCGAGCAGACGTCTTTAGGACAAAGTCCTTGTTTTCCCCTTCTAAGCATTGCCAGGGTGAGATCTCTCATTGGAGATCAGGGGTCACATGCTCAGGTACTGCAGCAGCTCCTATTGGTCCGCCAGGAAGGTCCTGTGACTACTAGTGTTCTGGAACAGTTTCATTGGTCCTTGTTT
>JARQOD010000001.1:984261289-984348483 GCA_033576555.1 Oophaga sylvatica | reverse complement strand
AGAACCATCATCAGTGCATGAATACGAAACTAAAATGATCATCGGTACATAATTAGAGCATTTTAATCACAGCAGGATCCTATCTACCCATATAAAAGTAGGCTATCAGTCCCTGAGAGAAGTCAGATTGGATTAGGTTCCCAACAAAGAAGAATGACTGGCCATGGCTGCTAGGCATACATGAATTGGCCAATTTATGCTCTAAGTATCCTCTTTTTTTCCTATTTTCTAGAGCAGTAATGCAATTCCAATTTCATCTATTCATGTTTGCATGGTATAGCGTTACAGACTGCAATTTTGTTAGCTATAACCGCCACACCATCCACCCTTATGAATCATAGCCTATTCCATGGCTGTTCCCTCTCTAATTTTCCATTACACTTTCTATATGCCCACACTATCCCCCTGCCATGCTAACCCCTTCTCCCTATTGTGCCCCCATTTCACGCTGTGCCCTCTCCATATCCATTTTGTGGCCTTTTTCACACTACGTCTTCATATTGCCCACCACGCTGCCCTCTTCAAACTGTAACCACTCCTCACACTGTCCTGCTGCACAGTATGATGGTCACCACAGCCACCCATACGGTATGATACCCACAACAAGCCACCAATATATAGTATGGTCACCACCAGAGCACCCCATATACAGTATGATGTTCGCCACAGCCCCCCATATGTAGTATGATGTCCACCATAGCCCTCAATAAATAGTATGATGTCCACCATAGCCCTCCATAAATAGTATGATGTCCAAAGCCGCACCCCATGTATACTATGATGGCCCCCACAGCACCCCATACAGTATTATGGCCCACAAACAGCACCTCAAACAGTATGATATTCACCATAGCCCCCTATCCAGTATTCTAACCACAGTATAATGTCCTCCACAGCCCCATATACAGTATGGTCACTACTGCTCTTTATATACTTTGCTTTCCTCCTGCACAGCCCCTCATTTTCTGTTCCTCTGCACAGCCCCTCCTTTTATGCCCCCTACAAACTCCCTCATCTAATGCCCCCCATGCATAGCCCCTCATGTTATGCCCCCCCTGAATGGCTCCTCATTTTATGCCTCCTTGCATTGCCCCTTATTTTATGCACCCCTGCACAGTTTCTCATTTTATGCCCTCCCTGCACAGTCCCTCATTTTATGCCTCCTGCACAGCTCCTCATTCTATGCCCCCGCACAGTCTCTCATTTTATGTCCCCTCACACAGCCCCTCATTTTATGACCCCTCTGCACAGCCCCTCATTTTATGTCCACCAATGCACAGCCCCTCATTTTATGCCCCACAGTTTCTCATGTCATGGCCAAACAATATGGGAATTAAAAAAAAAAGAGCTTACACTCACCTAATCCAGGCTCCCCGTCCACCATCTCCTCTTCTAGGAAGTGCAGCAGTGGGTGCTTGATGGAGCGTTGATGTCACTTCATCGCACCATACAACACCCCCTATGTGCACCTTCTCCAACAAGGCGCAGACCGGAAGTACCCAGTGGAGTAGGAGGCTGATTACAGCTCCTCTGCTCTTGTCTCAGGTGATGCTGTGTCACGAGTGTGTCACATCCTCCTGAGAGATTTGGGTTAGGCGATCTTTACGCACTGTGAATCGCTGATCTTCCATTTAGCATACAGTATGTGTTTTGTTCCTCTTATTAAATGGACTTCTTTTCCTTTAGCATTGAAAAGGTTAATGACTATTTGTATGCTGGTTAGAGACATATAAGGGTGTGACCGCCCTGCTTTTGAGCTGAAAAATCCATCCTGTCTGGCCTATGCTTCAACTGGTGGGTTCAGTCCCTCTGCCTTGTTCACATTTACGTCACTTGACAAGTGGAAAGGTTTTTAATATTAGAGTAGGACTGTCCCACAAAGGGTTGCCTTGACGTGGCGGGATGGCTTGTACATTCTTTTGATCAAAATTATGTTTACCAAATACCCTTTTTATTATTATTACAACTTCATGCATGTTTTGCAATATATTTTTTATTTTGTTTTATTTTAGGATATTTGTTTCTTGTTTTTTGTTTTCTCTGTTTAATGGTCATGTGTTTGATATGCATTTACATTTTGCATACACATCAACTTACTTTTTCAGTTCAGACCCAGTTTTTCATTTAGTTCTCAGTGCATTCTGTGCATATAAGGGTGTGACCGCCCTGCTTTTGAGCTGAAAAATCCATCCTGTCTGGCCTATGCTTCAACTGGTGGGTTCAGTCCATCTGCCTTGTTCACATTTACGTCACTTGACAAGTGGAAAGGTTTTTAATATTAGAGTAGGACTGTCCCACAAAGGGTTGTCTTGACGTGGCGGGATGGCTTGTACATTCTTTTGATCAAAATTATGTTTACCAAATACCCTTTTTATTATTATTACAACTTCATGCATGTTTTGCAATATATTTTTTATTTTGTTTTATTTTAGGATATTTGTTTCTTGTTTTTTGTTTTCTCTGGTTAGAGACATGCAGCTTCATCTCACAGCTGCTCCTGACCTGCTCATTTTTGATCTCATCTAAAATCTGGCCAGACCTTCTCATCACTGCCTGTGCAAGTTCCTGGCTTGCTGGAGTTGGTTTGCTGAAGTTTAAGTTCGTAGTTGCTGCTGGAGATTGTTGTTTGCCGTTTTTGGATGTATGCTTTCTCCATTATCCTATTCCCATTTGGTTTGTACCTTCATTCCTTTATTCCTCTCTACCCCTTGGTGAGTGTTGTAAGTTGCTTTTTGTTATTCCTGTTTGTCTTAAGTGTATATACACTAACATATCTGTCCCAAGCCTCCTGGGGGAGGGGACAGTTTAGTACATTAACAGAAGCATAGTAAGGTCAGACACTCAGGCCTCTACCTTTAAGAGTACCCCCGGGACAGTGATAGTTAGGGTCCCAGTTCCAGGTACAGTTTGAGGCCCTCCTTCGTTACCAAAGACCGTCACAGCGTGACATGCTGACATCAGTTGTATTCATGTTGTCATGGTATAGGACATGGTTAATGTCCTGTCCATTCAGGGTTAACTTTTGCTGGCCTCCCTTTGGATCTGGGAGGGTATTTATACCCAGTCCAGAGGGAGATTCTCTGTCAGCTATACTTTTGTTGTGACTGTGTATTTGACCCCCCTGGTTTGCGTGTATACTGCTCTGCTTGTTTGACTCCTGTGTATGACCCGGTCTGTTTGCTCACTCTGCTCTCTGTCTCACATTTTGCTTATATTGTCTTCTCCGGTTCTGACCTCCTGGCTTGGCTATCGATACTCCGTTATAGTTTTGTCCCTATTGTACTGTCTATTGCCCGCTCTGGTTTACTGATCTATTGCTACGTCCTGACTATCCGTTCTGTCTAACCCTTTGGTACTGTCGTGCTATCTTGTGCTCTGATCTCGGCCTGTCCTGGTTTTCGTCCCTGTCTTTGCCCCTTGGTAACTTTATCTCGTAGTTACCCTGCTAGGAGTTTTCCTGCAGTTCCTAGATCTCTGGGCTTTCTCTCTCTCTTCCTCTGCTCCTGAACGTATGTCTGTGAACCTGTTCTTTGAGGCTCTGGGGCACATTTATGACGAGCCTGATAGAGTCCGTCTGGCTGAGGATATGGTGATGAGTGTGACACAGGGGAGGAACTCTGCTGAATGGTTCTGCTCAGAGTTCAGACGTTGGACCGCGGAAGTATCCTGGAATGATGCCGCCCTGAGGGGGTTGTTCCGCAGGGGCCTATCTGACCGCTGCAGGACGCTCTGGCATTACATCCTCCTCCCGATACTCTGGAGGACGCCATGATGCAGGGGGTCCGTATGGACCGGAGACTCCGTGCTAGGGGAATGATGCAACAAGAGACTCCCTTGTACTCCAAATTGTGTTATACCACACCCGCATCTGAGCCCATGGAGATGGAGGCTGTCTCAAGAAAGGAACGAGAGAGAAGACACCGTAAAGACAACAGTCTATGCTTTTACTGTGGAGCCTCTGGACATTGGAAAAGGGACTGTCCTTCCTGCCCTTCTTCTGTAAAATCATCAGGAAAACGACTGAGTCTGGGCAACAATCGTAGAGGTTGCCCAGACTCCCAGGTACATTTTTTTTCGCTTGCTAAAATGGTGCTCCAGGTTGAATTGGAACTTGCTGGCGGTTCTGTAATGACCACCGCCTTTGTTGACTGTGGTTCCTCCATTAATCTGATTGATGCCCAATTTGTGACTCTTAATAAGATAGGGACAGTCAGGTTGAAAGATCCTGTTAAAATTGTGGCTGTGGATTCATCCCCTCTTGCCCGGGATGGAATTTGTTTTATGTCTGAAGTTTTTTCTATGAAAGTGGGTTCCACTCACGTGGAAAAATTAAGTTGCTTTATTCTGAATAATCTGCCTGCAGGACTGGTATTGGGGATGCCCTGGCTGCAACGCCACAATCCTCTCATTGATTGGGCAAAAGGGGAGATCACCCGATGGGGATGTAATAATAATGGTCTTTGTTGTAACTCCGTTTCTCTTGTCAAACCTATAAAATCTGTATCTGTGTCGTCTGTCAGTCTGGAGGGTATTCCAGAGTACCTGAAAGACTTTGAAGACGTATTTTCCGAAAGTGAGGCTGAGGCGCTCCCACCACATAGACCCTATGATTGCGCCATTGATTTGTTACCTGGAGCCAAATTACCCAAGGCTCGTTTGTTTAATTTGTCCGGTCCTGAGCGCCAAGTCATGAAAGAGTACATCAAAGAAAGCCTTCGCAAAGGGCATATTCGGCCCTCGGTGTCACCCGTGGCAGCGGGATTTTTCTTTGTAAAGAAAAAAGATGGCGGGTTGCGACCGTGTCTCGACTTTCGGGAACTGAACAAAATTACCGTTAAGAACACGTACCCTCTCCCGTTGATTCCCAATCTATGCAATCAACTCACGGGGGCCAAATGGTTTTCTAAGCTCGATCTACGAGGAGCTTATAACCTTATAAGGATCCGGGAGGGGGACGAATGGAAAACAGCATTCCTGACAACTGAGGGGCTATTTGAAAACCTGGTTATGCCCTTCGGTCTCACTAATGCCCCTGCTGTTTTTCAGAACTTCATCAATGTTGTTTTTTCTGATTTAATTGGACGTTATGTAGTCATTTACCTGGATGACATTCTGATATACTCAGAAGACAGTCAGTCACACTTGCATCATTTACGTGCGGTTCTTATGAGACTCCGGGAGAACCATTTGTATGCTAAGCTGGAGAAGTGTTCATTTTCTATGCAAGAACTGTCTTTTCTGGGTGTAATTGTATCCGGGGAGGGATTCCGCATGGATCCAGGGAAGGTTCAGGCCATTACAGATTGGGTACAGCCTCATGATCTGAAGGGGTTGCAACGATTTTTGGGCTTCGCTAACTATTATAGGAAGTTCATTAAAGGGTTTTCACAGGTAGTGAAACCTTTGACGGACCTCACTCTTAAGGGGGCAGAGGTAAAAAATTGGTCCGTGGCCGCAAAAATTCCTTCCTTACATTGAAGAAATGCTTTACTTCAGCCCCTGTGTTGGTACAACCCGATTCATCAAGACCTTTTATCGTGGAGGTCGACGCTTCGGAAGTGGGGGTGGGGGCAGTGTTGTCCCAGGGCCCCTCTACCCTGACTAATCTTAAACCCTGTGCCTTTTTCTCTAAAAAGTTCTTCGGCAGAGAGAAACTATGATGTCGGCAACAGGGAATTGTTAGCGGTCAAACTGGCCTTTGAAGAATGGAGGCATTTTTTGGAGGGGGCCGCTCATCCCATTACGGTCATCACTGATCATAAGAACCTGGCCTATATCGAGTCCGCTAAGAGATTGACCCCCAGACAGGCGCGGTGGGCACCTTTTTTTTCTCGCTTTCATTTTACCATCACATTCCGACCAGTGTCTAAAAATGTAAAGGCAGATGCCTTATCCCGAAGTTTTGATTCTGTGTCCCCTCCAGAACCTCCTTCCTCCATTCTTCAACCGGGAGTAGTTGTAGCCGAAGTCTCCTCTGAGTTACAGAGAGAGATTCTGGAAGCACAAGATCCCAGGAATAAACCCCCAGGTAAATTGTTCGTACCCGAACAGCTCCGTCTCACACTCCTGCAAGAATTTCATGATTCTGTGTTAAGTGCACACCCTGGTATTGCAGCTACCCGGGGGGCAGTGGCTAGAGGTTTTTGGTGGCCCTCTATGGGTACTGATATTAAAAATTTTGTTAATACTTGTGGGGTGTGCGCTCGCTCTAAAAGCTCTCAGGTCCGGCCGGCCAGGGAATTGGTGCCTTTGCCAATTCCGGATAAACCATGGACACACCTGTCCATGGACTTTATCACTAATCTTCCCTCATCCAAGGGCAATTCAGTGGTATGGGTAGTGGTTGATAGATTTTCTAAGCAAGCCCACTTTGTGCCGTTACCCGCGTTGCCGTCTGCTGAAACCTTGGCCCGTTTGTTTATACAGCACATAGTTCGGTTGCATGGAGTGCCTGTGAATGTGGTGTCGGACAGGGGTGTGCAGTTTGTGGCCAGGTTTTGGAGAGCGTTCTGTAAGAAGTTGGGGGTCACATTATCATTCTCCTCTGCCTATCACCCGGAATCCAACGGACAGACTGAACGCACCAATCAGTCGTTGGAGCAGATTCTGAGATGCCTGGCCTCCTCCAGACAGAAAGATTGGTGTGAGGTTTTACCCATGGCAGAATTTGCGTTCAACTGTCGTATCAATCAGTCTACCGGAAAGTCTCCTTTTCAGGTCAATTATGGTTTGTTCCGCAGTTTGGGGAATTTTCCCGTATGGATTCTGGTTGTCCTGGTGCCGAGGGATGGTTCAACAGTTAAAAAACCTTTGGAGGGAGGTGCAGGGGAACATCTCCAAAGCCCAGAAGAAGTACAAACATTTTGCGGACAGGAGGAGGGGGTTGGGTCCTGGATTGACAGTGGGGGAAAAGGTCTGGTTGTCCACCGTAATATCAAACTTAAGATACCCTCTATGTCTGGGCCCCAAATTTATTGGCCCATACAAGATTGTAGAGGTGATCAATCCAGTGGCGTACAGGCTTCAGTTGCCCACCTCCTTCAAAATATCTAACGTCTTCCACAAGTCCCTATTAAAACCTGTGGGGACGGTTAGAGAAGATCCCTTATCCGTGGTTTCACCAGTATTGGTAGAGGGTCAACTGGAGTACGAGGTAGGGCGCATCATTGATTCGCGGTGGGTGCGCCGGAGACTTCAGTACCTTATTCATTGGAAGGGATACTCCATTGAAGATCGGTCATGGGTTCCGGCCAGTTCGGTACATGCCGATCGACTGGTACAGGCTTTTCATGCCAGATATCCTGAGAGGCCTGGGGGTCCAGTGGCCCCCCTTTAAGGGGGGTACTGTCATGGTATAGGACATGGTTAATGTCCTGTCCATTCAGGGTTAACTTTTGCTGGCCTCCCTTTGGATCTGGGAGGGTATTTATAACCAGTCCAGAGGGAGATTCTCTGTCAGCTATACTTTTGTTGTGACTGTGTATTTGACTCCCCTGGTTTGCGTGTATACTACTCTGCTTGTTTGACTCCTGTGTATGACCTGGTCTGTTTGCTCACTCTGCTCTCTGTCTCACGTTTTGCTTATATTGTCTTCTCCGGTTCTGACCTCCTGGCTTGGCTATCGATACTCTGTTATAGTTTTGTCCCTATTGTACTGTCTATTGCCCGCTCTGGTTTACTGATCTATTGCTACGTCCTGACTATCCGTTCTGTCTAACCCTTTGGTACTGTCGTGCTATCTTGTGCTCTGATCTCGGCCTGTCCTGGTTTTCGTCCCTGTCTTTGCCCCTTGGTAACTTTATCTCGTAGTTACCCTGCTAGGAGTTTTCTTGCAGTTCCTAGATCTCTGGAGCTTAGGCCACGCCCCCAGCAGTCATGTGCTGCAGGTCTTGTTAGTCTGCAGTACACATCATTCATTACTGCTGCCTCTGAGAGACGTGTGGCCAGCTCCGCCCCTTGGCTGTCACATGCTGCGGAAGGTCCTGTTACACAGAAACACACGTCTTCTCTGCTGCGGCTCTGCTTACAGGTATCTGGGGGCACAGTTGGTTTACTTAGGACACGTGCACTGGCTCAGTGAGCATGTGCAGTGCGGTGTCCTTGACACATGTCTGATAGACTTGAATACAATTGACTGTGGGGCGATAGCGATGGTCGGGGTGCAGGCGAAGAGAGGGGTGTGCTCGCCGGCTTCGGCCATCACTGTGCTCAATGCCTGCGGCTGGAGGAAGGGGATGGGCAGCCGCAGACACTCAGCAATTTTTTTTTTCAAATAAAACCCCCTCATATAGGCAAGAGGTAACGCCCTAGGCAGGTGTCTACCCATAGTCCCGACCCTGGGGCTAATTATCATTTTGTAGAATCGGACACCAATATGGTAGATGCACTATACTACTCAACTTTGCAGCCTTCATCATCTGAGTTACTGGCTATGCAGAGCACAGGAGTTGAAATTAGTTTGGCACTGGCAGTTGAGCTCTGCATAGGCGACCAACAACTGAGATTACAATGCTCACTTCATTATACCGAGCTGTATTATCTCAGTCCAGAGGTTTAGCTAGGGATTCAGCTCAGGGGAATGCGAAACATTTGAGTGGGCTCATAACCGGTAACTCTGATCACAACTATGGTGGCGCACTGATATTACCGCCATATGGTGACATATAGTGCTTGTTGTAGAGAAAAATTATAAAATCCATAAACACTTTTCCGGAGAGGAGACATCACCCTCACATAGACCATATGGGATTAATTATAACTGGTGAACTGGTTCTTTACGTGCAGTAGATTCAAGCTTTACAATCCAAGTCATAGTAGGATCCCATTATTCTACTATTTGACGTTTGCTAAATTCTTTCTTGCGCCCAATAAATCTGCTTTTGTTTATTAATTTGTAATATTCCGGAACATTTGATAATTATTCTGCCAGTTCTTGGGTTCCATTGCTTCCTGATCACCTCGCGCTCATATTCTGCATCACGTGTCCGGTGCGTTTATGTCTCTACCCTGTGAGCACAGTTTGCAGTCCGCAGATACTTTTTAATATCATTTCGCCTGGAACATAAGGAGTCGTCTTATTGCAGTTTATCAGATTTCTGCTGTGCGGGTGGCGCATGTCAGTGGCGGAAGGCGGCGATGGAGCAGGGACGGGTAAGTATGTGACCTAGTCACTGCAGTTACCGCGCAGACAGAGCATAACCCCTTCCCACATCCCCATGTCGGTGACATTATGGAGCAGCTGATACTAATGGTGATATTTCCATGCACTTGTAATCCTTTACTACAGCCAAGTACCAGCTCTCAGGATAAGTCGTGTGTCGGGTTAGACAGTGCTTGATGTCTCGTACATTACACTTTACAGGAGTAACAGTTATTCCAGGACTTATCCGCAGATTCCTTCCCTCTCTTAATTATTTTACTGCAATTATGTGTCAAATATTTGTGCCGAATCCAAAAGGAACAGCTGCAGAGCGACGTGTCAAGAGGCAGATCGGCCCAGACAGGTAAGGACCGAGCATTGTGGGAACATACCGCCGTCTACCGGAGCAGCTCGTTGCTTAGCAAAAGTAAATAATTATGAAAAAAAATGATAAAACTATGCAGGAAAGTCCGCGGAATAGAAATATATCTATAAGTAACTTGTAAAACCCATTACATTGTTGCTACACGTAAACAAAGTAGAGCGGGCGTCATGCTTTCTCCACATACAGGACAGGGACCCCTTGACTTTATAGAGTGACTTTCCTTTATTCCAGCATCTGATAATCCAGCACAAAGCTGAAGTATAACATTGAGCTTCACCAGATTGACTTTTAACACTTCCAGTCGCAATCAAGATTATTCACCCACATTGCAAATTACGTTTATAAGCAAAATTTACAAACTTTTTGCTGTTTTCAATAAACCGACAAAGCTAATACAATTTACATAAGTGAACGCAATTTATACGACAAGTTGTTTATTGAAAATGCCACTGACTTTTCCATTCAAACAGAATTATTATTCACCCCTTCATGACCAGCGTCTTGTGCACTTAGGAGCCCTCTCTGGCTGTTGTGACCTGCTGGAAAAGTGATGCACAGCCAGTCACCAGCCTCTGGCCGGGTTCATGAGGAGTCATAGTCCAATCCTAATGTGCAATGGCCTTCCTGTCACCAATTTTCTTGGATTTCTGCCTTTTTACCAAAGATTTTCTATGGGGTTCACGTCAGACAACTGTGACGGCCACTCCAGAATCTTCCAGGATATTTTATGAAACCAAGCCTTGGTAACTTTGAAGTTTGCTTGGGATTATTGCCCTGTTGGAAGGTCCAATGATGCCATATTTCATCTTGACTTCCACACGCTGCAGGTTTCCAGTGCCAGTATGAGCACAAGAGCCCAAGTGCATCACCGAGCTACCGGTATGCTTCACTGTAGCCATCGCAGAGCCACTGCCATGATTCACTAAAGACATCATCAAGCTCCCGCCATGCTTCACTGTATGTATTACTGAGTCCCTGCCATGTTTCACTGTAGGCATCACCAAGACACCAGTATGTTTCACTGCAGTCATCACTGAGCTCCTGCCATGCTTTACTGTAGGCATCGTCAAGCCCTCGTCATGCTTCACTGTAGGCATCACAGAGCCACCTTCATGCTTCAATATAGTCATCATCAAGCTCCTACCATGTTTCACTGTACGTAGGCACCACCGAGCCACCAGCATGTTTCACTGTAGTCATCACTGATCTTCTGCCATGATTTACTGTATGCATCACTGAACTGCTGCCATGCTTCACTGTAGGCATCACAGAGCCACCGTCATGCTTCACTATAGCCCTCAACAAACTCCTGCCATGTTTCACTGTATTCATCATCAATTCACCTGCATGTTTCACTGTAGTCATCATTGAGCTCCTGATATGCTTTACTGTAGGCATCTCTGAGCCCTCAACATGATTCACTGCAAGCATCACCAAACCACTGCCATGCCTCACAGTAAGCACAGTGGAGCCACCACTATTCTTCACTGTAGGTATCACTGAACCAGTGCAATCCTTTACAGTCAGCATCATCTTGTGATTCATGTTTCACTGATTCATAGGCCCCAAAAGTTCCAGTTTTGTTTAATCATTCTATAGAACACATTCATAAAATTTCTGTGATTTATTTATGATTTGAGCATATTGGAGCTGGCTTTTCTTGTACGTTTGGGTTAGTAGAGGTCTTTGTCTTGGAGTTCAGCACAGAGACATTTGGTATTTAATATGCGCCTTATTGTGCAAACTGAAACCTCAGTGTCTGCTGCCACCACATCTTGCTGCAGGTCTTTTACAGTCGCTTGAAGATTTTTGGACACTTGCCTCCTCAGAAATCTGATTACAACTTTCTCTTTCTTCTACGAATCACAAAACACACAAAAGAAAAGTCCTGTCATTCATTGTATATGGGGCGGGGAACAACTCTCAGGAACAAGTCATCAGAAATACATGGTGCCCCATGGTAAAACAAACATGGCTGCAATAACGTGCAGACTGCTTTCAGTACAGTCATGGACAAAAGTTTTGAGAATGACACAAATATTAATTTTTACAAAGTCTACTGCTTCACTTTTTCTAATGGCAATTTGCATATACTCCAGAATGTTATAAAGAGTGATCAGCTTAACAGCAATTACTTGCAAAGTCAATATTTGCCTAGAAAATGAACTTTATCCCCCAAAACACATTTCAACATCATTGCAGCCCTGCCTTAAAAGGACCAGCTAACCTCTTTTCAGTGATTGCTCCATTAACACAGGTGTGGGTGTTGATGAGGATGTGTAGCCCTGGTACACAATACCAGGAGGATGAGTGGAGAGGTAACAGTTAAGGTCTCTTCATGACATCATGTACACTTCTGACACACCCAGTAGGGTGTGGAAGGGAGTGATTTAGTCAGTCAGTGTCTGGACTTCAGAGTGAGAAGTCAGTTTCCTGTCCTTGGACAGAGTAGACGTGTCCAGTTTAAGTCTATCATCAGTTCAGAAAGTGGAGTCTGGTGTAGGTGTCTGTATACACCTTAGTCTAGTCAGAGCTGTGCCCCACTGGAAGAAAGACTGAACTACCTATTAAGAGACAAGCAAGGCGAAGGGCAAAGTGGAAGGAAGGTAATTGGAGAAGTGCTTTTGACTTGGAAAAGTCCTGCACGTTGCAACCGGTTACTGGGGACCGAAGGATCACTATTGTACAGCATAGTGAGGAGAAAACCAGGAATCTACCGGACCCTAGGTCGCGGCAGACAAGCCCCTTTATCGTCAGAACGTAGTTGGAGTCAGGGGTGTGAAGACTTTGAGTTGTGCACGACAAGAGAAGGATTCAGCTCCCTCGCAGGAAGGCTTCTAACACAAATTTGACTGGGCAGAACAGCTAAAGACTAGCTGGAATCATAGAGAGGACTACGCTTCAGGCTGGTCGTACTCAGCTTCATTGGAAAGTAAAGGAGGCCCCTAACTTGCTTATCTGTTGCCTCAAAGCTCATCCTCCATCAACCCCATCAGCCTCCCTGGGACCTGCCTTATCATCCTGCAAGTAAAGGTATGGAAAGACGTTGACTGTGTGAGACTGAGTTATTATTGCATGCCTGCACAATCCTCACCTAACTACCGACCTGAGGGAAGAGTCCCACCTGTAGGGGACCCGACATCTAGCTGCATCACCATCCCCTCAGAGATCGATAGCAGCGCTGGTACAAATTACCAGAATACTACAGGTGGCGTCACGAACTGTACATACATCAATCCCCTGTAAATATATCCCCAACATACGCCAGACCGCCAGGCCACAGACCGAGCCACAGCTACCTGTGACAAACCCCATAGACTTCCATGGGCTCGGCTCTGAGTACCCCATTGCCCTGGTAACCCACAATTGTGGTGGCGGGTCGACACAAATACTTGGCGTCACGAACAGGATACGAAACTTGCAGCATTGCGAGCCCTGTGTGCCTGTGGAGTGTTTTGATGAAAAAGACTGTTGCTATTGTTTGGCGCTAAAATCCGCCATTTTGCCGCCATATTCGCGCCCTCAGGCGCTGGAGAAGAAGGTGGGCGGACCTGAAAAAGTGCGCAAAGTCTTGGACACGCCCCCAACCTGCACCCCAAACTGCATAGCAATCTGCGTCGCAAACCGCATCGCAAACTGCATAGCAATCTGCTTTGCAAACCGCATCGCGAACTGCATAGCAAACCGCATCGCAAACCGCATCGCAATCTGCATCGCAAACCGCATCGCAAACTGCATAGCAATCTGCATCACAATCCGCATAGCAAACTGCATCACAATCTGCATTGCAATCCGCATCGCAAATTGCATCGCAAAATAGAGCTGCAGGTCCTGCGACAGGAAGTGAACGCTCTGACATCAGAGCGCCTGCGACGAAGGTCCTGTTCCCACTGCGGTGCCTGTGAAGTAGCAGCGTCTGAAACCGGTAGGCTCCGTTTAACCAAGGGGGCGCTAAGATGTCACAACAACCGGCTGACAGTGCGGCCCCGGCCGGAGGCCCCAATCCCGCACCGTCTGGTATTGTAGCGCCAGATGGGGGCGCAGGCCCTGCACCCAGTCCGGTAGTCCCGATCATGCCACTAACGCTCCCATATATGCCTGGGGCGAAATGGCTTCCCCAGTACAGCGGTGAGCCAGGCACATTAGCAGGCTTCAAGCGGAAGTTATGCAGCATCCTAGAAATGTACTCCATGCCTGAGAGACAAAAAGCTGCTGTGCTAATAGGGCAGCTAACTGGCGCTGCTGAGAGGGAAGTGGAGACTTGGGATACCGTTGATCAGGAGTCGGTACCTGCGATCTTCCTTAAGCTGCATGCCATATTTGAAGACCGCACAGAAACGGATCTCCGGATGGCCTTCTATCACTGTTCACAACAGCCAGGTGACAGCATCCGGGACTATGCTTGCCGACTACAGGGAGCCCTGAGAGCCCTCAAGCAAATTAACCATTTAAATGCAATCGACGAGAATAGAATGCTGAAAGAACAATTTATACAGGGATTGAGATCCCCAGAGGAACGCAGAACTGTAAATTGGTGGTCCTTAGATCATCCGGATGCTACCTTTGATGCCCTAAAGGACATGGCAATAAAAGGGCTGCGGCCCCTGGGCAAACCTGAGGTGGCCACCCAACATCATCAGGGTGAAGTCACTCTGGAACCGGCAGTAACCCCCTGTTCCCCGTTAGTGGCTGAAGCCAAAGCGCAGGTGACACCTCCTAGTGAATTGGACTGTCTGCGCTCAGAGGTGCGCCAGCTGACTAAAAATCTGGCCGTTGTGATGAGTGCCCTACAGCTGCGGAAAGAAGAGGAAGGGAAGATCTTGCTAGCTGACTGCCCAGAGGACGTTCCGTGGATGCACCGGAGGAGAAAGAAGACGTCGCCCCCCCGGAGGAGGACAACGCCACCCCCAGGAGCAACCTCTGATCAACACCCTTCTCGTCGAGAGATCATCTGTTATCGCTGCAACCGGAAAGGTCATCTGTCTACACAGTGTCCTTTAAACGGGCAGAACCTGGGTCCAAGGGCCAACACCCAGGAGAATACCCGTCAGGCCCCTAGACTGGAACCGCAGGTATGTGGGCGGGCGACCCTACCTGTCTATTATTCTAGATGGTATTGCTGTTCCAGCATTGTTAGACACTGGGTCCCAGGTGACCCTCATACCTGATGCTCTATATACCAAGTACTGGTCAATGGACAGTCTTAAACCTCCGAGCCTTGACTTTACTGTGTATGCTTCTAATGGTCTTCCTGTAGAAGTACTCGGAACAAAATGTGTAGATGTAAAGGTGGGCAGAGAGGAGTTGAAAGACCAAGGGCTTCTGGTAGTAAAGACTGTAAATGAGGAGAACGGTTTAAATATCATTTTGGGTACTAACATTATCGGTAATTGTTTGGGAGAAGTTGTGTTCTTGCTCCAACAGCTCGCTGAGATTGCCCGACCAAGGCAGAGAGGAGTAATCCAAAGAGAAATCCGGGCCCTGGTGTGTCAGCAGCAAGCGAAGCTTACCGACGGCGAAATTGGTAATGTACGGGTCACTGACTCAGATCCTATTGTGATACCCCCAATGAGTGAAATGATCATTTGGTGCAGGGCGGCCATAGGTCTGAGGGGACAGAATTACCAAGCTGTAGTAGAACCCCACCATTCAGAACATAGACCTACACTTATGACTGCTAGGGGAGTAGTAGAAGTGGTGAATGGAAGAGTACCGGTACGGCTTCTCAATTGGGGAGATGATGAGGTAAATTTACCCCGTTATGCAACCATTGCTAAACTTCATGCTGTTGATAATAATTCTATTCTCCCGGCTGAGTCCTTAGACTCCTGTCAAATAGAGGAGGACAATGACCCAGCAACCCAGGTGGCGGAATGGTGTCAGCAACTCCATGTTGGGACGGACACCACTCCCGCTCACCAGAAGCAAGGGGTATTACGGGTGGTGCAAGAGTACGCCCAAGTGTTTAGCAAAAATCCACTTGATTTTGGGACAATTAAGGGAGTACAACATCATATCCCTACAGGCAGTCATCCTCCCATCAAAGAGCGGTATAGGCCCATACCTCCAGCTCATTATCAGAAGGCTAAAGAAATGTTGAATGATATGAAGAAAGCTGGGGTGATAAGGGATAGTTGTAGTCCCTGGGCAGCCCCTCTAGTTCTGGTTAAAAAGAAAGATGGTAGTATGAGAATGTGTGTGGATTACAGGCAGGTGAACCGCATAACACACAAGGATGCATACCCGCTACCACGCATAGAGGAATCATTAGCTGCTCTGAAAACGGCTAACTACTTTTCTACCCTTGATCTGACTAGTGGTTACTGGCAAGTGGCTGTGGCTGAGGAGGATCGTGAAAAACGGCTTTCACCACCCCAATGGGGCTCTGTGAGTTCGACAGAATGCCGTTTGGGCTCAGTAGTGCCCCAGGAACATTTCAGAGAGTGATGGAAAACTGTCTGGGACATCTCAATTTTGAAACCGTGCTGCTATACCTAGACGACGTGATCGTGTATTCCAAGACATATGAGGACCATCTGAAGCACCTGGCAGAAGTGTTTGAGTCCCTGTCCAGGTACGGGATGAAGTTGAAACCCTCAAAATGCCATCTACTCAAGCAGAAGGTACAATACTTGGGGCACATCGTCAGTTCGGAAGGAGTAGCGCCGGACCCAGAGAAAGTCACTGCCATCCAGAAGTGGCCGGAGCCGAAGAACCTTAAGGAAGTGCGACAGTTCCTGGGACTAACGGGTTACTACAGGAGATTCGTGAAAGATTACACGAAGAAGGCAGCTCCTTTACAGGACCTCCTGGTAGGACAATCTTTAAAGAGCAGAAACCCTCCTTTCAATTGGGGTAAGGAACAGGCTGAAGCATTTCAAAAGATGAAAGAGATCCTGACAGGTGATGAGATTTTAACCTATCCTGATTACAGCCAACCGTTCCTGTTGTACACCGACGCCAGTAATGAAGGGTTGGGAGCCGTTCTCAGTCAGAAGCAGAATGGACAAGAAAAAGTCATCGCATATGCTAGCAGAAAACTCAGGCCAACTGAAAGGAATCCGGAAAATTATAGCAGCTTCAAGCTAGAGTTTCTGGCGCTGGTCTGGGCCATTACTGAAAGATTTAAGCACTATCTGGCCTCCAATAAGTTCACGGCGTACACAGACAACAACCCGTTAACGCACCTGGAAACCGCCAAGCTGGGTGCCATGGAGCAGCGATGGATGGCTCGGTTGTCCAATTACCAGTTTACTATCAAGTACCGGGCAGGTCGAAAGAATGCTAATGCTGATGCGTTGTCCCGAATGCCGCATGACTCTGATACAGAAGAAGAATCGGACGACCTGGAAGAAATTGAGCTACCCGCGTTCCATCGAAATGGGGTAGTCCACGAGCATCGAGTCCACAGAAAGCAGAATGGTGCAACATTAAATCCTTTACCCCATCACAGCTGGAAAGAGACTCAGGACAGTGATCCAGTGGTCAGCCGCATCAAGGAGTTGTTAAGTCAGGAAGGCTCCTCTCTGGAAAAGGATGCACCTATGTCAGCCAAGCTCCTGGGAACGAGAAAAGCAGGTTGTTCCTATACCGTGAGAAGTTGTGCAGGAGATACGTCAACCCCAGAACCCATGAGATGGTCTGGCAAATAGTGGTCCCCAAGGCAGACGTCCCAATGGTGTTGGAAGCGTACCACGATCAAGCAGGACACTTTGGCTGGAGGAAGCTGGAGACCCTGTTGAGATGCCGGTTCTACTGGGTAGGGATGCGCAGCTCTGTCGAGAGGTGGTGTCGGAACTGTGGACCCTGTGGTCTCAGAAGAAAGGACTACGGTAGTCAAAAGGCCCCCCTGCAACCTATCCGGACGACTCGTCCCCTGGAGATTGTGGCCCTGGACCACGTCAAACTGTCGCCGAGTAGATCTGGATACTCATACGCCTTGACCATGGTGGACCATTACTCCAGATTTCTGGTAGTCGTTCCAGTGAAAGACCAGACCGCAGTGACGGCCGCGAAGACCTTTCAAGCAAGCTTCTGCAGACCGCATGGGTATCCCGAGCAAGTCTTAACCGATCAGGGACCTGCTTTCGAAGCTGATTTATTCAAGGAATTCTGTCATATGTACGGGTGCAAGAAAATAAGAACAACACCATATCACCCTCAAACCAACGGTCTTTGTGAAAAGATGAACCATATTGTCCTTGACTTGTTGAGATCCATACCGTTGGAAGACAGGAATCGATGGCCGGATTTACTACCTGATTTGGTTGATTTGTACAACCATATACCTGTAAGCTCAACTAACTGCACTCCAGCCTATCTTATGAGAGCAAGGCCCGGAAAACTACCAATGGATCTAGAACTTGGAGTGGTAGAACCGGAGGCAGACGACGCTGTTGAGAACTGGGACGTCAATCGGCAAGAGCAATACAGAAGAGTACAAATCTGTGTGGAGGAAAGTCTTAATAAGGCACGGGAGAAACAGGAAGACGTTTACAACCGAAATGCTCCTGCCAAGCCTCTGATGCCTGGAGAGGTAGTATTAAAAAGAAAAAGAAAGATGCATAAACTGGATAATCAGTGGGAGCAAGAACCCTACGTCATACAAGATTCTAAATACGACAACAGAAAAGTTTGTGTCGTCAGTAAAGACGGAGGAAGAACAACAACCACGGTGTCCAGAGATCATTTGAAGTTGTGTCCAGAACACTTAAAGAGTTGTGAAAAGAACCCTGTCCTCAATCAAAGAGAAAGAAAGGAAGAGGTCATACACACCGATCTGGGAGATTTTCCTGCGGATTGGCCTAGACTGGGAGATGCTGTGATAATTCCAGTGTTGCAGTTTTATCAGCCACAAGAGGAAGTTCTACCTCCAGTTGTGCCTGTGGTGCCAGTTGAGCCCGCTCAGGAGTTACCCATCCCAGCAACACCTCAACCTGTGGAACCTCAAGATGGATCATCTGAAGCAGCGCCCCATACTATGGGATCTCCTGGTGAAGCTGACTCACACCGCCCAGCCATCAGTACGCTTGCCAGATCCATAGAAAGGTTAAGGCAGTTCTATAGTTTGCCGTTACGCAGTGCAGACAGATCGCAACTTGTTATACCTGAAACTACACCACGTAGATCAGAAAGAATCACAAAAGGGAAATTACCCATTAGATATCAGCAGTGATTATAACGAATTTGTGTGAACATTGTAAAAGTCTATATATATAAATGTGTTTTTTCTCTATTATGTCTTCGTTTAACAATGGACTCAGAGGCTGAGGACTGAGCCAGCCCAAAAACTGTATCCTGTAAATAGTTGCACTAAAGTGCCTTCTTAATGGTTTCACATGAAACCTTGACTCACCTCTGAACCAAAAACCCGTGTGGTGTGGCACTGAGTGAGGTCTGCATTTGGATGTCCTGCAGCCCACCCAGGACCCACGTTGAAGGTTTGGTGCGGGTCCTTCACAAGTATCTTGTATATATATTTATTAAATGCTATTTGATACTTTTGTATTTCTATATGTAGAATGTTATTGTTCGTAACGTTCAAGGTGTTCTCACCTCCCGGATGGGAAGATGTTATTGTTTAATGTTTATTGTATGAACAAAATTGTCTCTTTATATTTTACAGCCCGGGAGTGCTGTCGTTTACCATGGGGGAATGTGTAGCCCTGGTACACAATACCAGGAGGATGAGTGGAGAGGTAACAGTTAAGGTCTCTTCATGACATCATGTACACTTCTGACACACCCAGCAGGGGTGTGGAAGGGAGTGATTTTAGTCAGTCAGTGTCCGGACTTCAGAGTGAGAAGTCAGTTTCCTGTCCTTGGACAGAGTAGACGTGTCCAGTTTAAGTCTATCATCAGTTCAGAAAGTGGAGTCTGGTGTAGGTGTCTGTATACACCTTAGTCTAGTCAGAGCTGTGCCCCACTGGAAGAAAGACTGAACTATCTATTAAGAGACAAGCAAGGCGAAGGGCAAAGTGGAAGGAAGGTAATTGGAGAAGTGCTTTTGACTTGGAAAAGTCCTGCACGTTGCAACCGGTTACTGGGGACCGAAGGATCACTATTGTACAGCATAGTGAGGAGAAAACCAGGAATCTACCGGACCCTAGGTCGCGGCAGACAAGCCCCTTTATCGTCAGAACGTAGTTGGAGTCAGGGGGTGTGAAGACTTTGAGTTGTGCACGACAAGAGAAGGATTCAGCTCCCTCGCAGGAAGGCTTCTAACACAAATTTGACTGGGCAGAACAGCTAAAGACTAGCTGGAATCATAGAGAGGACTACGCTTCAGGCTGGTCATACTCAGCTTCATTGGAAAGTAAAGGAGGCCCCTAACTTGCTTATCTGTTGCCTCAAAGCTCATCCTCCATCAACCCCATCAGCCTCCCTGGGACCTGCCTTATCATCCTGCAAGTAAAGGTATGGAAAGACGTTGACTGTGTGAGACTGAGTTATTATTGCATGCCTGCACAATCCTCACCTAACTACCGACCTGAGGGAAGAGTCCCACCTGTAGGGGACCCGACATCTAGCTGCATCACCATCCCCTCAGAGATCGATAGCAGCGCTGGTACAAATTACCAGAATACTACAGGTGGCGTCACGAACTGTACATACATCAATCCCCTGTAAATATATCCCCAACATACGCCAGACCGCCAGGGCCACAGACCGAGCCACAGCTACCTGTGACAAACCCCATAGACTTCCATGGGCTCGGCTCTGAGTACCCATTGCCCTGGTAACCCACAATTGTGGTGGCGGGTCGACACAAGGACATGGCTGGAGATCAATCTGTCATGATTAAGTAAGAATGACACCACTGGACACTTTAAAAGGAGGCTGGTGCTTGGCATCATTGTTTCTCTTCTGTTAAACATGCAGTCATCATTGCAATGCACAAAAATGGCCTAACAGGGAAGAGTATCGCAGCTAGAAAGATTGCACCTCAGTCAACAATCTATCGCATCATCAAGAACTTCAAGGAGAGAGGTTCCATTGTTGCCAAAAGGCTTCAGGGCACCCAAGAAAGACCAGCAAGCGCCAGGACCGTCTCTTAAAAGTGTTTCAGCTGCGGGATCGGGCTACCAGCAGTGCAGAGCTTGCTCAGGAATGGCAGCAGGCAGGTGTGAGTGCATCTGCATGCACTGTGAGGCGGAGACTCTTGGAGCAAGGCCTGGTCTCAAGGAGGGCAGCAAAGAAGCCACTTCTGTCCAGAAAAACATCATGGACAGACTGATATTCTGCAAAAGGTACAGGCAGTGGACTGCTGAGGACTGGGGTAAAGTCATTTTCTCTGATGAATCCCCTTTTCGATTGTTTGGGACATCAGGAAAATGCCTCATTCGGAGAAGACAAGGTGAGCACTACCACCAGTCTTGTCTCATGCCAACTGTTAAGCATCCTGAAACCATTCATGTGTGGGGTTGCTTCTCAGCCAAGGGAATCGGCTCTCTCACAGTCTTGCCTAAAAACACAGCAATGAATAAAGAATGGTACCAGAATGTCCTCCAAGAGCAACTTCTCCCAACCCTCCAAGAGCAGTTTGGCGATCAACAATGCCTTTTCCAGCATGATGGAGCACCTTGCCATAAAGCAAAGGTGATAACTAAATGGCTCAGGGAACAAAACATAGAGATTTTGGGTCCATGGCCTGAAAACTCCCCAGATCTTAGTCCCATTGAGAACTTGTGGTCAATCATCAAGAGACGGGTGGACAAACAAAAACCTAAAAATTCTGACAAAATGAAAGCATTGATTGTGCAAGAATGGACTGCTATCAGTCAGGATTTGGTCCAGAAGTTGATTGAGAGCATGCCAGGGAGAATTGCAGAGGTCCTGAAGAAGAAGGGTCAACACTGCAAATATTGACTTGCTGCATTAACTCATTCTAACTGTCAATATAAGCTTTTGTTACTCATATGTTTGCAATTATATTTCTGTCTGTGATAAAAATATCTTCAGTGTCAAGATAGCAGACAGCACACAGGGAGTCAGGGATGAATCCACCCGGACGCCCGATAGTGTCTGGTAGGGGGTCCCTTTGCAATAAGGTCTCAATTTTTCTTGACAAGGTGCTGCACTGCTATGCTGTTGCGGCTAGCTCCTACATTATGGATACAAGTCATTTTCTGAGCAAAATTGAGGGTCTCAATATAACAGCAGAGACGATATTGGTGTCTTTTGATGTGGTATCTCTCTACACCATTATTGAACATGCCAGAGGATTGGAGGCGGTCGATGTGGTGTTATCGGGCTCGGACATGGCTCCGGAATGTGCACGGTTGGTCCTAGCACTGCTGGGTTTCATCCTCAGGAGAAATTTTTTTCTATTTGGGGATGATTATTACCTGCAGTTGCGTGGTACCGCCATGAGGTCCAACGTGGCGCCCACCTATGCTAACATCTTCATGGCGGTATTCGAGGACCAATATGTGTACAGTTCCAGCCACTGGAGCCATGTCCGGGCCTGGTGGCGCTACATTGATGACATTTTTTGTGTGTGGGATGGGGATGTTGAGGAGTTGTTGGCCTTCCATGAATACTTGAATGGGATTTATCCAGAATTGAAATTTACCGTAACCCATTCAAAGGAACAGATTCAATTTCTAGATACTGTGGTATATAAGAAGGATGGGGTATTAAGTACTGATCTATTCACAAAAGAAACTGATAGAAATAGTCTTGTACTCTTTGAAAGTAATCATCCTAGGGAAATGGTGGAATCTCTCCCCTGGAGTCAGATGCTACGCGTACGGCGTATTGTAAAAGAAAAAGATAGGCTTGATTTGAGACTCAATGAAATGTGTAACAAATTTATCAAGAGGGGCTATCCAGTGAAAAATGTACAACGTTATAAACGGGAGGTCATGGTGTTGACACCGGATGGTGCTGGCCATAGACGCAATAAAAGTACTAAAAGTTCCTTTTGTATCCACCTTCTGTCCAGTGAGTGATAGGATTGGTGGTATTTTGAATAAGCATTGGAATCTGTTGCATATGGGTCTCCCACAAGTCGTTGAATTCACAGATAGACCACTACTCTCATATAGACGTGGACGCAATTTGAAAGATATGCTTGTTAAATCAGATATTGGTCCAAGCAAATTGGTTAGACAAGGTACATTATGCCCACCTAGGCCGGGAAATTTCCCGTGCCTCGGTTGTGCATGCTGTAGCAATATGCTGAAGAGTGACAGCTTTAACCATCCACGGACAGGGAAGAGATTCTTTATTAAAGAACGCTATACGTGCACCTCTAGTTTTGTCATATATGTTCTCACCTGCCCATGGGGGTTGATGTATGTGGGCGAGACTACAATGGAGGTGAGAGCATGTATTAGCAAACATAAGAGTACCATTAGGACTAAACTTCTAGAACTACCGGTTTCTAAACATTTTGTTGATTGCAGACATTCAGTAAACCAGCTTAGGTTTAGGGTGATAGATGGGGTTCCGATTTTGAGACGGGGGGGGGTGACAGGTCCAAATTATTGAAAAAGAAGGAACTTCGCTGGATTTCCAATCTTGACACACTACAGCCGAAGGGCCTTAATTTGGACTATAATTTACATATATGTCTATAGTTATGCCCCTCTCTCATGCTTTGAGCATTTTTTCTCTGTATTTTGCTTTTAGATGTGATTTTAATTATTTTTTAATTAATTTTTTCTGTTTTTTTTTATTTCTTTTTTTGTTCAGGTTGGTGGTCTGGAGAAACTGGTGGACATGGTGATTCAATTAGCTATTAATGTGTGTATATGTCTTTTTTTCCCAAAAATTTTTTTCTCTAGTTATTTTTGTATATGTGACTCCCGTGCCCTCCAATTTTCTGTCCACCAATATTTGTTAGAAACTGTGTAGAATATGTATTTTTTCTATATAAGCGCTCTACTTTAATTGTTAATGTAACCCATTTGGAATTTATCTGTCTAATATGGGGATCGACGTCCTGAGTTATCGCGATATTCTGGCGATCCATAACATAGATGTCTGCAGCAGGGATGTCTGCAGCGCGAGACTACCACTGATCATATGCTCTGCGCATGCGCGGATCGTGTGACGTGGTGAGTCACGTGATGTGGCGTCACATGATGGAGATTGCCGAGGCGAATAACTGTGATTGGATGTCGTTTTACCCTTCCCGGCGCAGACACAAGCGTCACTGCTTGGCGCCGCTTCAGCGTCGGTGGACTATATTCAGAATGGCCGTCTGATATGATACCGCTGATGGGACGACAGATATGGCGCCAAAGGGAGGCGAGTAACATGATTGGTGCGATTCGGGTGGATGTATAACGTTTGCTGATATGTTTATCGTTACCATGGCTATGGGACAGCTAAATACTGATTGGTAGAAATATGTATGTTTCACTGTTTACATTTGTCTCTGATTTGATATTTTGGGAAGATTTGCTATTGGATCCGATATATTACTTAAATGTTTATGGCTTTAACCCCTTAACAACCAAGCCATTTTGTAGGTTAAAGACCAGGCCAATTTTTACAATTCTGACCACTGTCTCTTTATGTGCTTATAACTCTGGAACGCTTCAACGGATCTTGGCGATTCTGAGATTGTTTTCTCGTAACATATTGTACTTTATGATAGTGGTAAAATTTCTTCAATATAACTTGCGTTTATTTATGAAAAAAACGGAAATATGGCAAAAATTTTTAAAATTTTGCAATTTTCAAACTTTTAATTTTTATGCATTAAATCAGAGAGATATGTCACAAAAAATAGTTAAAAATAACATTTCCACATGTCTACTTTACATCAGCACAATTTTGGAACCAAAATTTTTTTTTGTTAGGAAGTTATAAGGGTTAAAAGTTGACCAGCAATTTCTCATTTTTCCAACAAAATTTACAAAACCATTTTTTTTAGGGACCACCTCACATTTGAAGTGAATTTGAGGGGTCAATATGACAGAAAATACCCAAAAGTGACACCATTCTAAAAACTGCACCCTCAAGGTGTTCAAAGCCACATTCAAGAAGTTTATTAACCCTTTAGGTACTTCACAAGAATTGAAGCAATGTGGAAGGAAAAAATGAACATTTAACTTTTTTTCCCAAAATTTTTCGTTCGACACAATTTTTTAAAATTTTATCAAGGGTATCAGTAGAAAATGAACCACAATATTTGTTGTACAATTTCTTCTGAGTACGCTGATACCCCATATGTGGGGGTAAACCACTATTTGGGCGCATGGCAGAGCTCGGAAGGGAAGCAGCGCCATGTCGCATTTGGAGAGTCCCTGTATGCCTAAACAGTGGAAACCCCCCACAAGTGACCCATTTTGGAAACTAGACCCCCAAGGAACTTATCTAGATGTGTGGTGAGAGTTTTGAACCCCAAGGGCTTCACAGAAGGTTATAACGTAGAGACGTAAAATTAAAAAATCATATCTTTTCCACAAGAATGATCTTTCCACCCCAATTTTTATTTTCCAAAGGGTAACAGGACCCCAAAAGTTATTGTGCAATTTGTCCTGAGTACGCTGATACCCCATATGTGGGGGTAAAACGCTATTTGGGCACATGGCAGAGCTTGGAAGGGAAGCAGCGCCATTTGACTTTTTTGGCTGGAATTGAGATTGGATGCCATGTCGCATTTGGAGAGTCCCTGTGTGCCTAAACAGTGGAAACCCCCCACAAGTGACCCCATTTTGGAAAATAGACCCCCCAAGGAACTTATCTAGATGTGTGGTGAGAGCTTTGAACCCCCAAGGGCTTCACAGAAGGTTATAACGTAGAGACGTAAAATTAAAAAATCATATCTTTTCCACAAAAATGATCTTTCCACCCCAATTTTTATTTTCCAAAGGGTAACAGGACCCCAAAAGTTATTGTGCAATTTGTCCTGAGTACGCTGATACCCCATATGTGGGGGTAAACCACTATTTTTACGCATGGCAGAGCTCGGAAGGGAAGGAGCGCCTTTTTCAACTGCAGACTTTGATGGAATGGTCTGCGGGTGTCATGTCACGTTTGGAGAGCCCCTGATGTGCCTAAACAGTAGAAACCCCCCACAAGTGACTCCATTTTGGAAACTAACCCCTGAAGGAACTTATCTAGATGTGTGGTGAGCACTTTGAACCCCCAAGTGCTTCACAGAAGTTTATAACGTAGAGCCGTGAAAATAAAAAAAAATCATATTTTTTTCCACAAAAATAATCTTTTTTCCCCCAAATTTTTATTTTTATAAGTGTAACAGGAGAAATAGGACCCCAAAAGCTATTGTGCAATTTGTCCTGAGTACGCTGATACCCCATATGTGGGGGGGGAACCACTATTTTGACGCATGGCAGAGCTCGGAAGGGAAGGAGCACCGTTTTTAAATGCAGACTTTGATGGAATGGTCTGCGGGTGTCATGTCGCGTTTGGAGAGCCCCTGATGTGCCTAAACAGCAGAAACCCCCAAAAATGACCCCATTTTGCAAACTAGACCCCCCAAGGAACTTATCTAGATGTGTGGTCAGCACTTTGAACCCCCAAGGGCTTCACAGAAGTTTATAACGTAGAGCCGTGAAAATAAAAAAATCCTTTTTTTTCCACAAAAATGACCTTTTTGCCCCAAATTTTTATTTTTATAAGGGTAACAGGAGAAATAGGACCCAAAATTTGAAGTGCATTTTGTCCTGAGTACATTGATACCCCATATGCGGGGGGGAACCACTGTGATCGCCTTACTGCGATCTTTGGGAGGCAGAATGAACAAATCCACAAAAGGTGAAGAATTGGTTTTCTTTTTTGCGCCGTTCCTCGTGCGGTATTAGTGATTAGGCAACTTTATTCCTCGGATCGGTGCGATTACGGCGATACCATATTTACACCCTTTTTCATGTTTATCTTCTGTCACACTAAAAGACGCTTTTTTTTTTTAATAATTTTTTGTAAGAAATTTTTGTATCGCCGTATTTTGAGAGCTATAATTTTTCCATATTTCGGCTGACAGAGTTATGTGCGGGCTTATTTTTTGCGGGACGAGCTGCGTTTTTATTGGTACCATATTCGGGCACATAACGTTTTTTGATCGCTTCCTATTCCGATTTTTGTGGAAGCAGAATGAACAAAAACCAGCAATTCAGGAATTGTTTTTTTTTTTTTCCTCCGTTCCGCGTGTGGTAAAATTGATAAAGCAGCTTTATTCTTCAGGTCACTGCGATTACAGCGATACCTCATTTATATATTTTTTTATGTTTTGGCATTTTTTACACAATAAAAAGTTTTATAGAAAAAATAATTATTTTTGCATCAGTTTATTCTGCGAGCTATAACTAATTAATTTTTTTGCTGATGATGCTGTATAGCGGCTTGTTTTTTGCGGGACAAGATGACGTTTTCAGCGGTACCATGATTATTTATAGTCCACTTTTTGATCGCGTGTTATTGCTCTTTTTCCAAGCGGTGTGATGATACCGCTTGGAAAAAGTATAATTTACTACTTTTTTTTTTTTTTTACGGCTTTCACTGAAGGGGTTAACTAGGGTTACGCTTTTATAGATGGGATTTTTACGGACGTGGCGATACCAAACGTGTTTTTTTTTGTTTTTTGTTTTTTTTTATTACATAAAAATGTGTATTTTTAGGGGATTTTTTTTTAATTATTTTTTAATATTTTTTTTTACAATTTTTAAAAAAATTTTATTTTTTTTAACTTGTCCCTTTATGGGACTTTCACTTTTTTTTACTTTTTATTGCAGTTACAATGCATTGCAATGCTCCAGCATTGCAATGCATTGTACCTATGGGTGGAAAGCTGCTGTGAGCATGATCACAGCAGCTTTCCATAGCTACATGACCCGGAGGTTGTCATGACAACCCCGGGTCATCAAAGCAGAGATCGGGCCCTGCAAATACATTGCAGGGCGCCGATCTGAGGCAGAGGGAGCTCCCGACCCTCTGCCTCCCCCCTGAGCGCTGCGATCGCGCTAGATCGCAGCAGTCAGGGGGTTAACAGCCAGGGGTGGCGGGGGCGCCGCTCCTGGCTGTCAGTGCAGGAAGCTCGGAAGCTCCTGCACTGATCGCGCTGGGGAAGCTGAAATTTCAGCATCTCCTGCGCGATCGCTGCTGTGTTTGGTCAGTCAGATTGACTGACCAATCACAGCGCTGTAGGTGCGGGGACCGACGGCAAAGGTCCCCGCACCGCTTGCCGTGCCTGTCAGCTGTCTGTGACAGCTGTCTACCACTGCGTGTTTACACGCAGTGGTAGATCAAAGGGATGACATGCACAGTCCGTCCTGGTGCCGGAACTGACACCCGGCCATGACGGACTGTGCACGTCATTGGACATTAAGGGGTTAATGTTTGATTGCTGTTTTGTGACTATATATATATATACATATATATATGTCTATTAGCAATGAGGCGTAACCTTTGATGGTGATTGGCTCCTCCACACCATTTAAAGGCCGTCTGTGCACATTTCTAATTGTACTTGAAAAAGGCCACAATATGGCCGAAACGTTGTTACCTTTTATGGCAGAATAAAGATTTTGTATTTTTTTCACCTGGACGGATGCTGCTCTTTTCTTTGCTTATGTGATAAAAACATCTGTCAAACACACATAAAAACCAGAGGGCAGCAGATCATGTGAAAATATAATATTTGTGTCATTCTCAAAACTTTTGGCCATGACTGTAGTATCTAAAGAAACATTCAATGGTTTTGTATCTTTTTTTCTCTTGTGTTAGGAGAACTGGGGAATGGACTAAGATTTCTCAGGAACCCTGGCTGTGCATCACATCTGCAGCAGGTCATAACAGCCGGAGGTGCTGCACTAAGCACTAAAGATACTTGGCTTGTCATGAAGGGTGAATAATTCTGAGACAGCAGTAGTCAGTAAATTTGAAATTTAGATATATACTGTAGATAAATGGATAGATAATAGATAGACAATAGATAATAGATAGAAGATAGATAGATAGATAATAGATACATAGATAGATAATTAGAAGATAAATAGATAGATAATAGATAGATTATATATAGATAATAGATAGATAATATTTAATAGATAGATTATATATAGATAATAGATAGATAGATAGAAAATAAATAGATAGATAGATAGATAGATAGATAGATAGATAGATAGATGAAACTGCCCTAACTAAAGTCACTAACGACCTACTAACCCCAAGAGCAAGTGACACTACTCTGTCCTCCTTCTCCTGGACCTGTCTTCTGCCTTCGACACCGTGGACCATTCCCTCTGCTACAGATTCTCTCATCTCTTGGCATCACAGACTTGGCCCTATCCTGGATCTCATCATACCTAACAGACCGAACATTTAGTGTCTCCCTCTCACACACCACCTCCTCACCTCGCCCCCTGTCTGTCGGTGTTCCTCAAGGCTCAGTCCTAGGACCCCTACTCTTCTCCATCTACACCTTCGGCCTGGGACAGCTCATAGAATCCCACGGCTTGCAGTATCACCTCTACGCCGATGACACGCAGATCTACCTATCTGAACCAGACCTGACCTCACCTCTTTACTGACCAAAATCCCACAATGTCTGTCTGCTATTTCATCTTTTCTGCTCGCTTTCTCAAACTGAACATGGACAAAACAGAATTCATCATCTTTCCCCATCTCATTCTACCCCTCCACCAGACCTATCCTCAATGTCAATGGCTGCTCGCTTTCCCCAGTCCCGCATGCTCGATGCCTCAGGGTGATCCTCAACTCTGCCCTTTCTTTCAAGCCACATATCCCAGCCCTTACCTCCTTCTTTCGCCTCAAACTCAAAAACATTTCCCGGATCCGCGCATTCCTTGACCATGAAACCACAAAAACACCAGTGCATGCCCTTATCATCTCCCACCTCGACTACTGCAACCTCCTACTCTCTGGCCTCCCTCTAGCACTCTGGCACCTCTCCAATCCATCCTGCACTCTGCTGCCCCACTAATCCATATGTCTCCCCGTTATTCCCCAGCCTCTCCACTCTGCCAAGCCCTTCACTGGCTTCCTATTGTCCAGAGGCTCCAGTTCAAAACCCTAACCATGTGTCAGTATTCCGGGTTTTCTAGGTAACTTTGTCAATGATTTTGCCCTTTGTTAAAATGGAGTTTGCTGTTTTCTGTGCCCTACTTCCTGTTCGTTTGTTTAAAACCGGCTCAGGTGCTGGCTTCACTGCTGGAATATTCTGCTTCCGTTTCCCTGCAACCCAGCTGCTTTGTTCCTCACAGATCTTTTGTGTATTTACCAGGAAAGTGCATAACCTTATCTTCAGGTGTTTCTCAGCCACAGCAGTTTCTACCCATGGCTCTGGACATTCTCTGCATATGTAAGTTGCACATACTGTGTTATCACTAAACTGTTGACTTGGGAATTTAACCCTTGGTTCACTCCATCTGATAAGAACTGTGTTTCTGAACTGTTGCTGTTTAACCCTTCGTGCATTACCTCTGGTGAGAGCTGTTGGAACTGTTACTGGAACCTTACTGACATATGAACTTGTTGTTGGACTTCACTGAATTAAGCCACAACTGAGATTAACTTGTTCCTGGACCTCCCTGTGTTTTCTGCATACCTGGATCTGACTCTTCACACACCAGCAGTGTGTAAATCCAGCCACGTTACCTGTGCATCAGACTTACCTTGTGGTCACATTTGTGTGAGGACTCCGTCGTAAGAACTTTACCACCCTCGCTATAGAGGTTCAAGGACTTATATATCCGGATTCATATAACTGGACTTGTGTATATTATATGGACTCATTGCATGTCACTACGGGTTGTTTGAATATTGTTTTTGGGTGTTTTGCTGTTTCAACAAATACATTATTTGCATTCAAAGAAACCCGTCTCTGATTGTTCATTGCCCCACGCTATCAGAATCCTCGAGTTCCTACAATAGTATTACACCATGACCTACAAAGCCATCCACAATCTGTCTCCTCCACACATCTGTGACATGGTCTCCCGCTACCTACCTACATGCAACCTTCGATCCTCTCAAGATCTCCTCCTCTTATCTCTTCTTCCCACAACCGCATACAAAACTTCTCCCGTGCTTCCCCCATACTCTTGAACTCTCTACCTCAACACATCAGACTCTCGCCTACCATGGAATCCTTCAAAAAGAACCTGAAGACCCACCTCTTCCGACAAGCCTACAACATGCAGTGATCCTCAGTCTACTGAACCATTGCACGACCAGCTCTACCCTCTCCTAGTGTATTCTCACCCATCCCTGTAGACAGTGAGCCCTCGTGGGCAGGGTCCTCTCTCCTTCTGTACTTATGTGCGTCTTGTATTGCTCACGTTTATTGTACTTGTCTATATTTGCCCCTTTTCACATGTAAAGCGCCATGGAATAAATAAAGCTATAAAAATGTATAATCATAATAGATAGATAGATACTAGATAGATAGATAGATAGATGATAATAGATAGATAGATAGATAGATAGATAGATAGATAGATAGATAGAAGATAGATAGATAATAGATAGATAGATAATAGATATATAATAGATGATAGATAATAGATAGATGATAGAAGATAGATTAGATAATAGATAGATAGATAGATAAGATAGATAATAGATTAGATAGAATGGATAATAGATAAGATAATAAATAGATGATAGATAGATAATAGATAATAGATAGATGGTAGATAGAAGATAGATAGATAGATAATAGATAGATCATATATAGATAATTAGATAGATAATAGATAGATGATAGAAGATAGATAGATAGATAGATAATAGATAGATAGATAGATAGATAATAGATAGATGATAGAAGATAGATAGATAGAAGATAGATAGATAATAGATAGATGGATAATAGATAGATAATAATAGATGATAGATAGATAATAGATATAGATAGATGGTAATAGAAGATAGATAGATAATAGATAGATCATATATAGATAATAGATAGATGTAGAAGATAGATAGATAGATAGATAGATAGATAATAGATAGATAGATAGATAGATAGATGATCGTAATATTTACATTAGTCCTAGTTGCTATATTCTCAGCTTTTTACCCTTCGGTGACCTTTCTCTTGTGCTTGGCCTTGAGGTGCTAAATTATTTCCTGTGTAAAGCGCAGCAGGTCAGACAGAGTGTAGAGTATCTGTAAGCAATTTCTTCTTTATTTCACACATGGTTCACGTTTTTGTCTCTTGTATTGATTTGTGATTATTAGAGATGACTTTGTCTTTTGAAATTTGAATTCTCGTAGTGTCGTAGATCGAAAGTACTCAAAAACCTCCATTTGACCTAAAAAGACATGTGAAACACTCTGAGGTCTCCTAGGACTGTACTGGGTCAAGCCCTTTAATGCAAACACAGTCTTAGTAATGTCAAGCTCACCATAAATAGCTATGAGTAAAGGGATGGTAATAGCTATTCACTGTGCTGAGCTGTCACACGCTATCTGTAATGTTTATTCAGTGTTTTATGGATTTATCTCTATGGATTAGCTATGAGCTTGATATTTTCTCATGATCTGGTTCACCACTAAGTAGCTGCTGAATTCTGTACCTTGAGTTTTATACAGGCTATAATACAACCTTCTGATTGGCTGTACTATATCAAGGGAAGGCTTGACGTTATCTAATACTTCTCTGGCAGATACAATCTTCTAAATTGTATAAAATGATGACATCAAATCGTATATTGTTTAATTCACTGGTGATTATTAGGGTTGAGCATTCCGATACCGAAACCCGGTTCCGATACCTGAAATCCAATGTAAGTCTATGGGAACAAAATATCGGAAATTAAAAATATTCCGATATTTTGTTCCCATAGACTTACATTGGATTTCAGGTATCGGAACGGGTTTCGGTATCGGAATGCTCAACCCTACTGATTATCTGAGATCTGATTCTACATAGCACCTAATACACATGTAATATTCTTATCTATGGATCAGGATGATGATAGATACTGTAGATAGATAATAGATAGATAGATAAATAGAAAAGATGGAACAGCACAATACCATATGGCGGGTGCTCAGGCCTCCTCAGCAATATCCCATACTAGTCCAATCCAGACCAAACCAAAAATATGAAGGCAGCACTCCAAATTGCGTGGTGAAAAGAGTGGAGTTTATTTAGATCCACATAGCATGGCGACGTTTCGTCTCACAATGAGACTTTATCAAGCAGTGAGTGTCGCTCACAGGTGAGTTTAAATACAAAAAACTTAACAATCCAATTCAATCACAATTATGGAAAATGGTCCAAAAATGTGCATAATGTCATGATTACATATATCATATGACAGTGTAATATTACAACCATTCGATGTAAAATCCAGCAAAAGTGCTCAAGTGCCATAAAGTGCTTTATATCACATTAAACTAATGTTCACACTGATTATTAATAAAATCAGATCGATCCAGCACATGGAGGACACCATGGACGCTGCTACCAGCGTTCCTCAATAGCAACTGCGCATGTACAAGCGCATCATTACACATGTGAGAAGGCTGACGGCCAATGCAAAACAATGTGTGGCACAATTTTCTTAGCGCATGCGCAGCTCCTCGTTTCAGACATACCAGCGCCATCTTAGATGTGGCATAGATCATAGTGGAAAAGGTTTCCCTTCCATTCCTGCGCATTCCTCATGTGAGTGTCATTTTCAATGTAACAGCTATATAAAGCTGCATATCGTATACTTTTCTTGACACATGCGCCATTCTTTATTCCAAACATATTAGCGCCATCTCAATAAAGGTAAAGAGTATTATAAAATAAGTTCTCCTTCCATTTCTGCGCATTTCTCACATCAGCACCTGCAATCATAATAGGTATATCATATACATCGGCATGCTATGTGGATCTAAATAAACTCCACTCTTTTCACCACTGCAATTTGGAGTGCTGCCTTCCTATTTTTGGTTTGGTCTAGAAAGATAGATAGATAGATAACAGATAGATAGATAATAGAGAGATATTAGAAAATAGATACCATAGATATAACATAGATAGATGATAGATAGATAACAGATAGATAGATAGATTGATAGATCATAAATGTGAAAATCTGCACTGCAGGGTGAATATATTGGGCCTGCGACACCAAAACCTCCACCCATATTCTGAATAGAGGACTATGTGTGGTCCTTATTTTACATGGAGAACTATGTTGGGCCCATTATTCTGTATGGAGGACTATGTGGGCCCATTATATTGTATGGAGAACTATGTGGAGCCCATTATACTGCATAGAGGACTATGTGGGGCCCATTATATTGTATGGAGAACTATGTGGAGCCGATTATTCTGTATGGAGGACTATGTGTGGTCCTTATTTTACATGGAGGACTATGTTGGGCCCATTATTCTGTATGGAGGACTATGTGGGGCCCTTTTATTCTGCATGGAGGACTATGTGGGGCACTTTATTCTGCATGGAGGACTATGTGGGGTGCATTATTCTGTATGGAGGACTATGTGGGGCCCATTTTACTATATACTAGTTGGCCCGTGACTTTGTCCAATTTTTTCATTTTGTCCCTCCGTGTGTTTGAGTTTGACATCCTTGCTTTAGTGTAAATCTGCATTATTACCTATTTTCAGATTTTGGACTCCGTTTGTTCCATTGAACTTAATGGTTCTGTCGGATCAATGTCTAAGTTTTGTTTTTCAGGCATTTCTACAGAAGTCCTCAACAGACTCCTGATTGGGGAATATAATGTGGACACTCCCTTGGAACTTCATACATTATATATTATCTCATTACTATCCTAGTCCACCCTTTATAATGGATGTCAATATTAATCCATTCATTGCCCTAGACCACTAAATATATATTATTAACTGGCCAATCTAGATTCACGGGAGAAGTTAAAATATTACTACTAAACCATTTTGGATCTTACAGGAGTACCATCACTAACCCAACGTCGTCCAGGGATATTGCAAAAATACAGTCAGTAATCACTAAAGCAATTCAGACTTCCCATGGGTATTGCAGGAATGTGTTCACTAACCTTTGAACCACTCTAGACCCCCAGGGATATTGCAGGAATACTTTCACTAACCTCCAAACCAATCCAGGCCCCTTGAGATATTGCAGAAATGTGGTCACTAAACTCTAAACCACGTCTATCATCCCGGGATATTACAGGAATATGATCACTAACATCTATGAATGTTACAGGAATACTATTACTAGAGTCTAAACCACTCTAGACCCCCAGGGATATTACTAAAATAATATTAGTAACCTCTAATCCACTATATAGGCCGGGAGATATTACTGGAATACTATCACTAACCTATAAACCACTCTAGACCCCCTGGGATATTGCAGGAATACTATAAGTAAACTCTAAACCACTATAGACCACCAGGGATATTACTAGAACACTAATATTAATCTGTAAATCACTCTAGACCCCCAGGGATAATACTGGTATAGTATTAGTAACTTCTAAACCATTCCAGGGAATACTTTTGCAATGCTATTATTAACCTGTAAACCACTTTAGACCTATAGGAATACTAAAGGAATACCATAACTAACCTCTAAGCCAACCTAAAGCCCCAAGTATATTACAGGAATACTATTACTAATCTCTAGCCCACTCTAGACCCCCAGGAAAATTACAATAATACTATTAGTAACCTCGAAACTACTCTAGATCTCAGGGATCTTACATGAATACAATTGGTAACCTCTAAACCACTCTAGACGTCCAAATATGTTACTTCCATACTATCACTTACCCTAAACAACCTTAATCCTCTAGGGCTTTTGTAAAAATACAGTCAGTAAACTCTAAAACGCTCTAGACCCGCAGGAATATTGCATAAATGCTATAATTAGCCTCTAAACCATTCTAAACCCCCAGGAATATGGCAAAAATGCCACCATATACCATTTTAGACCACCAGGGGTATTTCAGGAATACCATCACTAACATGTAAACCTCTCTAGACCCCCTGAAATATTACAATAAAACTATCACTAACCACTCTAGAGACCCAGGGATATAACATGACTACTATGAATATCCTCTAAACCAGGGGTGGATAATTATTATTTCCGAGGGGCCACAAAAGAGACCGTGATTATTGTGGAGGGCCGAACCAATAGGTCGAAATTAATTCTACTCAGTATTAATATCGATATATTATAATTATATTATTGATAATTATATTAAATTAATATTAATTGTATCACTTAATATTGAGCAGAATTAAGTATGCTGACATCCCCCTATATATCATTTGAACCGAGTACAAAACCTTCTGTATATCGTATGAGCTCTCCACAGCCCTTATATACTGTAAGATTCCCACGCAGCCTCCCCCATATGCAGCATGAGCCCCACACAGCCTCTCTATATACAGCATGAACCCCACACAGCCTCCCTATATACAGCATGAGCCCCACACAGCCTCCCTATATACTGCATGAGCCCACACAGCCTCCCTATATACTGCATGAGCCCCACACAGCCTCCCTATATACTGCATGAGCCCCACACAGCCTCCCTATATACAGCATGAGCCCCACACAGCCTCCCTATATACTGTATGATCCCCACACAGCCTCTCTATATATATGCATGAGCCCACACAGCCTCCCTATATACTGCATGAGCCCCCACTAGCCTCCCATAACTGCATGAGCCCACACAGCCTCCCTATATATGCATGAGCACACACACCTCCCTATTACTGCATGAGCCCCACAGCCTCCCTATTACTGCATGAGCCCCCAACAGCCTCCCTATATACTGCATGAGCCCCACAAGCCTCCCATAATTGCATGAGCCCCACAGTCTCCCCATATGCTGCATGAGGCCCCATACCCTCCCCATTAGCTGCATGTCACCCCCATAGTATTCCTATGTGCAGCATGTAACCCCCATAGCCTCCCCATGTACAGCATGCATCTCCATAGCATCCCCATGTGCAGCATGTAACCCCCATAGCCTCCCCATGTGCAGCATGTCACCCCATAGCCTCCCATGTGCAGCATGTCATCTCCATAGCCTCCCATGTACAGCATGTCACCCCCATAGCCTCCCATGTGCAGCATGTCATTTCCATGGCATCCCCTATGCTGCATGAGGGCCCCCATAGCCTCCCCATGTGGAGCATGTCACCCCATAGCCTCCCCATGTGCAGCATATCATCCCATAGCATCCCTGTTATGAATGTGCTAGAGATGGTTTCTGAGCAGAGGCTCCCTCTGGTGGTTACAGACAGTACTGAGCCTTTCAGCGAGGAATGGCAATCTGGGATCGCTGGCTGGTCTGATATAAGGGAGGTTCCCTCCCATGATGGTTGCCGGTGATCAATTGTTTTTGTCTCAATTGTGGTTCCTGGTTCATTTGGAAGTTTGCTGAGTCTTGCCTGCATCTTCTGCTATCAGATAAGATATTTTCTGCTTTTATTTTTGTGCTTGCTTTTTGCATTGTTCCCTGCACTTCTGTGGAGGTCAGCCAGGTCCCCTCCGGGAAGCTTGTGCTCCTCTCAGTTTATCTGAAGCCACTGTTATTTGTTCATATGCATTTTCCTGTTTTTTCAGTGGCTGCGGCTTAGTTTTGTTACACCAGAGATCTGATTTTAGGTGGTAGAGATCGTGTGATCTCAGGTGTTTTTGCAATCAGAAGAGCTGGTATTTTTAGGGGTTTTTTTGGATTGCAGTGAGTATCCTTTCCTGTACTTTTCTGTCTAGACAGATTGGGCCCCAGCGTTTGCTCATTCTATTTTCTGTCTGTGTACTTGTTTCTTCTTGTCTAACCGCCATTACATGTTTGGGGGCTTCCTATTTTCTTTGGGGATCTGCTCCGGGGCAGATAGCTTTCATCTTTCTGCCTTTAGGTGTAGTTATCTCTCAGGCTGTGACGAGGCGTCTAGGATCAACGTAGGAACGCTCCACGGCTACCTCTAGTTGTGTGGTTAGTTCAGGGTACTGCAATCCAATAGGTTCCAGCCTCTCTGGTGTATTGCCGTTTTTGCTTATTCTCCTCAGCTACCAAAACACAACAGTATCACCGGCCCAAACTGAAAATTATATGGTACTCACAGAAGGGAAAAATAGTGTGGAAAGAAAAAAAAAAAAGTTGTCAGAGTTGTCAGAGATTTTTTTTTTCCTGTTTGTTGCATTTTTTCCCTCTTTTTCTCTGGGTGCTGAGGAGGATTTTTTTTTTTCTCTCAATGAAGCTTGCACAGTTGTCTGGCCATGTGGATCAGCTTGCCACTGAGGTTCGGAGTATTGCTACCTATCTTGCTGGGTTGCCGGTTGTGGAACCTAGGATTCCCATGCCAGATTTGTTTTTGGGGGATCGGGCTAAATTTATGAATTTCAAAAATAACTGTAAGTTGTTTTTTGCCTTAAAGCCTAAGTCCTCAGGGAACGCAGCACAGCACGTTCAAATTGTCATCTCTCTCCTGCGCGGCGACCCTCAGGATTGGGCTTTTTCCCTGACACCTGGGGATCCTGTTTTGAATAATATTGATGCATTTTTTCTGGCTCTGGGGTTATTGTACGATGAACCTAATGTCACTGATCAAGCGGAAAAAACCTTGTTGGCATTAAATCAGGGTCTTGAAGACGCTGAGTTGTACTGTCAGAAATTCCGAAAGTGGGCAGTCCTGACCAAATGGAATGATGATGCTTTGGCAGCCCTTTTTCGGAAGGGGCTGTCAGAGAATGTAAAGGATGTTATGGTGGGATTCCCTGCTCCCTCTGGTCTCAATGATTCTATGTCATTGGCTATTCAAATTGACAGACGTTTGCGTGAGCGCAGAGGTATGCGTGAGATAGTGTTGCCTTGTGAGTCAGCTTCTGAGCCCATGCAGTGTGATAGAGTGACTTCTGGGGCTCAGCGTCATGAGTTTTGAAAGCGCAATGGGTTATGTTTCTACTGTGGTGACGTCTCTCATGCT
The DNA here is from genome assembly GCA_033576555.1 of Oophaga sylvatica. NCBI lineage: Eukaryota > Metazoa > Chordata > Amphibia > Anura > Dendrobatidae > Oophaga > Oophaga sylvatica. The sequence goes on along the minus strand of JARQOD010000001.1, from coordinate 984,310,059 downwards.
ATTTCAGTCTGCCCTAAGCAGGGAAGACGTTTTGCAAGCTCAGATGTCTTGGGTAGTGTTCAGACTAAATTTCTGTTGACTGTTACCCTGATTTGCTCCATGTCCACATTTTCAGCTCATGCTTTTGTTGATTCAGGAGCAGCTATTAACCTGATGGATTTTGACTTTGCCAAACGTTGTGTGTTTCCCATGATACCCCTGCAGAAGTCTATTCCCCTACTGGGCATTGATTCTACCCCTTTGGCGGAGAATAAACCCCAGTTTTCTACTCAGGTGATAATGAGGGTTGAACCAGATGATCAGGAGAGTTGCAAATTTCTGGTGCTGTATAATCTGCATGACATTATTGTACTAGGTTTCCCTTGGTTACAGTCTCATAATCCTGTTTTGGATTGGAAATCTGTGTCTGTGACCAGTTGGGGCTGCCAATGTGTTAATGCCGACACTCCTGTTTTTTCTGCCTCTCCCCAGTCTCAGGATGTTCCTGACTTTTTGACTGATTTTTCGGATGTATTTAGTGAAAGTAAATCTGCATCCTTGCCCCCTCACAGGAGCTATGATTGCGCTATTGAATTAGTGCCTGGTGGTAAATTTCCTAAAGGTCGCCTTTTTAACTTGTCTGTACCTGAACACGATGCTATGCGATCTTATATCAAGGAGTCATTAGAGAAGGGTCATATCAGACCATCTTCTTCACCCTTGGGTGCCGGTTTTTTTCTTTGTGGCCAAAAAGGATGGTTCATTGAGGCCGTGTATTGATTATCGTCTCTTGAATAAGATCACTGTGAAGTATCAATATCCGTTACCCTTGATTTCTGACCTGTTTTCCAGAGTGAAAAGTGCTAGTTGGTCTACCAAGCTTGACCTCAGGGGGGCGTATAATCTTATTCGCATTAAGCACGGGGATGAATAGAAGACGGCGTTTAATACCCAGAGGGGCATTTTGAGTACCTAGTGATGCCCTTTGGGCTCACTAATGCTCCTTTCGTCTTCCAATCCTTCATGAATGATATTTTCAGGGATTTTGTGGATAAATTTCTGATTGTTTATTTGGATGATATCTTGATTTTTTCCAATTACTGGGACTCTCATGTGAAACATGTTCAGACTGTGTTCCAGATTTTGAGAGAGAATGCACTGTATGTGAAGGGATCAAAGTGTCTTTTTGGCGTACAGAAGGTCTCATTTCTGGGATTCATTTTGTCTCCGTCTGTTATTGAAATGGACCCGGTCAAGGTTCAGGCCATCTGTGATTGGGTCCAACCTACTTCATTAAAGGCTCTTCAGAGATTTTTGGGTTTTGCCAATTTTTATCGTAAATTTATTGGTAATTTCTCCGGTATTGTTAAACCATTGACTGATTTGACCAAAAAGGGTTCTGATGTGGTGAATTGGCCTCATGAGGCAGTCTCTGCGTTTCAGGAACTTAAGCAGAGATTCACTTCTGCTCCTGTTCTACGGCAGCCTGATGTTTCTCTACCGTTTCAGGTGGAGGTTGATACCTCTGAAATTGGGGCAGGTGCCGTTTTGTCCCAAAGAGATCCAGAGACCTCTAAGAGTAACCCTTGTGCCTTTTTCTTCGAAAATTTTCTTCAACTGAACGTAATTATGACGTGGGTAATCGGGAGTTATTGGCCATGAAGTGGGACTTTGAAGAGTGGAGACATTGGCTGGAAGGAGCCAAACATCAGGTGGTGGTCCTCACGGACCATAAGAATCTGGTTTATCTCGAAACAGCCAAGCGACTTAATCCTAGACAGGCCAGGTGGGCCTTGTTTTTCACACGTTTTAATTTTGTGGTTTCTTTTCTTCCTGGCACTAAGAATGTTAAGGCGGATGCCCTCTCGAGGAGTTTCTTTGCGGACTCTCCTGAGTTATCTGATCCTACTGTTATTTTGAAAGAGGGAGTAGTTCTTTCCGCCATCTCGCCCAATTTGAGACTGGCTCTGTAAAGGGTGTCAGGAGGATAAACCTGAGCGCTGCCCTATTGGGAAATTGCTTGTCCCAGACCAGTGGATAAAGAGTGTGATGTCTGAGAATCATTGTTCCGCGTTGGCTGGTTATCCCGGGATTTTTGGTACCAGAGACTTGGTGAGTCGGTCCTTTTGATGGCCTACTTTGTCTCGTGACGTCAGGGAATTTGTGCAGTCCTGTGGGACTTGCTCTCGCTCCAAGCCTTGCTCTCGCTCTAGTGGTTTGTTAATGCCATTACCTGTGCCCAAGAGGCCATAGACCCATATCTCTATGGATTTTATTTCCGACCTCCCTGTTTCTCAGAGAATGACTGTTATCTGGGTAATCTGTGATAGGTTTTCCAAGATGATATACATACGATACGATACGATACACTTTATTGATCCCGGGGGGAAATTACAGTATTACAGCAGCAATACAAACAGCAGTACATAAAATATTAGGACACAAATCTTACACAGGTGTACCAACATTACATAATAAATAAAAGTGTGTAGTTCATGTATATATAAGATAGTGTTAATTGACATTAGTACACCAACCATCAGTCATTATTTTTCTGCCACCCTTAGGAAATTATTATACATCCCCATAGCAGTAGGTACAAACGATTTCCTGAATTTCTCCTTCTTGCACCTTAGTAGGATTAGACGGCTGCTGAATGTGCTCTTCTGATTCAAGAACAGCTCGTATAGTGGGTGTGTGTTATTGTTCATTATTGCCCTACACTTCTTCTGAATTCTATCCTCCAATACCTCCTCAAAAGAGTCAAGATGGAGGCCAACAGCTGCGCTTGCCTTCTTGATAAGTTTGTTGAGTTTATTAGCATCAGCTACTCGCACACTACTGCCCCAGCAAATGATAGCAAAAAAGATGGCGCTTGCTACAACGGACTGGTAGAACATCTCCAGCATTTTACTGCACACATTGAACGACCTGAGCTTCCGCAGAAAGTACAGTCTGCTCATTCCCTTCTTGTAAACCTTTTCTGTATGACACCTCCAATCGAGTTTACTGTCAAGGTGAACCCCCAAATATTTGTAGCTCTCAACAATCTCAACCTCCTGGCCAGCAATGGTGATTGGTATGTAATCCTCCTTTTTCCTTCTATAACTCACCACCATCTCCTTGGTTTTCTTTACATTTAGTTCTAGACAGTTAGTCTGACACCAATCCACAAAGTCAGAAACCACCCTTCTATATTCCTCCTCCCCCCGGCCCCCCACAATGCCCCTACAATCACGGAGTCATCTGAGAATTTTTGGAGGTGACAAAAATCAGATTTATACTGAAAGTCAGCTGTATACAATGAGAAGAGGAAGGGTGACAGCACTGTACCCTGAGGGGCTCCCACACTGCTCTGTACACTGCCAGATACCACCTCCCCCATCCTTACAAACTGCGGCCTGTCTGTCAGGTAGTCACTTATCCAGTTCACCATCCCTCATCTACCGCCATAGCAGTCAACTTATTACGTAGTAAGAGCGGCTGTAGGGTATTGAAAGCACTAGAGAAGTCAAAGAACATAGCGCGCACTGCAGTTCCATCATTGTCCAAGAACGAATGCATTGTATGTAGCAGAGACGCTACAGCATCATCCACCCTCAATCTCTGCTGGTACGCAAACTGCAGGGGGTCAGTGTAGGCCCTCACCCTCGGGCACAAGTAGGCGAGTATTATTCTCTCCAAGGACTTCATAGCATGCGATGTTAAGGCCACTGGACGATAGTCTTGTAGGGAAGTTGGAAAAGTGGTCTTAGGAACCGGCACCAGGCAGGTGGTCTTCCACAGTTCTGGTACCCCCTGTGATTGAAGGCTCCAGTTAAACAGGTGCTGGAAGACAGTACACAGTTGGTTTGCACATGCTCTGAGGACACGTGGGCTGAGGCCATCAGGCCCAGCTGCTTTGCCAATAACAAGTCTGCTAAACTGTCTTCTCACGTCGCTTTGGGAGACAGTTAAGGCAGGCAGCTTATCCCCCAATGTCAATGCTGCAGATCTTGTGCCATTACCTAAGTTACCTTCCTCCTCCGAATTGGTGCCTTTGTTCCTTCAGCATGTGGTTCGGTTACATGGCATTCCGGAGAACATTGTGTCTGACAGAGGAGTCCAGTTTGTTTCCAGATTTTGGAGAACATTTTGTTCTAAACTTGGTGTTCAATTATCTTTCTCCTCTGCTTTTCACCCTCAGACCAATGGACAAACCGAGAGAACAAACCAGAACTTGGAGACTTATTTGAGATGTTTTGTGTCTGCTGATCAAGATGACTGGGTCTCTTTTTTGCCTTTGGCTGAGTTTGCTCTTAATAATAGGGCTAGCTCTGCCACCTTGATGTCTCCATTTTTCTGCAATTTTGGGTTTCACCCTCGATTTTCTTCGGGACAGGCGGAGGCTTCTGTCTGTCCGGGTGTTGACTCTGTTGTGGAGTGAATGCAGCAGATTTGGGACCAGGTAGTGGAGAGGTTGTCTCTCTCTCAGGAGAAGGCCCAACGGTTTGCCAACCGGCATATGACTGATGGTCCTCTGTTTAAAGTGGGGGACTTGGTTTGGTTGTCCTCAAGAAATATCCCTATGAGGGTTGCATCTCCAAAGTTTAAGCCTAGGTTCATTGGACCTTATAAGATCATGGAGATTCTTAATCCTGTTTCCGTTTGCTTCTTCCAGGGACATTTAAGATCCATAACGTGTTTCACAAGTCCTTATTGAAGAGGTTTGTCGAGCCAGTGGTTCCTATGGTTGCGCCTCCTGACCCTGTTTTGGTTGAGGGCAATCTGGAGTATGTGGTTGAGAAAATATTGGATTCTCGTTTTTCTAGACAGAAACTCCAGTATTTGGTTAAGTGGAGAGGTTATGGTCAGGAGGACAATTCTTGGGTGTTTGCTTCGGACGTCCATGCTAGGAGACTGATCCGTGCCTATCACCGAGCTCATCCTAATCGACCTGGTTGCCCAAATGAGGGTTCGGTGACCCCTCCTCAAGGGGGGGGTACTGTTATGAATGTGCTAGAGATGGTTTCTGAGCAGAGGCTCCCTCTGGTGGTTACAGACAGTACTGAGCCTTTCAGCGAGGAATGGCAATCTGGGATCGCTGACTGGTCAGATATAAGGGAGGTTCCCTCCCATGATGGTTGCCGGTGATCAATTGTTCTTGTCTCAATTGTGGTTCCTGGTTCATTTGGAAGTTTGCTGAGTCTTGCTTGCATCTTCTGCTATCAGATAAGATATTTTCTGCTTTTATTTTTGTGCTTGCTTTTTGCATTGTTCCCTGCACTTCTGTGGAGGTCAGCCAGGTCCCCTCCGGGGGCTTGTGCTCCTCTCAGTTTATCTGAAACCACTGTTATTTGTTCATATGCTTTTTCCTGTTTTTTCAGTGGCTGCGGCTTAGTTTTGTTACACCAGAGATCTGATTTTAGGTGGTAGAGATCGTGTGATCTCAGGTGTTTTTGCAATCAGAAGAGCTGGTATTTTTTAGGGTGTTTTTTGGATTGCAGTGAGTATCCTTTCCTGTACTTTTCTGTCTAGACAGATTGGGCCCCAGCGTTTACTCATTCTATTTTCTGTCTGTGTCCGTGTTTCTTCTTGTCTAACTGCCATTACATGTTTGGGGGCTTCCTATTTTCTTTGGGGATCTGCTCTGGGGCAGATAGCTTTCATCTTTCTGCTTTTAGGTGTAGTTATCTCTCAGGCTGTGACGAGGCGTCTAGGATCAACGTAGGAACGCTCCACGGCTACCTCTAGTTGTGTGGTTAGTTCAGGGTACTGCAATCCAATAGGTTCCAGCCTCTCTGGTGTATTGCCGTCTTTGCTTATTCTCCTCAGCTACCAAAACACAACACATCCCCATGTGCAACATGTAACCCCATAGCATCCCCATGTGCAGCATATCATCCCTATAGCCTCCCCATGTGCATGTCACCTCCATAGCCTCCTGATGTGCAACATGTCAACCCCATAGCATTCCCATGTGCAACATGTCACCTCCATAATCTCCCCATGTGCAGCATGTCACCCCCATAGCCTCCCTATGTGCTGCATGTCACTCCCATAGCCTCCCCATGTGCAGCATGTCACCCCCATACTCTCCCCATGTGCAGCATGTCACCCCCATAGCCTCCCTATATGCTGCATATCACTCCCATAGCCTCCCCATGTACAGCATGTCACCCCTACAGCCTCCCGATGTGCTGCATGTCACCCCCATAGCCTCCCCATGTGCAGCATGTCACCCCCATAGTCTACCCATGTGCAGCATGTCACCCTATAGCCTCCCTATATGCTGCATATCACTCCCATAGCCTCCCCATGTACAGCATGTCACCCCTATAGCCTCCCCATGTGCTGCATGTCACCCCCATAGCCTCCCCATGCCCACCCAAACATCCCATACACATGAAAAAAAAGAACACCACATACTCACCTTGGTCCCGTTACCTGGCGGTCTCCTTCTGCTCCTGTCTAGATGTCTCTGATGCTTTGACTCTCCAGAGTACACAGCTAACACGATGAAATTACACCATCATCTCAGCTGTTTCACACACTGATTGGCGGAGGAAGTGGCCAGAGGCCCTCCTCCACCAAAGAAGTCAACGCAGAAGGAGACGGCGAGTGCGCGGGCACGGTGTGGCCCGTGGACCTCTGGTTTCCAGCCCCATGGCTGTCTCGGTCCCCACTTTGCCCAGGTCTGCTCTAAACCACTCCAGACCCTCAAGGATATTACATACATAGCTACATGCATACATACCTAGTTACATAGGTTGAAAAAAGATCCATATATTTATAAATGAGATCTCCTCTGAGGCGTCTTTTTTCTATGCTAAACAAACCCAACTTTTCCAACCTCTCATCATATGAGAGACCTTCCATCCCTTGTAATAATCCTGTTGCAGCCATTGAACTGACTCTAATTTTTTAATGTTCTTTTTTAAATGTGGAGCCCAAAACTGTATCCCATATTGTAGATGTGGCCTCACCACTGATTCATAAAGGGGTAATAATATGTTGGGGCCACAGAATTTTTTCTCTCTTTTTATACACCCTAAAATCTTGTTTGCTTTTGCTGTGGCTGCTTGACATTGAGAACTGCTGCTCTGCTTACTTGTAACCAGAATACCAAAGTCCTTCCCTGTTCTATAGTCTCGAGCAGAGGAGGACATAACACCAGTGCAGCCAGTGCAGCTGCACCAGGGCCCAGAGGTGCAGGGTGGCTAATAATGAGGGCAATCCATCCAGTTTCTCGTAACCCGGGGGCCCATGGCCAGATTGCCCTCAAGTGTGGCGGGCCGGGAGCAATCTCCGCTGCCTACAGTAGAAAATGGCAGCGGAGCTGCAGGAATCTGTCCCGTGCTTCTTGCTGGGCACTTTCTCTCTGACACAGGCGCGTGTAGCTGGAGGACGTCAGCATGAAGCACGTGCCTGTGTAAGAGGGAAAGTTGCTGGTGACGACAATGCTGCGGGGAACAGATGGAGATGTGAGTGATGCTGTTTTTTTATCAATACACGGGAGAGAACAATAATGAGGAAAGGGAAAACAATGATGGAGGTGGGGGAGAATAATGATGGAGGTCGGTAGAACAATGATGGGGAGAACAATGTTGGAGGTAGGGAGAAGAATGATAGGGAGGGTGGGGGGAGGACAATGATGGAGGTGGGGGAGAACAATGGTGGAGGTGGGGGAGAACAATGAGAGGTGGGGGAGAACAATGATGGAGGTGGGGAGAAGAATGATAGGGAGGGTGGGGGGAGGACAATGATGGAGGTGGGGGAGAACAATGGTGGAGTGGGGGAGAACAATGAGAGAGGTGGGGGAGAACAATGATGGAGGTGGGGGAGAGGACAATGATGAGATGTGAGGGAGAGGTAATTTATGAGATGTGGAAGAGAGGATAATGATGGAATGTGGGGGAGGGCAATGATGGGATGAAAAGGAGAGGATAATGATGGAAAGACTCTAGGTTTAGCACCTGTTCACATTGGGTCTATTTTTGGATGTGCCGGTCAGTTTTTTGATGTGTGTTCATTTACCTTCTGCCTGAGCACTCCACCTGCTGGTCACAGGCGTTTTAATTATATCAGGGCCATTACCCCTCCACAGAGATGTAGATTTCAGTCTAGAGAGAGGATTCATATGTTCCCATGAAGACAGACTTTTCTAAGCGAGGATTGGCATTAGTTAGGACATGATATACGAGAAGAGCCTTAACGTGGCTATCAGGTACACATAATTTGGCCATCTTATGCGCTAAGACTTCTCAGTTTTTCATATTTCTAAGGCAGCGATGCAATTCATTTTTCATATTTCGTGTTTGCGGGCTATAGCGCTACAGTGTGCTACCCTTTTTTTCTTGTAAAAAGAGATTTGAGGGAGGGATAATGAGGAATGTGAGGGAGAGAACAATGAGGGATTTGAGGGAGAGGACAATGATGGGATTGGGGAGATGACAGTGAAGGGGAGAGGACAATGAAGGATGTGAGGGAGAAGACAATGAGGGAAATGTGTAGCACAGTCCTTTAGTGTATAGTGTACTCACTTATCATGCATAGCACGGTCCCTTAGTATATAAAGTACTCACTTATAATGAAAGCGCAGTTCCTTAGTCTAAAATGTACTCACTTATCATGTATAGCACAGTCCCTTATTATATAGTGTACTCACTTATTATGTAGAGCACAGTCCCTTAGTATATAGTGTACTCACTTATTATGTATAGCACAGACCATTAATATCTAGTGTTCTCACTTACTATGTATAACACCATCCCTTATTATGTACCATCCACTCTAGTTATAGATGGTGCCATCCCTTATTATATAGCTTCCTCGATTGCTATGCATAGAGCTGTCTCTTACATAGTCTTGTCTTGTTAGATATAAAGTGACTGCTAATGGAGCAGCATCTGACCAGAAGACCAGTCCATCAGCCTGCTCCATCAGCCATTATTGCAGTACATTATCTAACAAGAGAGGACGGTATGTAATAAAGACATGGCTCTATATAATCTGATATGTAAGCTACAGTGCTGTAGGTAAGGCCTCTTTCACACTTCCGTTGTGTGACGTCCGCCCAAGTGTGAAAATGGCGGATCCGTCAGAAAAGTGTAAAAACGGATGTAAAACGGACCATTTTTTCTGACGGATCCGCCAAGAAGTTTTCACCCGGAAATCATGAAATTTTCGTTCCGGAAATGTAAGTCCGGACCGAGGAGAGAGGAGAGAGAGAGAGAGAGAGAGACCCCCGGACAGTTTTGGCAGCATTTTCAATCACTTTCTATGCAGGCGACGGATCCGCGGGCGGATTCCGTCAAAAACGGATGCCAGCGGATCCGCCGCCCATAGGCGGCCATTATACAAAATGGCGGAAGCGGCGGATTCGCCACACTCCGCCATTTTGGCGGAACAAAAAACGTTGCATTGGACGTTTTTTCTAAAATGACGGACGCCAATTTTTTGGCTGATCCGTCAAAAAACGGACCTAACGGACGACCATCCGTCAAAATCCGTCACTAATGCAAGTCAATAAGTAAAAAACGGATCCGCCAAAAAAAAAATGCGGATCCGTTTTTTTTTTCACATTTTGACGGATTTTGACTGACGTATCACGACTGAAGTGTAAAAGAGGCCTAACAAGAGAGGACACTGTATATACAGGGTGATCAAAAGTAGGTGGACAGTATGTGTAATAGGGTTATGAAGGGGGAGATTTATCAAACATGGTGTATTTTACATATAAATCAAAATAAATGTTATTATTTTCTGTCTACCTACTTTTGGACCACCCTGTATATATATATATATATATATATATATATATATATATTCTGCAAAATTGTTGCCATAAATAGAGGGGGGCCCAGACATATTTCTTGCACAGGGGCCCCAAGTTTTCAGTGTTCATCCCTGGTCCCGTGTATACTACCATTTAATGTATATGCAGCAATAGGATTACTCTATCCTAGGCGCATTACTCTGAGATACTATCAATAACCCTGGCCGTTCTCTAAAAAAAGTTAATGGAGAAAAGTGAAATTTTGCCATCCCTGTTTTGGACACTAATGCATTTGGAATCCCCAATGTACAAGTCCTGCCTATTAGTAGGAAAGAATATCTTATAATATGGGACCCTTCGTAACCCTAAGGGTCTCGCTATTTCACTGGAACACTTTGATATAAATGTATCTCTGGTGGTGGACCCGTCTCCCAAAGACAGATATAACCCAGATTAGGTAGTGACCTACTGGGACATAGAAAATACAGTTTACCGATTATTATAAACCTTCCCAAAAGACCCTGGACGTCTTGCTGGTATTTTTGATGACATTTTCTGTCTATTTCTGATCTAGACACATTCAAGCTACAAAATGAGCTCTGATACCAGGAGCTTCTTTTGGACTCTGCTTTATATTGCATCAATGCTCAGACGCAGCAGTATATATTGAGGATGAGATGGATAATTTGCCAAGACAAACCTCAAATGTCAGGTCCTCCCTGGGCTACCTTATTTTACCTCCGGTCACAAATAAAACTGTATGGCATACAGTATAGGTAGTGTGCTTATAAAGTCCTGTGGAATGGGGTCAAATTTCTGAAAAACAAGACTCCATACCTACATAGTCACCTCAGTCAAGACTCAACCCAACTTCTACTGTAACTAAACGAATGGCTTCTATTATAAAAAAAATTAATCCACTTTGAAAATATTCCTAAAAAAAATATCTTGTGCCGTTCTGAGTAGAGATGAGCAAACTTGTTAGGAAAACATTCGCCAATCTCAAATTAGGCACGAACATTACACATTCGGATTCGTGTTCGGATTACAAAAATTGGCAAAATTCAGCCAAAGCTCAATAAATCATTGAGTTTCCACTAATGCTTTTCGTAGGACTTTGGCTAGGATAATGGTGCTATATGATGAGCACTTCTTGGTGGACCTGTTTGTTGAGGGGAAGGGGTGGGGAGAGGTCAGAGTAGTGGCAGATTGTATTTTTTTTTTGCTAACTTAATATGTGGAGATTTCGGCAGCCAATAAGGGCACAAAAACCATCCACAATGTCCAGACACAAGGGCTTCTGTCATTGGCTGCCGAAGTCACATGTACCTCTTCATATAAAAAAGCGGACAAGGTGTTTTTGCGCCATTTTGTCAGTGTAACAGCACAGATAGGCTGCTCCTACTGCTGCAAGTAGTCACATAGTTTAGATAGATAGGATCTTGTGTGAAATCAACCTTCCAGCATCTAAATCATTTGTGCTAATAGTGTGTGCCAGAGACCAGGCCACTAGAGTTGAGCGAAACAGGTCGGTCAGATTCAAAAATCACAGACTTTCGCCAAAGTCGGTGATTTCACCATAGCGTGAAGTCAGCCATGCGGTCGTCGACCCGAGCGCCAAAGTCGGTTTTCCCATAATGCTTGCCGGCGACTTTTCTCAGCAAGGACGCACACTGTGGGCAACGAGATGACATGGGCAGCGGCCTCCACCATCTTAGAGAAGGGCATTGCAGTGATTGGCTTGCTTTGTGTGGCGTCACAGTGGCTATAAAAGCCCTGACCGCAGACCGCTATTTTACTTCTGCCGATCTTAGCGTAAGGAGAGGTTGCTGCCGCTGTTTCTCAGTAGGGAGAGAGTTAGGCAGGAAAGAAAAGTGATTCTGTGCTTGTGCTGATAGCAATTGTGCTGTACAGTTAGTGTGCAGTGACAGGGGAGGATTTTCTTGTGTGCAGCAGCGCTGGTTAATAGGCTGCCTGCTAGCTGTATTGTTGTGTGTACACTGCTGTGCAGACTGCTTTTTACACAGCACTAATACTTTTATTCTTTTTTTCTGCACAGTTATCGAGCGTTCATTTTTTCCCACACTGTATAGAGCTGTACGCTCCTCACACACTACCGTGCACCGGCTGGTATCACGGACAAATACATGGTGACTATCTGTGTGTGACTCCGGAAATATATACGGAAATTTACAATTTTTTCACTATACTATATACACCTGGTATCTGGTGATACAGTACACTTTTTCTGCTTTTTTATATTCTGGTCTAATCCATACTGAGCCTCTGAGCGTCTGTGTGTTACTCCGGAAATATATACGGAGATTTACAATTATCCCTAGACTGTATACAGCTGTACGCTTCTGATACATTACCATTTTTCTGCTTTTTATATTCTGGTGTAATCCATACTGAGCCTGTGAGAGTCTGTGTCTGACTCTGGAAATATATACAGAGATTTACAATTATCCCTAGACTGTATACAGCTGTACTCTGGTAATACAGTACCCTTTTTCTGCTTTTTATATTCTGGTCTAATCCATACGCCTGTGAGCATCTGTGCGTTACTCCGGAAATATATACAGAGATTTACAATTACCCCTAGACTGTATACAGCTGTATGCTTGTGATACAGTACCCTTTTTCAGCTTTTTATATTCTTGTCTAATCCATACTGAGCCTGAGAGCATCTGTGTGTGACTCCTGAAATATATACGGAGATTTACAATTTTTTCACTATACTATAAACACCTGGTATCTGGTGATACAGTACCCTTTTTCTGCTTTTTATATTCTGGTCTAATCCATACTGAGCCTGTGAGCGTCTGTGTGTTACTCCGGAAATATATACGGAGATTTAAAATTACCCCAACACTGTATACAGCTTTACTCTTCCGATACAGTACTCCTTTTTCAGCTTTTTATATTCTGGTCTAATCCATACTGAGCCTGAGAGCGTTTGTGTGTTACTCCGGAAACATATATGGAGATTTACAATTACCCCAACACTGTATACAGCTTTACGCTTCTGATACAGTACCCCTTTTTCTGCTTTTTATATTCTGGTGAAATCCATACTGAGCCTGTGAGAGTCTGTGTAAGGTTCTATGTATATATTCCTGAAACTCAGTTTGTTCGTCAGCCATTTTACTTTCTGTCTTGCTGCAGCTATCTTGCCCTCAGTCAAAATGGAGTTTCCAGCTTGCATGTTCCCGCCCTGATTCTCTCCTTTGCTTCTTAAGCAGCCACAGCTGAGCAATCAGTGCTTCAGAATCTAGCCTGCAGTGAACCTGTGACTTGACTCCTGTAAGCCTTGGACCTTGTACTCCAGCTATTCCTACTGAGGAACTCTGAAGCACTTGTGGACTCTGAACCCTGCTCTTTGAAAGACCCACGTTTGCATGGACTTATGGTAACAGAGAAGAAGATCCTGAATCTGTATTGGAGAGTGATTGCTGAGCTTGGATTACTCTGGCCTGCTGTGTCTCCTGTTTCTGTGTCTGCAAACTGTGTGACTATTTCTGCCAACTTGTATGAAGTAATACAGGACTTTTCTATATCAAACCTGTGTCTCATGTATGTTCATCGCACCCAAGCACAAGACGCTATATGAACTGTACTACATACATTACAAGATTCTGAAGCCAAAACGTTAGTGTCTGCTGGGTCTGGAAGGCTGTGTCTGCTGTACTGTGGATATCAGACGTCCGGTTGTACTTTCTGTGATGACAGTGGTTGTGACTTCTCACAACCATTCCAGGTGAGCAATTCCCTTAAGTTTTTTCTTTTTGCAGTGTTACCACAGGTAAACACTATTGTTTTTTTTTTTTTCCTTTCTTTTCTCTTTTTTGTCTGCTGTAACTCTGGATATCAGATGTCTGGTTGAAACTTTCTGTGATGATAGTGGTTGTGACTTCTCACAACCATTCCAGGTGAACAGTTCCCTTAATTTTTTTTTCTCTCTGCAGTGTTGCCACAGGTGAACACTATTGTTTTTTTTTTTCTCTCCTCTTCTTCCAGTAATCCTGTCTTAAAAGATCTGGAAAATGGAGGCCCGCATAAAGGAACTTTGCGGAGTGACTGATAATATCCTTGCAGATTTGCAGAATATAAAGACCCGTTTTACAAATCTACAGGACCTCAATAATCACAATTTGCAAGTGGTTGGACAGACTACCCAGGATTTGCGAGCCAGGATTGAGGTTCTAGAGGGGCGAGTCCAGGCTCCTGCCGTAGCCCCGAGTGCTGGGATTCCCAAGTTGCCCCCTTTTCGTTTTGGCGGTGAACGTGAGAAATTCAGGGGATTTATTAATCAATGCAATCTTTTTTTTTCTGCACATGCTTCACAATTTCCCACTGAACGATCTAAGGTGCTTACTATAATTATGTTGCTTACCAACAAGGCTTTAATGTGGGCAAACCCTCTGATTGAGACTGAGGATGATTGTTTGAATCACCTTGATGATTTTATTTCAGCCATGGGGCAGGTGTTTGATGACCCCAATCGAGGTGCAACAGCTGAAGCAGCCATGTTAGCTTTGCGCCAAGGTAAGCACTCGGTAGCTGAATATGCCTTGGATTTCAGGAGATGGGCCCTTGATACCACCTGGGACAGTTCCGCCAAAAAATCTATTTTTCGAAAGGGGTTATCTCCACTGATTAAGGATGAACTTGCTCGTGCCGACCCTCCCACTGCGTTAGGTGACTTTATTAACTACTGCATCCGTATTGATACTCGTCTGACTGAACGCAGGCAAGAGAGATGGTTCGAAAGCAATCGTACTAACCTTTTCCTACCTTCCTCTCCAGCTAAGGAACTTTTGAGTAGGATTACACGGGAACCTGAACCTGAACCCATGCAGGTAGACTCTTTACAACGACGGGTTAGTGATGCACGCAAGGAACATCGTTTTAAGGAGAATCTATGTTTCTATTGTGGTAAGTCAGGGCACTTCATTATAAACTGCCCCAGCCGTTCTCGTAAGACTACTGCAGCACTCATTCATTGTGAGTGTTGCGAGAGGGGATCTGTCAGGTCCGAGCCTCAGGCTCCAGAGAGATCTGCAGCAACAGATCTTGATTTCTCGGACTTAAACTCCGTTACCTCTGAGGACGTTGACTGTGTAAACGCTGCCATTTTTCAAGTTTCCTCAGCGGTGTCCCAGCTGAGTTGTAAGAAAAACAATTCTCATTGCTTTCTTTCCATCAAACTCTGGGTTGACTCAGCTTGGGTGTCTAGCTCTGCTATGATCGACTCAGGGGCAAGTGGAAATTTTATGGATGTCTCCTTTGCTCTGAAACAGGGAATACGTTCAGTGAAGAAGGCTACTCCAGTACAGATGAAACTGTGGATGGCTCCCTGCTGACCTCTGGACCAGTGGATCAGGAAACAGAGCCTTTGAGGGTTCTTATGGGTAAAGATCATCAAGAGAAACTGTCCTTTATGCTTATCTCTTCTCCCCACTTTCCCATTATTCTAGGGCTACCATGGCTGCAGGCTCAGAATCCTACCATTAACTGGGAGACCAAGGAATTACACTTTCCAGAGAAACAGATGAGTCCAAAAGTTTCAGCTTGCTCTGTTCCTAAAGGAATCAGTCAGTCCCTGAACTACCAGCTGTATACCAGGACTATGTGGATTTATGTGACAAGAAGAACGCTGACCAGCTTCCTCCTCACCGTCCATATGATTGTCCAATTGAATTATTGCCTGGAGCAGAGATACCTTTTGGTAAGATCTACCCCCTGGCGGGGCCCGAGCTAAAGGCTTTAAAGGATTACATAGATGAAAATCTAGCCAAGAGCTTCATACGCCCCTCTTCATCTCCTGCAGGTGCACCCATCTTCTTTGTAAAGAAGAAAGATGGATCTCTGAGACCATGCGTAGACTATAGGGAACTCAATAAGGTTACTATTAGAAACCGTTATCCATTGCCTTTAATCCCTGAGTTATTGGAGAGAGTGCGACATGCCAAAATTTTTTCTAAACTAGATCTTCGTGGGGCCTATAACTTAGTCCGTATTAGACCTGGGGATGAATGGAAGACTGCATTCAGGTCACGCTATGGACACTTTGAATATCTAGTTATGCCTTTTGGTCTGAGTACCGCCCCAGCCACTTTCCAACACTTGGTGAATGACATCTTCAGGGATCTCCTAGATACATTCGTGGTAATTTATTTGGATGATATTCTAATTTTTTCTAACTCCACAGAGGAACATCATGGACATGTGAGAATGGTCTTGGAACGTCTAAGACAAAATCATCTTTACATCAAACTTGAAAAGTGTGAATTCCATAGGACCGAAATTCAATTTCTGGGGTATGTACTGTCTACACAAG
This sequence comes from Oophaga sylvatica, assembly GCA_033576555.1. Classification (NCBI taxonomy): domain Eukaryota; kingdom Metazoa; phylum Chordata; class Amphibia; order Anura; family Dendrobatidae; genus Oophaga; species Oophaga sylvatica. The sequence goes on along the minus strand of JARQOD010000001.1, from coordinate 984,293,980 downwards.
GAATTAGTATGGATGGAAGCAAAACCCAAGCCATCAAGGATTGGCCAAGTCCTAGAAATGTGAAGGAGGTACAGCGCTTCATCGGGTTTGCCAACTTCTATAGACGTTTCATTAGAAATTTCTCTGAGGTAGTGTCACCTATCACTCAACTTACCCGGAAAGAGTCTAGGTTTTCCTGGACTCCCCAAGCCCAGGAAGCATTTTCCCGTCTAAAAGATAAATTTACCACTGCACCTATCCTAGTACATCCCAACCCCGAGCTTGCCTTCATAATAGAGGTGGATGCTTCAGACTGTGCCGTTGGAGCTATACTCTCTCAGAGAACAGGTGAGAAGAATGTCTTGCATCCCTGTGCCTTCTTTTCCCAGCAGTTGTCTTCGGCTGAGAGGAACTACGATGTGGGCAATAGAGAGTTGTTGGCCATTATTGCCGCCTTCAAAGAATGGAGACACCTTCTTCAGGGAGCTGCACAGCAAATAGTCGTCCTGACAGACCATCGTAACCTTGAGTTTATCAGGTCGGCTAAGTGCCTGACTCCTCGCCAGGCTCGCTGGAATCTTTTCTTAAACCAATTTAATTTTATCATCTCTTATAGACCAGGATCGCGCAATGGAAAGGCTGATGCACTCTCTAGGATTTACTCAGCAGAGACACGTCCAATTACTCCTCCTAAGACTATTCTTCCTGACTCTAGATTCCTAGGAGTAATTCATAATCAAGACCTACTTAAGGACATCAAGGAAGCATACCATGCGGATTCCTTTTTGGCACAACCCCCAAGGGACGTAAGTCTTGTCTTTAAGAATGGTGTGTGGATTCAGGGACAACGCCTGTATATTCCTGAAACAGTCAGATTGAGAGTATTGCAACTCATTCACGATTCCAAGATAGCTGGGCATAGAGGAATTCTAAAGACACAGGAATTTCTTTCTCGTTTCTTTTGGTGGCCCACTTGCAGGAAGGATGTTTTGAATTATGTCACTTCATGTGAGGTCTGTGCAAGATGCAAAACACCTCGCTCCTCACCAACTGGTCTGTTACAGCCTCTTCCCACCCCGTCCCGCCCGTGGGGATCCATTTCTATGGACTTCATTGTGGAGTTACCAACCTCTCAGGGGAAGAACACCATTCTAGTGGTGGTTGACCGTCTAACAAAGGCAGCTCATTTTATCCCTTGTGTCGGCTTACCCACTGCAAAACAGACATCAGATTTGATGATTAAAGATGTGTTTCGCTTACATGGAGTACCGGATGAGGTTATTTCGGATCGAGGGGTGCAATTCACTTCTAGGTTTTGGCAAAATTTCTGTGCAGCATTGGACATTAAAGTAAACCTTTCTTCTGCTTTTCATCCCCAGACTAATGGACAGACCGAACGAACCAATCAAACCCTGGAGCAGTATCTCCGCTGCTTTATCTGCCACCTACAGGATGATTGGGTGGATCTACTTCCATTAGCTGAGTTCTCGTATAACAACTCTCAGAGTGCCTCCACTAAACAGTCTCCTTTTTACTCTAATCTAGGTTATCATCCTAACATTCTACCACGATTTCCCATAGAAACGCCTTTACCAGCAGTGGCTGAAAGAATCACGTCTTTACAGAAGAATATGGATCTTCTAAAGGAAAATCTGGAATCGGCTCAAGAAAGGTACAAGAAAGCAGCAGATAAATTTCGTAAACCTGCACCAGCTTTCAAGGTAGGAGACTTGGTCTGGCTGTCAACCAGAAATCTTAAGTTAAGGATTCCATCGTCTAAGTTGGGACATAAGTACATTGGACCCTATAAAATCAGTAAAATTATAAGTGCCGTTGCTTGTCGTCTTCAACTGCCCAGAACTATGAGAATCCACCCTGTCTTTCATGTATCCCTACTAAAGGCTGCGACACCCAATACGTTTCCTGGACGTTCCTCTCCTTGCCCTGACCCAGTGCTAGTCGATGGTCAGGAAGAATTTGTGGTGGAAAGGATTTTAGATTCCAGGTTGTATAGAAATCAGTTACAATATCTGATTAAATGGCAGGGCTACCCAGTGGAGGACAACTCATGGGAACCGGTCAATAACGTTAATGCTCCTCGCTTGCTCCGTCAGTTTCATCAGAGGTACCCACACAAGCCTGATCTGAGGTCATCCGGAGGTTGTCCTTAAGGGGGGAGTAATGTAAGGTTCTATGTATATATTCCTGAAACTCAGTTTGTTCGTCAGCCATTTTACTTTCTGTCTTGCTGCAGCTATCTTGCCCTCAGTCAAAATGGAGTTTCCAGCTTGCATGTTCCCACCCTGATTCTCTCCTTTGCTTCTTAAGCAGCCACAGCTGAGCAATCAGTGCTTCAGAATCTAGCCTGCAGTGAACCTGTGACTTGACTCCTGTAAGCCTTGGACCTTGTACTCCAGCTATTCCTACTGAGGAACTCTGAAGCACTTGTGGACTCTGAACCCTGCTCTTTGAAAGACCCACGTTTGCATGGACTTACGGTAACAGAGAAGAAGATCCTGAATCTGTATTGGAGAGTGATTGCTGAGCTTGGATTACTCTGGCCTGCTGTGTCTCCTGTTTCTGTGTCTGCAAACTGTGTGACTATTTCTGCCAACTTGTATGAAGTAATACAGGACTTTTCTATATCAAACCTGTGTCTCATGTATGTTCATCGCACCCAAGCACAAGACGCTATATGAACTGTACTACATACATTACAGTCTGTGTCTGACTCTAGAAATATATATGGAGATTTACAATTATCCCTAGACTGTATACAGCTGTACTCTGGTGATACAGTACCCTTTTTCTGCTTTTTATATTCTGGTCTAATCCATACTGAGCCTGTGAGCGGTCTGTGTGTTACCCTGGAAATATATATGGAGATTTACAATTACCCCTAGACTGTATACAGCTGTACGCTTGTGATACAGTACCCTTTTTCAGCTTTTTATATTCTTGTCTAATCCATACTGAGCCTGAGGGCGTCTGTGTGTGACTCTAGAAATATATACGGAGATTTACAATTTTTTCATTATATACACCTGGTATCTGGTCATACAGTGCCCTTTTACTGCTTTTTATATTCTGGTAAAATCCATACTGAGCCTGTGAGCGTCTGTGTGTTACTCCAGAAATATATGCGGAGATTTACAATTACCCCTACACTGTATACAGCTGTACGCTTGTGATACAGTACCCTTTTTCTGCTTTTTATATTCTGGTCTAATCCATACTGAGCCTGTGAGCGTCTGTGTGTTACTCCGGAAATATATATGGAGATTTACAATTACCCCTACACTGTATACAGCTGTACGCTTGTGATACAGTACCCTTTTTCAGCTTTTTATATTCTTGTCTAATCCATTCTGAGCCTGAGAGCGTCTGTGTGTGACTCCAGAAATATATACGTAGATTTACAATTTTTTCACTATACTATATACACCTGGTATCTGGTGATACAGTACCCTTTTTCTGCTTTTTATATTCTGGTCTAATCCATACTGAGCCTATGAGCGTCTGTGTGTTACTCCTGAAATATATACGAATATTTGAAATTACCCCAACACTGTATACAGCTGTACTCTGGTGACACAGTACCCTTTTCCTGCTTTTTATATTGTGGTCTAATCCATACTGAGCCTGTGAGCGTCTGTGTGTTAATCCGGAAATATATACGGAGATTTAAAATTACACCAACACTATATACACCTGGTATCTTCTGATACAGTACCCTTTTTCTGCTTTTTATATTCTGGTCTAATCCATACTGAGCCTGTGAGCGTCTGTGTGTTACTCTCGAAATATAGACGGAGATTTAGAATTTTCACCTTCACCGTATACAGCTGTACGCTTCTGATACAGTACCCTTTTTCTGCTTTTTATATTCTGGTCTAATCCATACTGAGCCTATGAGCGTCTGTGTGTTACTCCTGAAATATATACGAATATTTGAAATTACCCCAACACTGTATACAGCTGTACTCTGGTGACACAGTACACTTTTCCTGCTTTTTATATTGTGGTCTAATCCATACTGAGCCTGTGGGCGTCTGTGTGTTAATCCGGAAATATATACGGAGATTTAAAGTTACACCAACACTATATACACCTGGTATCTTCTGATACAGTACCCTTTTTCTGCTTTTTATATTCTGGTCTAATCCATACTGAGCCTGTGAGTGTCTGTGTGTTACTCTAGAATATAGACGGAGATTTAGAATTTTCACCTTCACCATATACAGCTGTACGCTTCTGATACAGTACCATATATCTGCTGGTATTTTGGGTACATTTTCCCAAACATGAGGAAGTATGGTGGAAGAGGCCGCGGACGTGGGCGTGGGGGGCCAGCTGGTACTGATGGTGGTGGTGGTGCATCTGCTGGAAGTTCCAAAAGCACAATAGCACCTAAGGCAGGAAGCGTTAAGCCTGCGTCATCGTCTGGCTCAAGAAGGCCTGGAAGGCTTCATTTTCTGGGAGTAGGTAAACCGCTTTTAAAGCCGGAGTATCAGGAACAGGTTTTGTCTTACATTGCCGAAACAGCCTCCAGATCTATCGCCTCCTCTTCTGAAGTTTCAAAAACTGCAAGCACTGAGTCGTCAGTGCAGGCTCCTGGTCAGGAACAACATCTTTCCTTGTGTCCTTCACCGCCACCAAAAGTGAAGGATGCGGCAGGCCACACTTCAGATTACTCCTTGGAGCTCCTTTCACATACCATGCCTGGGTTAACAAGTCAAATCCTGAATTCCCCAGTCCAACATGAATCTGACATTGAGTGCACTGATGCACAGCCACTGCTAGATCATTCTGCTGGTACATTCACCCAGAGCACTGCATTGCCCTCGCAGTCCACTGAGCCAGAATCTGACCCTGATGAAACTCAGGTGCCCCTTCCCGCATACTCTACCACCTTACACGGTGACACAGAGGAAGGTGCAGATGAAATTGAAGAGGAGGTGATGGATGACCCAGTGTTGACCCGTATTGGCATCCATTGGGTGAAGAGGGTGCCGCTGGCAATAGCTCAGAAGAGGAGAAGGATCCGCAGCAGGCATCGACATGGCAGCAGCGGTTATCTGGCAGGCCCGTAGCAGTCCAAAAACATGTTAAAAAAGCAAAAAGAGTTGCAGGACAGCTTGGCCAGACGGTCAAATTAGCACAGCGTGCATACCCTGAAAATGTATACCATAGCAGGAAGAGTGCAGTGTGGCACTTTTTTGACCAAAATCCAATTGATGAGGCAAAGGTTATCTGTAAGAAGTGCGGAAGGACCTTTAGTCAAGGGAAAAATCTCTGAAATTTGAATACCAGTTGCATGCTTAGACTTTAATCACCATTCACTTGCTAGCGTGGACGGACTACAAAACCTCAGGTAGCACATGTGCACCTGCTCCGACTGAAGGTAGCCAGCAACGCTCCATCGCTTACCCCACTGTAAGCCCACCGGTTAGCACACTACCAGCAAGAAATGTTGAGGTGTCGTCGCAAGGCCAAAGGAATCACAATGTTTTTGCAACGAAAGACTGAATCTAGGCCATCACCACCACCACCACCATCACCAACCCCTCTCAGTCCGTCATGCCCACCGCTAGTTCACCCATATGCAGCTCTCAAGTCCAGCTCACCCTAGCAGACACTCTGAGTAGGACGAGAAAGTACTCATCCTCTCATCCGCGTACACTGGCTTTGAACGCCTGCATTGCCAAACTGATCTCATTAGAGATGATGCCCTTCTGTTTGGTTGAAAGTGCAGCGTTCCGAGAGCTCATTGCCTACGCTGTCCCACGCTATGACCTACCAAGTTGGCACTTCTTTTCTAGAAAAGCCATCCCTGCCCTCCACCTGCATGTGAAAGACCGCATTGTCTATGCACTCAAACAATCAGTGAGTGGAAAGGTGCACCTCACAACAGATGCATGGGCCAGTAGGCATGGCCAGGGCGGTAACGTGTCCATCACTGTGCACTGGGTTAATGTGGTGGATGCAGGGTCCACAGGGGACAGCAGTGGTGGGACAGTGCTGCCTAGCCCACGGTATAGGCAACAGTTGGCTGTAGGCGTTCGACCCTCCTCCTCCAGAAGCGAAAGCTCGTCGACAGAGCGCAGTCACACGAACACTCTCTCCGCAGCTGCAAGTGTTGCACACGAGGTGTCCCTCTATCGAACAGCTAGTGGTAGGCATCAGCAGGCTGTTTTAAAGATGATGTCTTTGGGCGACAACAGACACACCGCGGAGGTACTGGCCGACTACTTGCAGCGAGAAACTGAGTCATCGCTGGGCAGTCTACATCTTGCGCTAGGCAAGGTAGTCAGTGATAACGGCCGTAATTTTGTGGCGGTCATAGCCCTGGCAAAACTCAGACACATACCTTGCCTGGCTCACACCTTGAACCTGGTGGTGCAGTGGTTCTTAAATAATTATCCGGAGTTACCAGCCCTGCTCCATAAGGTGCGAAGACTGTGCTCGCACATCCGTCGCTCGCCCGTAGACTCCAGTCGTATACAGTGGCTGCAGCGATCGCTCCACCTCCCCAAGCACCACCTAATCATAGACGTTGCAATAAGGTGGAACTCCACCATGCACATGGTTGAGAGGCTGTGCGAACAGAAGCAGGCTGTAATGCATTTGTGGGAGGATACACGGGCAGGCAGTTTGAGGGCAGACATGGAGTTGTTGGGTGTGCAGTGGTCAAAGCCGAAATACCTCTGTAAAGTTCTTCAGTGTTTTGAGGAATACACACGGCTGGTAAGCGCAGACGACACCATCATAAGTATGAGCATCCCACTTATGCGTCTGCTCATGCAAACTTTGACGCACATTAAGGATCAGGCGTCTGCAGCGGAGGAGGAAGAGGAGGAGGAGGGAAGCCTTGATGACAGTCAGGCATTGTATGCTCAGGGAACTGTCCTGGACGAGGTGGAGGAAGAAGAGGAAGAGGAGGAGGAGGAGGATAAGGGGGATGATTATTTTGAGGAGGAGGATGCTTCTCAGGGGGCAAGATAAAATGTTGGCTTGCCAAGGTCAGGTACAGGGTTTGTGCGTGACTGGAGGGATGTGGATTTGGCAGAAAGTGCTCCTCCACCCACCACTGGCAGTGCATCATTGACACCTGGAACATTGGCCCACATGTGTGATTATGTCTTGCGGATCCTAAAAAGGGACCCCCGCATTGCCAAAATTATGAAGGATGACGACTACTGGTTGGCCAGTATCCTCGATCCACGCTATAAAGGCAAATTACAGAACATAATGCCACAAGAGAACCTGGAGCTAATATTGGCGAACAAACAAGCAACTCCCGTAAACCGTTTGTTAGAGGCATTCCCAGCACACAGCAGTGGTGCAGGTTCTAGCATGAGCCGTACTGGGCCAAATGGAAGAGGTGTTCGTGGTGCACACAGCCGAAGTGGCATTGGAGACAGGGGTTTCATGACCATGTTGTGGACTGATTTCTCGAGTTACGCTCACACGACTGTTAATACTGAATCGATTGCAACAGACAGGAGACAGCAGTTGTCAACTATGGTTCAAAATTACCTCTCCTCCCCTATCGATGTTCTCCCTCACAGGTCATTCCCCTTTGACTACTGGGCCTGTAAACTGGACACCTGGCCTGAATTGGCCCAATATGCTTTACAGGAGCTCGCTTGCCCTGCTGGTAGTGTGCTATCAGAAAGAGTCTTCAGTGCAGCTGGATCAATCCTGACAGAAAAAAAGTGTTGCATAGCTTCTGAAACCACACCTTTGCAGAGGAAACTTAACAGAGCAGGTTGCATGCTGCAACATATTCTGCTTCTGTTGAAGACAGTGTCACAATTGACTGTTTCTTACTTGTCCAACTTATTGGTCCACCTGAGAGAAAAAAAATATGTTCACTGGTAGATCTTCTGTCAGTTGGATCTCCAGCCCAATCTGCATCAACATATCCTGTTAAAATGCAATTATCACCTGTGGGTAATTTCAGCTTAACATTGCTAGTTCCTTTCAAATAACGTATTACTCTCTTCACGGCATTCCAATCAGCTTTATTTGGTTTTGATACCTTTCTACTCAGGATTCCTACTGCTGCTGCGATGTTTGGTCTTGTAATGGTCGCTAGATACAGTAGTTTTCCTATTGCTGTTCTGTATTCTTCATTGTTTGGTAGCATATTTTCTTCACTGTTCATCTATTTGAGATAATTAGTTTCCATTGGAGACTTTACTGTTTTTGCATCCTTTAGTCCAAATTTTTGTGTTATGTCTTGAATCATGTGATTTTGATTCAGTAGGAAACTTCCGTCTTCTTCTCTTTCTATCTGTATTCCTAGGTACTGTTTTACATTTCCTAAGTCTTTGATTTCAAAATTTTGTTTCAGAATTTTTAGAATGTTTTCTCTATCCCTTTCTTGTTTAAAACAAATCAAAATGTTGTCTACATATATGAGTACATAAATCCATCTATTACTCAGCCTTTTTGTGTACAAGCATGGATCAGCTTTGCTTCTTTGAAATTTTTCATTTGTTAGTACTTCCGTGATTTTGTCATTCCACGCTTTAGCTGCTTGTTTTAAACCATATATGCTTTTCTGTAGTTTGCAAACTTTGTTTGGATTTCTTACATCTTTGAATCCTGGAGGTTGTTCCATGTAAATGTCTTCTGTTAAATCTCCAAAAAAGCTGTCTTTACATCCAGATGTCTTAGTTCCATCTGTTCCACTGCTGCAACTGTAAGTAAAGTTCTTATTGTAGTGTGTTTGACAACTGGAGCAAATGTTTCTTCATAGTCTTCTCCATATTTTTGAGAATACCCTTTAGCTACGAGTCTTGCTCGATATCTTTCAGGTGTGCCATCTGTTTGGTATTGTACTTTAAAAATCCATTTACATCCTATGGCTTTTCTTCCTTCTGGCAAATCTGTTAGTGTCCATGTATTTGAATCATGCATGGATTTAATTTCTGTTTCTGTTGCTTCTATCCATTTATTAGCTTCTTCTTCAGGAAGTTTAGATATGTCTTCCCAAGAGGTAGGTTCATAGATTTTTCTTATACTTGTCTTGTATGAGAGACGTTTTGGTGGTTTTCCTTTGTTCTCTCTTATTGAACGTCTTGGTTCTGTGTCTGTTTGTAGTTGTGATTCTTCACTTTCAGTATTTTGTTCTTCATTAATTTCTACTTCTTTCTCATCAGATATTTCTTCAGTTATGTCACTATTGTTTTTCTCATTTTTTGTTTCAACTGAAATCATAATGTCTTCATTTAAATCTTCAATGAATGTCACACTGTTACTCACTGTAACTCTGTCTGTTTTGAGATCTAGGATTCTATATCCTTTGCAGTTTTCACTATATCCAACGAATATTCCTTCCATGGATCTGTTTTGAAGTTTGGAACGTTTTTCTGTTGGAATGAATATAAAAACTTTACATCCAAAAACTTTTAAATGATTGACACTTGGTTTCATACCTTGCCACAGTTCATATGGAGGTTTCTTCAGTTTTCTGGAAAAAAGTCGGTTCTGTAGATATGTAGCTGTCATTGCTGCCTCACCCCAATATTTCTCTGGTAGTTTAGAATCTGTCAGCATACATCTCATCATTTCTGTTAGAGTTCTGTTTTTCCTTTCTGCTACTCCATTTTGTTCAGGTGTGTATGGAACAGTTTTCTGATGTTCTATTCCATTTTGTCTTAAGTCTTCTATTCTGTGACCTGTAAATTCACCTCCATTATCACTTCTGATGACAATTGGCTTCCTTTGAAATTTGTTACTTGATCTTTTTACATAGTCTACTGTACAAGTTTATCAAAAACTTTACTTTTGTTCTTAATTATGTGACTGTGTATCTTGAGTAGTCGTCTATAAAAGTCAACATGTATCTATTGCCTCCTGATGTAGTCACTTTCATGGGTCCACATATGTCAGTATGCACCAAATCAAGTGGTCTTAAGCTTTTCATCTCACTTTCTTTTGAAATAGAAATCCTTGTGGCTTTGGATTTTATACAACATTCACATCTTACGGTAATTGAGCAATCTGATATCTTTAAATCTTTTGTCAATTCTTTTCTCTGTAGTTCCCTTATACTGTCCGGGTGTCTATGTCCTAGACGTCTATGCCACATGTGAATACAGTTTTTGTGATCATGTGTACATACCTTCATCTGTTCCTTTGGTTTGTCAAAATGATATAATTGTTCATCTGCCTTGACTTTGGTTATCAACTTGTTTCCTGCAATAATTGCACACTCATTATCTTTGAATTTTACTGTAAGTCCTTTTGCTGTTAAACGTTTCACAGATAATAATCCACCTTCCAATTTTGGAACATACAACACATCCTGTACAAGTATCTTTGAATCTTGTCCGAACTTGTTTGAACAATTTAGCATACCTTGTCCGATACCTTCTGCAGTTATTTTGCTTCCATCTGCAGGATAAATGGCTACTTTCTTATTTAAATCAAGATCAGTAAAGAAATTCTTGTCACTTGTCATATGACTCGTTGCTCCTGAATCAATAAACCAACCAAGTGATGATTTCTTATCTGTTACTTTAAATGTGCCATTCCAATTATTTTCACATGAATCAGAAATTGTGTTTTTCACCTTCTGTACATTATCTTTATATTGTAATTTCTGTTCTGCTTTCCATATAGTACAGTCTTTCTTTAAATGACCTTTTTTCTTACATCTGAAGCATTCTCTTGTCTCTTTATTATAGGGTTTTTTAAGTTCTGTAGCTTTAAGAGCATTTCCATTATCTTTTTCAGTAGAAGAATCATTGCTTTGTTCTTTCCTTCTCTGATATTCATCTATGAGTCTTGTTTTCACAAACTCTGATGTAATGTCAGTTTCTGGTCTTGTCTCTAGTGCATTTATTAAAGCTGTATATGAATCTGGTAAACTGCACAATAAAATTGCTGCTATATGGCTTTCCTTAATATCTTCACCAATAGATCTTAGCTGTGATATCACTTCCACAATAGAGAATATATGCTTCTGCATGTCACTGTCTGCATTTAGTCTCATATTGTACAGCTTTCTTAGCAGAAATAACTTGTGATTTAAGCTGGGTCTCTCATATAGCTTTCTTAATTGTTCCCACATTCCTTTCGCTGTTTCTTCATTTCTTATATGCATTAATTGAGCATCATCCACTAATAAGCTGATGGTAGCTCTCGCTTGTCTATTTTTTCTATCCCATGTCTGATCCCAGAATGGTGACCGGTCTGCAAACCATGTCCTATGAGGAACGGTTGCAGGATTTGGGAATGTTTAGCTTGCAAAAAAGAAGACTGAGAGGAGACTTAATAGCTGTCTACAAATATCTCAAGGGCTGTCACATTGTAGAAGGATTATCTTTATTCTCATTTGCACAAGGAAAGACTAGAAGCAATGGGATGAAACTGAATGGGAGGAGACACAGATTAGATATTAGAAAATACTTTTTGACCATTAGGGTGATCAAGGAGTGGAACAGGCTGCCACGAGAGGTGGTAAATTCTCCTTCAATGGAAGTCTTCAAACAGAGGCTGGACAGACATCTGTCTGGAATGATTTAGAGAATCCTGCTTTGAGCAGGGGGTTGGACCAGATGGCCCAGGAGGTCCCTTCCAACTCTACCATTCTATGATTCTATGATTATCTTCATCAGGTCTATCTGTAGTGATTACTTCCCATAAATCATCTTTAGACAATAACATCTCTACTTTGAACTTCCATAGCTGATAGTTCTCATCATTCAGTTTAGCTACTGTGAGTTTTAGCTCTGTGCTATTCATCATTTTTAACTTATCTTACTTGTTTGAAGAGACTTGCACTGAAGAATTCTTCTGCATTCACCAGGGTCTTGCTGAGCGTTCCAGTGTCCTGGGTATCTGGTATTCTTGGTGTCCTGAGATCTGTGATGTCCGGATTCTCTGTATCTGGGTGCCTGTGTCTGGGCGTCTGGGTGTCTGGGTGCCTGGGCCCATAACCTGTTGCATAGCTTCTGAATCCACACCTTTGCAGAGGAAGCTTCACAGAGCAGGTTGCATGGGATAACAAGCGTTTACTTCTCTGAACATGAGTAAAAGAATAATGCACAGTCATTACAGCACTGCATCAGCAAATAGGAACAAAACAAAAGTGAAACTAACAATAGAAGACTAATTCTTATACAATACATTAAAGAAGGAAACGTTACACAACATCGCCATCTACTGTCAAGTCAGCATAAAATCCTCCTTTTACTTATAATATAGAAGTCCTAATCTGTTGCATATGACAACAAAAAGGACTCGGCTGTCGACCCAAAATGTTGGTGATCTCACCTTCATAAAAATGAACCATGCCTGGGTTTCAAAGGATTTTGTACCACCTTCCCCTGATGACACATAAGTTGCCAGCAAAATTGCTCGCTTTGTCCTCCTCTTACTCCGACTTCTCCAATTCCTCCATTTGCAGCAGCTGAACGTCCAGCCTACACCTTAACATATGCCAGTTTTTCCACCTCCCTAACTGGGCTGTACCCCCCAGGGCCGGCGTCAGCACCTGGCGCACCCGGGCAAGTGACGGGGCCCTGAGCAGGTGGGGGGGCCGACTCGTGGGCGATGGCAGTGGCACAGGGCCCCTCATAGTACGCAAAAGTGTCTCTGACGGTGGGGGGGCCCACTCGCTGTCAGACACACCAGCGTACTATGAGGGGCCCTGTGCCAGTGCTGTCGCCCACGAGTCGGCCCCCCCGCTTGCTCAGGGCCCAAGCACTTGCAATACTTACCTCTCCCTGCTCCACCGCTGTGACGTCTTCCGCGTTTCCTGACAGTGACATTCAGGTCAGAGAGCATGATGACGTCACGTCTGTACGCCCTCTGCCTGAACAGTCACAGTGCAGAGAGCTGGAAGAGGGCAACGCTGAGGAGTCCAGAGTAGAGCAGTGCCCAGCGAGGAGAGGTATTTCATTTTTTTTAATGGTTGGAGTAATATATGGGGAGCATTATACACTGGAGAATTATAAATTGGGCCCATTATATATGGAGCATTATATTGGCCCATCATACACTGGAGCATCATCCATGGGGCCCATCATATACTGGAACATTCTAAATGGGGCCCATCATACACTGGAGCAGCATATACGGGGCCCATTATACACTGGAGCATTATAAATGGGGCCCATTATATATGGAGCATTATATTGGCCCATCATACACTGGAGCATCATCCATGGGGCCCATCATATACTGGAGCATTCTAAATGGGGCCCATCAGACACTGGAGCAGCATATACGGGGCCCATTATACACTGGAGCATTATAAATGGGGCCCATTATATATGGAGCATTATATTGGCCCATCATACACTGGAGCATCATCCATGGGGCCCATCATATACTGGAGCATTGTAAATGGGGCCAATGAGACACTGGAGCAGCATATACGGGGCCCATTATACACTGGAGCATTATAAATTGGGCCCATTATATATGGATCATTATATTGGCCCATTATACACTAATATATAGAAGGTGTGGGGCACAAAGCCCCTGCCAGCTCACCCAACTTTCACCGGAGCACGGAGCCACGAAGTCCTGACCAGGACATGGAATCGTAGAGAAAAAAGGCAGTTGCAGTCCAGCTTCTTAGAAGTCAAATTCTTTATTTCCAATATGATAAAACATCACATGACACCCAGCGACGCGTTTCGACCACCAAGGGTCTTTGTCAGAGCTCTGACAAAGACCCTTGGTGGTCGAAACGCGTCGCTGTTTTACTAGGTGTCACCTTTTCTGTTTGATGTACACTTTTGGAGGACACCGTCTGTGATGTTTTATCATATTGGAAATAAAGAATTTGACTTCTAAGAAGCTGGACTGCAACTGCCTTTTTTCTCTCCCATTATACACTGGAGCATCATCCATGGGGCTCATCATATACTGGAGCATCATATGGGGCCCATTATATATGGAGCACTATATTGGCCCAGCATACACTGGAGCATCATCCATGTAGCCCATCAGACACTGGAGCAGCATATATGGGGCCTATTATACACTGGAGCATTGTAAATGGGGCCATTATATATGGAGCATTATATTGGCCCATAAGACACTGGAGCATCATCCATGGGGCCTATCATACACTGAAGCATTATAAATGGGGCCCATCAGACACTGGAGCAGCATATACGGGGCCCATTATACACTGGAGCATTATAAACAGGGCCAATTATATATAGAGCATTATATTGGCCCATCATACACTGGAGCATCATCCATGGGGCCCATCATATACTGGAGCATTCTAAATGGGGGACATCAGAACTGGAGCATCATCCATGGGGCCCATCAAATACTGGAGCATCATATGGGGTTCTGTTATGATTTGGTAGCTGAGGAGGGCAGAAGCAAAAAACCGCAAAGGCAGCCAAACATCAGAGAGGCTGGGATCTAATAGGTTGCAGACCCCTAAACTAACCGCACAACTAGAAGCAGCCGTGGGACGTTCCTACGGTGCCCTAGACGCCTCGTCACAGACAAAGTGAATCCCAGAAATGAAACCTTCTGTACGCCAAAAAGACATTTTGATCCCTTCACATACAATGCATTTTCTCTCGAAATCCGGAATACAGTCCAAACATGTTCCACATGAGAATCCCAGTCATTGGAAAAAATCAAGATATCGTCCAAATAAACGATCAGAAATTTATCCACAAAATCCCGGAAAATATCGTTCATAAAGGATTGGAAGACAGAAGGGGCATTAGTGAGCCCAAAAGGCATCACTAGGTACTCAAAATGCCCCTCTGGGGTATTAAACGCCGTCTTCCATTCATCACCGTGCTTGATGCGAATAAGATTATACGCCCCCCTGAGGTCAAGCTTGGTAAACCAACAAGCACCCTTCACTCTGGAAAATAGGTCAGAAATCAAGGGTAACGGATATTGATATTTGACAGTGATCTTATTCAGGAGACGATAGTCAATACACGGCCTCAATGAGCCATCCTTCTTGGCCACAAAGAAAAAGCCGGCGCCCAAGGGTGAAGAGGATGGTCTGATATGACCCTTCTATAGACTCTTTGATATAAGATTGCATAGCCTCATGCTCAGGTATAGATAAATTAAAGAGCCGACCCTTGGGAAAATTTACAACTGGGTACTAAGTCAATAGCGCAATCATAACTCCTATGAGGAAGTAAGGATGTAGACTTAAGGATGTAGACTTAGAAAGGCCCCTTTACACTAAGCGAGATCGCTAGCGAGATCGCTGAAACGTCACTGATTTTGTGACGTAGCAGTGACCTAGCCAGCGATCTCGCTTAGTGTGACACTCAGCGACGATCAGCCCCCTGCTGGTGTCGCTGATCGTCGCTGAATGTCTTGGACCATTTTTTGATCGCTGGTCTCCTTCTGGCCAGCGCGCATCGCTGCGTGTGACAGGCGGGAGACCAGCGATCAGCCAGCCGGGGCTGGTAACCAAGGTAAACATCGGGATTCCATGCGCCGAGTGGCGCCAGGAAACCCGATGTGTACCTTAGATACCAGCGTGCTGATGCCCCAGAAGTCACTCCATCACACTGCATGGGCTCAGGGGCTGACTCACAAGGCACCACAATCTCACGCATATTTCTACGCTCGCGCAAACATCTGCCAATTTGAATAGCTAATGACATAGAGTCATTGAGACCAAAGGGAACAGGAAATCCCACCATAACATCCTTTACAGTCTCTGCCAGACCTTTCTGAAAAAGAGCTGCCAGAGCATCATCATTCCATTTAGTAAGGACTGCCCACTTTCGGAATTTCTGACAATACAGCTCAACGGCTTCTTGACCCTGATTCAATGCAAGCTTGATTAGTAACATTAGGTTCATCGTACAACAACCCCAGAGCCTGAAAAATACATCAACATCATTCAAAACAGGATCCCCAGGTGTCAGGGAAAAGGCCCAATCCTGAGGGTCACCACGCAACAGGGAGATGACAAGTTGAACCTGCTGTGCCACGCTCCCTGAGGATTTAGGCTTCAAGGCAAAAAACAACTTACAGTTATTTTTAAAATTCAAAAATTTAGACCGATCCCCCAAAATAAATCCGGCATAGGGATCCTAGGTTCCACAACCGGCAACCTAGCGAGATAGGTAGCAATACTCCGAACTTCAGCAGCAAGCTGCTCCACACGATCGGACACATGCTTGACCTACATTGGAGAAAAAAAAATTCCTCCTCAGCCCCCAGAGAAAAAAGAGGGAAAAAATGTAACAAAAAAATAAAATTTCTGACAACTCTGACAACTTTTTTTTTTACTATTTTTTCCCTTCTGTTGACTACCATAGAATTTCAGTATGGCCGGTGATTCTGTTATGATTTGGTAGCTGAGGAGTGCAGGAGCAAAAACCGCAAAGGCAGCCAAACACCAGAGAGGCTGGGATCTAATAGGTTGCAGACCCCTAAACTAACTGCATAACTAGAAGCAGCCGTGGGATGTTCCTACGGTGCCCTAGATGCCTCGTCACAGCCGGAGAGATTAGCTACCCCTGAAGATGGAAAGAGGAAAGCTAACTGCCCCGGGGTAGAGCCCCAAAGAAATAGGAAGCCCCGAAACATATAATGGCGGTTAGACAAGATGAAAACACGAACGCAGACAGAAAATAGAATGAGCAAACACTGGGACCCAAAACTGTCTAGATAGGACAGCACAGGAGAGAATACTGTCTGCAACCCAGAAAAACCCTAGGAAAAACTCCAACACTTCTGATTCCAAAAATGCTGAGACCACACGGTCTCGACCACCTATATCAGATCTCTGGTGTGAACACGCAGCTACCCAGCAGTAAAAAATCACAAGAACTGAGCAAATGAACAAATACAAAAAGAGAACAGAGACCAGCACAAGCTCCCAAAGGGGACCCAGCTGAACTCAAAAGCAAGGCAGAAAAAACAAGGAAAATCAAACCACAGAAAAAAAAAGTAACTTATCTGAATGATAGCAGGAGACAGCAGAAAAGCAAGCTGAATTACAACCAAGACCAGGAAGTAACAATTGATCACCGGCGAGGATCACGGGAGGTCAGCTCACTTATATCAGGCCAGTCCGTCCCCCCTAATAACCATTCATCAATTGCAGGTTGTGGACTTTTGCTGTTCAACATAGGTTCAATACCCTCAGCAACCACCAGAGGGAGCCTCAGCTCCGAAGTCGTCTCCAACACGTTCACAACAGGGTTCATTATTTATGGGGCATCATATAGGGTATGGAGCATCATATGGAGCACATATGGGGCCTATTCTGTATGGAGCATTACATGGAGCCCATTCTGTATGAAGCAATATATGGGGACCATCATATACTGTATGAAGCTTTATATGCGACTCATTATAATGTATGGAGCAATATGTGGGGCTCATTCTACACTATGGGGACCGTACTATACTGGAGCATTATGTGGAGCTTATCATATACTGTATGGAACATTATATGAGACCAATTATTCTGTATGGAGCAATATATGGGGCTCATTATTCTGTATAGCGCACTATGTGGTGCCCATAATACTGTATGGAGTAATATACTGTCCGGTTTTTGAGCTATTGTAGAATTTAAAATAGATATCAGTCATGTAATGTAAGAAGTGAAGTATTTGTCATTGTACTATACCTATATTTCTGTGCCGTATCGGAGCATCATGAATTGTGGTATGTGTTAAAGGGGCCCACTGACACTCTTTCGCCCGGGGCACACGAAAACCTGGAGCCAGCCCTACTCCCCACACAACTTTAGCCAAATAACCCTCAGTTTTCAATGCGTAACTATTATTATAAAATAAATTAAGGTTGACAAGCTTAAGTAATAAGAATTGATGTCGTTGGCATTGAAATGGGCACTGTAGGTGTGTTTACTGTCCTCCACTCCCTGCCGACTTTGCTTCCCCATTGACTTGCATTGGGTTTCGTGTTTCAGTCAGACTACCGACTTTTCCCAATAGTCGGCCGATTTCGTTCGAACCCGACTTTTGAGAAAGTCGGGTTTCATGAAACCCGACTCGACCATAAAAAAGGCAAAGTTGCTCATCTCTACAGGCCACATTTCAGAATCGAAATCTTTTGTGCCAATAGTTTGGGCCATACACCAGGCCACAATTCAGAATCTAAATCCTTTCTGCTAATAGTGTGGGCCAGACACCAGGCCACATTTCATAATTTAAATCCTTTCTGCTAATAGTGTAGGCATACACCAGCCCACATTTTAGAATCTAAATTGTTTGTGCTAATAGTGTGGGCCATACACCAGGATACATTTCAGAATCTAAATAGTTTGTTGTAATAGTGTGGGCCAGACACCAGGCCACATTTTAGAATCTAAATTGTTTGTGCTAATAGTGTGGGCCATACACCAGGATACATTTCAGAATCTAAATAGTTTGTTGTAATAGTGTGGGCCAGACACCAGACCACAATTCAGAATCTAAATCCTTTCTGGTAATAGTGTAGCCCAGCCCGGAGTCCACATTTCAGAATCTAAATCTTTTGTGCTAATAGTGTGGTCCAGCCAGGAGTCCACATTTCTGAATCTAAATAGTTTGTGCTAATAGTGTGGTCCAGACACCAGGCCACATTTCAGAATCTAAATCCTTTCTGCTAATAGTGTGTTCCAGCCAGGAGTCCACATTTCAGAATCAAAATCCTTTCTGCTAATAGTGTGGGCCAGAGACCAGGCCACATTTCAAAATCTAAATAGTTTGTGCTAATAGTGTGAGCTATACACCAGGCCACATTTCAGAATCTAAATCCTTTCTGCTATTAGTGTGGTCCAGCCAGGAGTCCACATTTCAGAATCAAAATCTTTTCTGCTAATAGTGTGGGCCAAAGACCAGGCCACATTTCAGAATCTAAATGTTTTGTGCTAATAGTGTGGTCCAGCCAGGAGTCCACATTTCAGAACCTAAATCCTTTCTGCCAATAGTGTGAGCCATACACCAGGCCACATTTCTGAACCTGAATCCTTTTTGCTAATAGTGTGGTCCTGACACTCTATCTCAGCAAATAAATACTGATTGTTAATTTAGTTACAGGTGACTGACAGGTCTGGGCCTAGGGTTGTGAAACAGCTTGTTAAAAGAGGGGAAGGGTACATCCAACATGAGTAAGAAAAAGCAAGGTTGTAGTGGAAGGGGGAATCGGCTTGGTGTTCACTGTGTATGTGGGTTAGGTAGTATTGTAACTGAAAGCTCTACTGAACAAACACCGTCTCGTGCTATCCAAAGACAACTGACAACATCTGTTACTGGATTGGCTTCTTGACTCCCTTTTTTTGGCAGCCGCACAGCGGTACACCTGTAGATGAAGGCCAGAAAGAGCAAGTGCTCCAGTGGATAGCAAGTGCTGCATCAAGTGGCCTCTCCTCCTCTTCCTTCACCTTAACATCATACACACTACAATCCTCAGAGATGGCAGCCCAATTACCCTTGTTTCTCCCTGCATCACAGCTCTCCAACCACCCAACTGACTGTGGGGAGCTAGAGATGAGCTAGTTTGTATAGCTGTTAACACATTCGATTCCATGGGCATCAGAGATCTGCTCCACAGAATCAAGAGGAGGAAAGCATCTGCACCAAAGCCCAAAATTTATTTCAGTTGGATCCTGGGCCGGACGAAGTAGGGTCCGAGCAGAATCCAGACCCTCCTGACCAGACGTTAATCCCCAGGGGTGGAGGTGATCCTGATGAGACTCAGATACCTGAGACGCACGCGGACTGTACTGTGCTGTGAGGGCAGGAAGAGGAGATGGGTGACTCTCAGGGCGAGGAGTGGGAGAATGACGATGAGGTTATAGGTCTCACTTGGTGTGAACCCAGTGGCATGCAGCTGAGTAGCTCAGCAGAGGAGGAGGAAGACAAGGAGGTTATGTTGCTGCTTGCTGCACAGACACAAAGTGATGCAACAAGCATTGCATCCTCAGCTGCAACTCTGGCTGTAGCGAGCAGGGTTTGAGGGTCTGCAGTCCACAGGGGCGACAAGGATTGCCTAGCCTGGGACTGCAAAAGATGACCAAACTCACATTATCTGCCAATTTTGCAAAAAAACAACTCAGTAAAGGCAAAAATTGCAATAATTTGACCACTACATGCATGAACTGGCCCATGCGCGAATAAGCATGCCTTAGTCTGGGACTCTCACTGCGCTAAAATGTGGACTAGCGGGACTTGCCAACCACCGGCTGTCCCATCAACCGCATGTGCTGCTTATTCCTTCTCCATCACCATGGTTAGTGTTCTTACACAGGGCATACCACATCTTTCTCAATCCACCATAACATCTCTGCCTGCACCTCACTCACAGTCCAGCAGTTTGTCATGTTCACCCTACTTCACCCTCTCTCAGCACAGCAGCCAGCCCTCGGTTCCGCAGTTGTGGTCACGTAAAAGAATGCTTCCTCCTACACATACCAAAGCTAAGAGCTTTAACTCCACCATCTCCAATCTGTTGGCCACGGAAATGCTGCCTTTCTGCTTGATGGATACAGACGATTTCCAAAAGCTGATGGCCGTTCCAGTCCCCCAGTACCAGTTGGCCAGTCGCCATTACTCCTCTAAGAAAGCTGTGCCTGCGCTACACCAGCATGTCGCAGACATCACCTGTTCCTTGAAGAGCATTACATCTCCCTGACTGGCACTAGGTGATTCTGGTGGCTGTGGGTGCAGTAGCAAGGGGCTGCTCCACAAGTCTTGGAATCCTCAATGCTAGCAAGACAAACCACTGTGTCTAACACTTCCTCCACTGCTTCTACAGCCTACACCTTGTCTAGGGCCCCCATGTGCACCCTCAACCTCTCCCTTAATGAGACACGCATTCCAACAGTGCAGAGAGAATTCCCTGCAACCCCTCACCCCACTGCACAGCCAGAGCTCACCACAATCAGGCAGTGTTTAAATTAATATGCCTTGGAGATGCAGTCACACAGATTAAGAGTTGTGGACAGCTATCCAGGCCAAGTTTGAGCAATGATTGTCTCCACTGAACCTGGAGGCAGAGAAGGCCGTGTGCGATAACGGGGCGAACCTGGTGGCAGCCCTATGCCAGGGCAACCTCGTGAGTCGCCCGCCAGAGCCGTGGGGTACTCAGACCCGAGCCCGTCGATTTCTATGGGGGATGTCACGGCAGCCACGACTTGGTCCGTGGCCCTGAGCGCTCACCAAAAAGGGAATTTATTTACATGGGATAATGTTAGTGATTCGTGACGCCACCTGTGGTGTCTGGTGAGGATCACCAACGCTGCAGCAGTCCACTGAGGCCGGTGTTGTGGCAGCTTAGATGGTATCGCTCCCCACAGGTGGAGCAGGCTCTCAGGGCAGCGTAGATATAGGGATGTAGGATGGAGGGAACCCAGCCGGGTAAGAGCAAGAATGGGGGCACACACAAGTCACTTCTGTACCTTTACTGGAATCAGTGCAGGAACATCCCGGAGCACTGTAGGGTGAAGTGTGCACGTCCGGATTTTCCCCAGTGAGCAGGTGTAGGGCCTCCAGTTGCTTGCCTCTCTGTAGTAAGTTTCTGACTTGCCTGTAGCTAGGCCTAACTTTGTCTCTGTCCTGCACCGACTGACTTTGTGGTAGGGCCTTCTCCTGGAGTACACACTCCCTGTTTGTAGGGCCTCCGTGTCTCCTGGCTCTGTTACGTATCAGCTCTTGGGTGCTCCTGGGACCTGTAGTTCTCCAGGAATTCCGGTTGTTCTTACTGGGTCGTAGAGATCCCTGTAAGCTCGGACCCGGTGTCCGGTATATGCTTTCTGGGGTGAGCTGGTAAAGCTCCTTTGCCCCCAAATGTTATTCTCTCCTCTAGCCTTTGGCCTACTCGGGCCCTGTCTAGGCTGTACACACTGGCAGTTAGGTGGCTGCCTCTTCTGCCGCTCTCTAGAGCGTCGGGATGCTCCTAACTCGCTGATCTGAGCTACTTGTGTCTAGCTTGCAGGAGACTCTTTTCCACTGCTGAGCTATTAGCTGTACTCCTTGCTAGACTTCTCTGCAGACAGACTCTCTAGCTAGACTGTACTGCACTGCTAGACTCCACTCCTCACTTCCTGCGTCCATCCTCCTTTATATATCCTTATCTGGGCTCCCTCTGGTGGTCTCAGGTAGGATGGAGGTGTGTGTATGCTCTGAGGGCCTCTTGTGGACAAATCCTTTAATGCACCCTTCTGGGATCTGTGGCACTAAGCGCAGCTGGGCGCCACACTCGCATATTTGCCTTGCATGGCTCATGTCCTCAACCTGGTGGTACAGAAATTTCTCCCCCACTATTCCGACCTAGATGCGCTGCTGCAGAAAGCATGGTCACTGTGTGCTAACTTCTGACAATCGCACCACGTGGGTCATCAACTTGATCGTTTCAGAGGCCTACTGGTTAACCATTTGATTTGCGATGTTCCGACACGGTGGAATTCTACTCTGCACATGTTGCAGCGACAGTGGCAGCAGCGACGAGCACTGGTGCAGTATGTCCTTTTGTAAAGCGTGGTCCAACGTAGTCCAGACATGGTACAAATCATGCTTATGGAGTGGGTACAAATAAAGGACCTCTGTACCCTTCTGCACAGTTTTGAAATGGCTACTAAGATGTTTAGCGCTGACGATGCCATCATTAGCATCACTATTCCGGTCATCTACATGCTGGAGAACACTTTGAATAGTCTGCAGGAGGAGTGGTGGTCCCACAGGAAGAGGTGTAAGGAGAGGAGGATGCAGAAGGGATAACAATATCTCTAAGTTCCTGACTGTCACTGCACAGCTGGGTGCCAAGGGAGGGTGGATTACAGCAATCGAGGGGGGCTGGTGATGCCAGATAAACTGTTAATGAAGGTTGAGGAGCCGAGAAACAAATAGAGGAGGAAGAGAAGGAAGAGGTGATGGGCGCGCAACAGTCAGGAGATGAAGAGGATAATGATTCCCTCTCTGTTGTCCATGGTTGGTGGGAGGAGACGAAGAAAGTAAGCTTGAGTTTTACTTCACCTCCAACACACCCTGGACTTGGACCTCATGGAAGCGCCCAACACATAAGCGCCTTCTTGCTGCACTATCTGCAACATGATGCCCTTATTCTTAGGGTTAAACTAAATAGTGCTGACTACTGGGCTGCCACTATGTTAGAGCCACAGTACAAGAGTAAATTTTGACAGATGCTTCCCCTCCTGGAAAAAGACAGCGCACATACTGGAGTATTGAAACACGCTTTTAGACAATCTTAAGAGAGGTTTTCCAAAAGACAGCAGTGAGGCACACAGTGTGTATCGCAGTAATAGACTTTCAACCCCAGTAACGTCGAGTCATCAACGCAAAAACATTAGCAGCAGAAGTGTAAGTGGCATAAGCAATTTCTGTGAGTCATTTCACACTTTTTTTGGACCAGCCAGTGCACCAGCAGAACAGAGTACAAGTCTGACAAGTAATGAACGACTGGAAAAGATAATGCAGGCAGGAGAATCTCGAGCTCAATATCAATGCCATCAGAGGGAATTTGGACCCTTTTGCATTTTGGTCTTCAAAAATAGAAGAGTGGCCTGAGCTTGTCTGTCACACCTTGGAGGTTTTGTAATGCCCAGCAGCCAGTGTTCTCTCAGACACGTCTTCAGTGCTGCTGGTGGTGTCCTGATGGATAAACACATCCAGCAGTCTCCTGAAAGTTTAGACCGCCTAAATTTTATCAATATGAACAAGTCATGGACCTCCAATGACTTTTGCACCCCAGTCAGAGACTGGGCAAACTAGGCGATGGTGAGGTTTTCAGTGTGCTGCTTTGATCTTGCGTTAGTGCAATCTGTGACAACGTTCTCGTGTCTTCTGTGCCTGCTGTTGCTGATGTTACAAACTATTTTTTGAAATGTGGAGACTCCAAGATGGGTCTCCATCTCGTGGGTTGCCTGTAGTGGAAGGTGCGTCAGAGTCCTATTATACTGTTTCTACTCTGTGGAAATTGATGCCACTTTAGTGGTTTGTGTCAATAATGTGGGGAAATGTTTGTACTCCAGGTTGGGTCTCCTTTATGTGTGTTGCCTGTAGCAGTAGGGCTCCCAGACCCTCAGGCCTATACTTACTTTGATTCAACTACCTGTGTTACTATCCTTAAATTTTTCTACCAATAGTAGTTTACAAAACTAATGTTTGTGACACCTGAGTGTGGCTGAGCAGAAAAGCAGGTTGAGCTGTTGTATGAGGTATCAGGGCTCCCCACACAGCAGGCTTACATCGCTCCCTCACCCACCTCATCTTAATTCAAACTTAAATTCAAAGCTCTAAATGCAGACCCTGATACCTCATGCAGGACCAATGGCTGACTTCTGCTGTGCCATTAGCAAATTTCTACTCTGGGTCAATTGATGCCACTTTTCCTGGTATCTGCCCCTAATTTTTGGAAATGCTTGGACTCCAAGTTGGGTCTCTTTCATGTGTGTTGCCTGTATTTGGCAGGTCTCGCAGAGCACCAGGCCTACAACTATCACTCATTTCACCTGTTACTGATCAATGTTTCAGCTAGAAATGCTGGTCTAAGCCCTGTCCCATGCATTCTTGCTGAGCAATTATACTATTTGTACTCTGGGTCAATTGATGCCACGTTTCCTGGTGTCTGCCCTAATTTGAGCTGTTTTGGCAGCTTTTTGCCCCCCCCATGAAGGTGTTGTCTATGAATTTTATTTTGCCTTTCACTGAATTCAGTGGGGTTTGGATATGTTCAACAAACTGTTCGGTGAACATCGGGACGTTAGCCGAACCGAACCTTCAAAGATTAACCTCTGAACTTCCTAATCCACAAACTCCATAGACCATGACACACTTATCTCAGGATAGTAGAGGAAAAGTAAGGATATATACAACTGTAGATACCATAGATAGTAGAAAACGCCAAAGTCACCTCCTCCAAATGGGGTTGTCTTTGTTGCAAACTTTAGGGATCATCATTGCCTAATGAAGAACCCAATGATATGCTGGGGAGCTTGTCCAGTCCTGAACAATACTGAGAATGGTCTATAGGCTTAACCAAGTGGTGCAATGCCAATGGCGGCAGGCCATGTTACCTCCGTGGTGTCCAATTCCGAACAGGCGTACGCCTCCCTGCCTGTCATACGCCCATTTCTCCAAATACCCGCTGTTTATGTATGGCAATAGTCGTGAGGCTTTATATGGAGAGGTCTCATGTGCAGCAACTGTTGTGCTTGGAGCTTGCTCTGATTTCAGCAGTATAACCCCTAAGATGGCTTAGTGAACATCAACCATGGCATTCACGCATTTAACAGTGAAGCCCTCGGTCACCCACATTTGGCCCCTGCAGCACAAACATTATAACCCAGTGAGTTGTTTAATGGCAGATGGGAGGCACAATTCAGACTGTAAGGCTCCCAAATTCCCAAGTTCGCCCCAGCCTTCACCATAGCACCAAAGGGGTTCCATGGCACAAATAAGGCCAAAAATTCAAAGAAAAATATTGTATTCTGGACATTTGCCCCACCGCACTGCATCTTCCATTTTCAACTCCTCCGGTGTTAAATTCCCAGACAAACGTATAAATTGGGGCGTTAAATGGGCGAATGCTTTCGCTTTTCGCTTTGTTTTTTTTTTTTTATAATATTCCAGTAGGCTGTTAGAAGAGAGCAGGAGCATTTTGCACCCAGCTGAGTCATGAGACGCCGGGATTTTTTTTGGATTTTTTTTTTTAATGAAATAAAGTACCGTATTTAACAATTTGGTCTAAAATCCCAGCAGGTACACGGCTTGTAACCAGCTTTAGGATTTGTAAAGAAAACACAACAAAGGTCAAGATCCCAACATTGCAGGAGACGATAGTAACTTCTAAATCAACAAGCATTTTAAAGGGCAACGTCAAGGTGACTACGGACCATAAAAGTATATACAGAGTTTATTGTGGCTCTGAATCGGCAGCCGGTTTAATAGGATATTTGACATGTTTATAGACGGAGATTTACGGCCTCGGTAATAAACACCTTATTACTTACAATCCTGTCTGTTACCCTAGAAACTTAAGAATGTCACTTTGTTAAGAAAATGGATTCGTTGACATAAGTATCTTGACTGAGTTCGCCACTGCGGTTAACCAAAATGTATTTGCTCCTGAGGAAGAGGACAAATCCCTTCTTGTGCTACAATAAGGTTCATTGCAAAGTCACAACAACATAATGGCAACCGGCAAACCCCCGACACCCCCACCCCATCGCCGGCCGTACGGGTAGTCAATATTTTATTTTTTGTCTTTTTTTTTGTAGTTACGGTGAAGGATCATTTTGGAAGGATAAACATGTTCCTCCGACACTTTAGGTGCTGATAGTTAAAAACCGCAAGGCAATGAAAAAAGAAAATAAACACTAAGAAGTCGAGACGGCAAAACTCTCCGAAAATACGAATGGATCTAATATTAAAAGTTTCTATTTGCTTCCATAGATTCCGAATGATATAAAGGATGAGTAACCATCAGGAATAGCCTCCCTAAATATGTATCAGTCGGCTGTGGGGGCTCACCACATCGGGTGTCCATTTCACAAAAACAACTCTGTGGCCCGTAGTCTTAGCCGCCTCTTGACGCATTTGAAGTCATGTCCGTAGGGAGGTGAAATGGGTGGAGGACTCCATCGAGTCAAGGCGAAGTCATTGGATTAAACTCTCTCATCACTGGGGCTTTATACTGATGGGATTGGTTCTTGGAAACCCTTGGAGCACCACTTTTTTTGGAAACAAGCCCCCCTTTTTTTGCACAAAATAGATTTTTAAAATCACAAAGTGAAATGTGTCATGAAAAGTATTTTGTGATCGCCAACTGATATCTTATTATACTCACTTATATTGCGCCATTAATTCACATTACAGATATTATAATCACTGTTTCCATTGGGTCTCACAATCTAGATTCACTATTAGTATGTCTTTGGAGTGTGGGAGGAAACCAGAGTATCTGGAGGAAGCACAGGCAAACATGGAGAGAACAAAGATACTGTTCTTGGTGGGATTTGAACCCCGGACCCCAGCACTGCGAGGAAGCAGTGCTAACCACTAAGCCAGCAAATGGCGCCATTTGATATCTTATTATGATATAAGCAAATGTAAGAAACTCTCTAATACATCTTAGCAGAAAAAATATGACTCTCCACTTCTGAGCAACTTCTTCTCCCTGACCCATGAATTCATCATTGCTGGGTACTGCTACAGTATATAGTGTTTTCCATGGTGCTACTTTCTAATAAGTGTGTGTCTCTCCTCTTTTGCTGGAGTCACTGTTACACTGCTGAGTACTGCTTTCTAGTGTTTTTCATGGTGTTGTCTTCTCATAAGTTTTTGTCTCACCTTTATTATGGGATTCACTGTTACTCTGCTTAGTGCTGCTTTGTAGTGTTTTCCATGGTGCTGCCTTCTAATAACTCTTTGTCTCTCCTTTATTAAGAGATTCACTGTTACACTGCCGGGTACTGCTATATAGTGTTTTCCATGTGACTGCTTTATAATAAGTGTTTGTCTCTCCTCCATTGCTGGAATCACTGTTACACTGCTGAGTACTGCTTGGAATTGTTTTTCATGGTGCTGCCTTCTAATAAGTCTTTGTCTCACCTTCATTATGGGATTAACTGATACACTGCTGGGTACTGCTATGTTGGGTTTTCCATGGGACTGCTTTCTAATAAGTGTTTGTCTCCTCCATTGCTGGAGTCACTGTTAAGGGTATGCCACACTAAACAACATCGCTAACGGGATCGCTAAAAAACGTCACTATTTAGCGATCCCGTTAGCGATGTTGTTGTGTGCGGCAGCTGCCAGCGACGAGCTTCCTGCTGTGATCTCGCTCGTCGCTGGAATCGTTCCGGACCCTATTTTATCGCCGGCGCTCCCGCTGGGTAAGTATATATCGCTAGTGTAGCACCTTTTCTTAGCGATTTAGCGGTACTTTTGTACCGCTAAAGTCGTTAAGGAGATCGCTAACCGCGATAGCGTCCTTAACGACATCGCTAAGTTAGGTAGCTACTAGCGATATAGAAACAATCCCGCTAGCGATCTCATTAGTATGCGACGCTAACGAGATCGCTAGCGGGATTGTGTAGTGTGGCAGTACCTTTACACTGCTGGGTACTGATAAATAGTGTTTTTCATAGTGAAAATGTCAGGATTCATGTTGTCTTTCTATAGTTTAACCACTAGTGGCTGTTCTTGTTCACCTTGATAATTGTGCTGCAATTCTACTCCTTGCCACTGGAGGCTGCTGTTGTGTCCTGCAATTGCCCTTTATTAAGATGGCAGATTTTGAACCTGTGAGATCCATCTTGTTTCCTGTTTTTCCATCTTCTTATCAATTGTCCTTTTCGACTACATAGGCAATGGAAGCGGATCCCAACTATTCCGATGAAAAATCTTGTCTGAACTAGTACCTGCAATGAATGCCGTCATCCATTCTATTTCCTCTATGGCACCCAACATTAAAAAAGAAACCAAGGACTCTCATTGCTTCAGTTCTATCAAGTTTCAAGTTGATTTTTAATGGATTTCCACATCTGCCATGATTGATTTAGGAACAAACGGAAATTTTATGGAAATCTGTTTTGCAAAGGAACACGGGGAAAAAAATTGAAAACGGACTTTCATCTATTATTATGGAAACTGTTGATGGATCTCCACTAAATTCGGGACCAGTGAATCAAGAGACTGAACCCTTAGAGATAGTTATGGAACCTACTCATCATAAGGTTTTATTCTTGTTACTAATCTCATCTCCACATTTTCCCAAAGACTTCACCAAATGAAGAGGTTGTAGAGGATCCTGAACGATCTTCTAAGCTACCATCTATATATAAGGATTTTGTTGATGTATGTACGGTCCCTACTCATCAGCCGTTTGATTGTCTAATTAATTTATTCGAAGCATTTACCCACTGGCAGAGCAGGAATTTAAAAAATTCACGCAATACCTCGATGAAAATTTAGCTAAATGGTTTATTCGTCCATCTTCATCACCACCAGGTGCTCCTATATTTTTTGTCAAAAAGAAAGATGGTTCATTGAGACCCTGCATGGAATAAACAGAAATGAATAAAATTACTGTAAAGAATCGTTACCCTCTGCCTTTGATCCCTGAGTTGCTGGACAGAGTTCGTCATGCAAAGTTGTTCACAAAACTAGATCTTCGAGGGACTTATAACTTGGTCCATGCTAGACCAGGTGATGAATGGAAGACATCATGTGCATCACGTTATGGACACTATGAGTACTTAGTCATGTCGTTTGGACTTTGCAATGTTCCTGCAACTTTTCAGCATTTTGTTAATGGCATTTTCTGAGACATGGTTGATAATAATAATAATAATAATAATCTTTATTTATATAGCGCCATCATATTCCGCAGCGCTTTACAGTTTAACAGTTTCAAGACACAAGTCATAAGTAACAACGTTAACAATACAGTAATTAAAGCTAAATAGCGCCCCTGCTCGTGAGAGCTTACAATCTACAATGAGGTGGGGGAGATACAAAGTACAGGAGTGTATATACAATGGTGCATTTACAATGATGGTCCAGCCATCTTGAGGGAGTGAGGGATGAATGGAGATAGTGAATGGACTACACACACACACTTTACACATAGAATGACTTTGATTAGTGAATGTGATAGGCCGCTCTGAACAGATGTATTTTGAGGGAGTGCCTGAAACCATGCAAATTGTGGATAGTCCTAATTTCTTGGGGTAGAGTATTCCAGAGGATTGGCGCAGCGGGGAGAAGTCTTGGAGTCGGGAGTGGGAGGTACGGATTAGTGCAGAGGTTAGTCGAAAGTCGTTTGCAGAGTGCAGCAGTCGGTTAGGCCGATAGATAGAAATGAGGGAGGAGATGTAGGGGGGTGCTGCACTGTGAAGAGCTTTGTGGGTGAGAACCAGTACTTTGAATTGGATCCTATAATGAATGGGCAGCCAGTGTAAGGACTGGCGAAGAGCGGACGCGTCCGAGTACCGATTAGCCAGATGGATGACCCTGGCTGCTGCATTAAGGATGGACTGGAGAGGGGATAGTCGAGTAATGGGGAGGCCAAGTAATAGAGCGTTGCAGTAGTCCAGGCGGGAGTGGATCAATGCTACAGTGAGGGTTTTTGTTGTTTCCATGGTGAGAAAAGGGCGGATTCTAGAGATGTTCTTTAGGTTGATCAATTTGTAGTCATTTATCTGGATGATATACTAATATTTTCAAATTCTGAAGAAGAACATAAGAATCATGTGAAAACTGTGTTGGAGCAACTAAGAACCCACCATCTCTATATTAGCTGGAGAAATATGAGTCCTATTGTGAAGGGTTATACCAAGATCAAAACCATTTTGTGCTTGTAATTCCATCTTGTCATTTATGAGATAATTTCTGTTACTAGGCTATAGCTCATGACTGTTATAAAGCCAAATTGTTCTTCTGTAACTAGAGTAAAGGTCACGGTTGCAATAAAACCAGATTGTTCTAGTTTGGACAAGATATGAGACCTTGGGGTGTATCATTGTATAATACTCTGAAGAATGAATACGCTATTGTTCCTTTCTATGTCATATAAGATACGACCATATATGTAGTTTCCGGTCTTTCTGTATTTTCATAGGTTAAGTGCTACAAGTGTGTTTTTATACTATTGGTTGAAGTACAACTTGCTAAATACTAAAAAAGAGATGATGTAATAAACGGGGTAGGAATCTGCCTTGATCCTCCCAAGCAGAGACACGTCGTCTCCGTCTGGTCATTTTCAGTTGCTAGCAATATCCTGTGGATTAATTTGGAAATCACTTGGTCAGCCGTGAAGGGTCACTTCAGATCCTCCCCCATCACTATCAAACAGAGATCCAGTTTCTGGGCCATATACTCTCTACTCAAGAATTGCAAATGGACTCTAGCACATGAAAGAAGTGTAACGATATGCCGGTTTTGCCAATTTTTACAGACGTTTCATTAAGAATTTTTCAGGTATAATTGCACCAATCATCAAATTAACAAAAAAATGCATATCATTTGTTTGGTATCCTCAAGCACAATATGTTTTTTTCTTGCCTGAAGATGAAGTTTACTACAGCTCTTATACTGATTCATCCCAATCCTGAACATGATTGATCCACCCCCATGCTTAATAGTTGTCGAGATGTTATTTTCCTGAAATTCTGTGCCCTTTTTTCTCCACACATACCTTTGATCATTGTGGCCAAAGAGTTCTATTACAACTTTATCGGTCCACAGGACTTGTTTCCAAAATGCATCAGGGTTGTTTAGATGTTCTTTTACATACTTCTGATGCTGAATTTTATGTTGAGGATGCATGAGAGGTTTTTTTCTGATGACTCTTCCATGAAGGCCATATTTGTGCAGGTGTCTCTGAATAGTAGAACAATGTACCACAACTCCAGAGTCTGCTAAATCGTTCTGAAGGTCTTTTGCAGTCAAGCGGGGGTTCTGATTTGCCTCTCTAGCAATCCTGCAAGCAGCTCTCACTGAAATTTTGCTTGGTCTTCCAGACCTTATCTTCCCTTGCTGTGCCTTTTAATGCTTTTTTCTTAATTGATTTCGAACTGAGGAAAGAGAAACTTGAAAATGTTTTGCTACTCCTTATGGGGCCTTCTCCTGCTTTGTAGGCCTCCCCCATTTTCATTTTCAGAGTGCGGGAAGCTGTTTAGAAGAACCCATAGCTGCTTTTTTTTGGAGAAAGGTTTAGAGGGGGGGTGAGTTTTTTAAAAAGGGGGTAAATTTGCTCATTACCCTTTTCCTAATGATGAAGAGAACAAGCCTTTAAACCCCTAACAGGCAAATTAAAGGTCTGAAACCATGGTCCAATTTATCTAGCACACAAATTACCAGGGTGCCCAAATTACATAAGGAACAGTGGATAAAACTAGCAGACCCTTTTTCCCAAACTTCCCAAATGGGGTTTATGAATAGGCTTTCCACCAAAAAATTTGAAACTCCAAACAAATAATTTTCTAGGACATGTCACCCCCCCCTTTATCCCATTAAGTGGGTGGGCAAAAAATTTCCATTGAAAAGGTCCTGGGCTCCCAATAATCGAAACAAGGGGTACTTAAAAAGTGGCAAGGGTCGGCCTGAGATAAATCCGGAACCTGTAAAAAAATGTCAATGCTTTTTTTTCACCAAAAAAAACCCCCATAAGCCAAGTCAAGCATTGTCCAGAATCGCTGTGAAAGAGCGGATTAACGCAGGATTCCCGTTGTCCTTTCAGTTTGACCATATGGTGTATTGTCACCCTTACAACTGTGCTGCAATTCAACTCCTTTCCACTGGAGGGGTGTGTTGTGCCCCGCAATTGCCCTTTTTTTAAGAGGAAAATTTTGAAATGTGGAATCCATCTTTTTTCCTTTTGGGCCTACTTAAAAAACCACATGTCATTTCTTGAGTATTTTGGGTTTAGCTGTTAGTTTGTTCCCGCCTCCAGCTCGGAACTGTTAATCATTTTCTTATTATCCCCGGGAAAGTTTCCTGACTCCAATTTTTACCTCCCAAAAACTTCTATTACCATTTCTGTCCCGCTCTGTTCCTTCGGGGCATGACCCGCAGTGCTACATTAGTATGTAACAGCTCAAGTGTTTGTTCACCTCCCTTGCTGAATTTACTTTACACTGTGGGGTATTCTTTGTACTTTTTCATGGTGCTGCTTTCCAGGTTTTTTCTCACCTCTGTTGCTGGATTTACTTACCCTGGGGTATGTATATAGCTTTTTCCATGGTGCTTTGAGCCGCAC